>CM024641.1:21722038-22079538 GCA_014182715.1 Eucalyptus cloeziana | reverse complement strand
CCAACCAAGGCAAGGCTGCCGGCCCTCATCGGTGGATCACCAGCCATAGCCGAGGCCGATGATCGGCCAAAAGGAAAAAAAAAAAAAGAAAAAAGAAAGAAAAAAAGGAAAAATATTTAAAAATATTTAAAAATTAAAAGAAACAAAAAAAAAAAAAAAAAAAGAACACAAATTTACCAAACGTGTTTTTCTGTTCTTTTTTATTCTAGGAACAAGTTTACCAAACGCGTTCTTGTTAAAAAATTGTTCCCCGGAACAGAAATAATTTTTTTCTATTTCTATTCCCTAGAACAATTTTTGAACAAAAACGTTACTAAACGCACCCCAAATTGCTCCCGGTTGTTCAATCATTTGATTCCATTTTTCACAATTGCATTGCAACTTGCAACTACCCATTGCAAGGAATTTAGTTCTTACAAGTAAATGCTCAAGACCCAAGTAAGTTTACAAAGTTCATCATGATCAAGTGCCGATATTTGCAGGTTCTTTCTACCTCATAGAGGAAACAAGGTAATATGGTGGTATACTATATGCATATGCACTTTAGATACATTTTGTTATCATTTCCAATTGAACAATCCATTAACCCAATTAACAAAGGATTATAAATGGATTAATTTTTTTTATTTTTACTGGAGATTGGGAATAGATGGACTTTCTATAGGACCTATTTTACTAACGGGATTTATCACCACTTTAGCTACTTTAGCGGCTCGGCCAGTTACTCGAGATTCTCAATTATTCCATTTCCTGATGTTAGCAATGTATAGCGGTCAAATAGGATCATTTTCTTCTCGAGACCTTTTCCTTTTTTTCATCATGTGGGAGTTAGAATTAATTCCCGTTTATCTACTTCTAGCGATGTGGGGGGGAAAGAAACGTCTGTATTCCGCTACAAAATTTATTTTGTACACCGATTCGATTCTTACCTAAAAATTGGGAATTGAACCGCACAATACCGATCCCCTTTTTTGAACTGGAAATTGCAGAAACCCAGTTACGGTCTTCTGGCCAGTTTGGTCTAATTCCTGATTCTACTATGGATTTATGCTCACCGCTACAAGAAATAGTGAGCATTATTCTAGCAATATAATTGGCAAGATTTTAATTAATTTCAATTTCCTTTTCTACTTGCTTTGCGCATGTGAAAAGTCTCGTTCTCTCTATTAAGAAAATAGCATTGGCAAGGATATATTGGAAATTTCCGGGTCGACACAACTTTTAAAGTTCAGCTTTATAGGATTAAATATACATAAATTACATGATCATCACCTAGATCCAAATCTCTCTCTCTCTCTCTCTCTCTCTCTCTCTCTCTCTCTCTCTCGTCATTGAAGAATCAATTAAGATAATTCAAGGAGCTTTGATTGAAATATGATCAATCAACCAGTTCATTAGAGCTTCGCGCCATCCCGCACAGCCTCTCGTCCTCCTTCCTGCTCGCATGCATACCCTCGGCGACAATTTCACCTTCGCCTCTCCCAACAACGGCCGCGATTGCGAGGTCTCGTGTCAGAGCGACCTCGAACTGAAGCATGTCCAAAGCCCAGGTTCACGCCGACTTGAACGTGATTCGGCCCAAGGAGTATCGGGATCTCGAGCCTCTCAGGGCGCAATGGGGGTAATTCGTATAGGGATTTTGGTTTCTCCGGTTTGAATTTTTGAGTGGCGGATAGTTTGAGCTTGTAATTCAGTCGTTTGGCGATGGATAGGCTTCATTGCGATTATGTATGGTCTGTGACGTTCTCTCGTGGGGAATGATGCTAGTGACGTCTTGTTTCGAATCCAAACGAGTTTAATTTGGCCGAGAGAGAATTCGTGTGTGTGCTTTGTGACAATCTGTCATGTCTAATTCAATTTTAAGATATTATGTTGGCCCGTATGCATTCCAACATGCAATATTACGAGTCCTATCCATCTTGGATACCAAAGGAGGTCAGAGCTGGTCACGACGCCCTCGCTAATGGCCGGGGAGGGTCACGACACCCTCACCCAAACCAAGGGAGGGTCACTAACCATCAATGGCCAAAGTCGTATAAAACAAACAAAGAAAAGAAAAAAGAAAATAAACAATTCAAAAAATATTAAAATATAATTAAAAATTATCCATATCAACGTCAGCCGTGTCACATAAAACGGTCAACATTTATGTTGGCAATTTATGGCTAAAACATGTCAAAAATTTCTTCCTTTCTATTAACGTCAAAAGAGTAATATGTAGACTCTTTAGCTTTCGCCATAATACTGGACTTCTCTTTACCTTTGCTGGTTTTAATGTTTGGCATATATATAACTTATCTATTACCATCTTGGCAAAGGGCTACTTCAACCAACTCTACTTGTTATAATTCGTCACCGAACTCAACAGCCTCAAACAGGTTGACGTCACCCGTTCGACCACATCTTTTTTCCTTTTCTTTGAGCAAACTCTTGTGTTTGGACGTTATCGTCGATAACTAGAACAGATCCGAGTAAAGCAGTCCGACTATCCTTTCTCTTATCTCAAACTTCAAATTGTTCGAAGCTCGATATGCGAAGGTCTCCTTGGGTAGAGGAACGAGACATTTGTTGCTAGCTCTTTTAAATCTAGATATAAACTGATCAACTGACTCATTTTCCATCTATTTTATGGTTAACAAATCGACAACTGATAGATCAGAGACAGCCCTTTGAAATTGACTACGGAAGAGTCTTTCCCTCTGTTCCCATGAGAAGACCAAATTTGCTGGTAACGCTGTCTATCACGTAAACGCAGTTTTTGACAATGATAATGGGAACAATTGTAGCTTCCAATGGTCACCTTGCACAGCATGTCCACACAACACTAAAAATCGATTAATGTGTTCAAATGTGGATTGATCATCTTCTCCGGTTAACAACGTGAACTTGGGTGTCTTAAAACCTTTGGGGAATGGTATTATGTCTATCCAATCTGGGGGCACTGTCTCGGAGAGAAATTCGGTGAAATAGACATGTCTATGAAGATGCTAGAAGGCTTCCTATAGATGTTACCCACATATCCCATGTCATTTCCATAGTACCTTACAGCCAGATCAATGACCTCTTGGTTGTGACCTAGGATGACCATAGGCACTCTTGCAGCGTGCGGGACGCCATAGTTAAGTTGCCGTATTTGGTTCACATTCTGCTGCGGGATCTGATGCAATTGCTACTGCTGAATATAGGGTTGTTGATGAACTTGGAATTGAGGAAATTATCGAACGTTCTGTGCAATGGGTGGAACGTTCGCTTGTTGATGTGGAATGTTATAAGGAATAGGTTGGGGAGCCTATTGTGGCACTTGTAAGGAACATTCAACGGGACTGGTTGAAATCCTTGTTGTGGTTTTTGTGGCGTGGCATTTGGCTGAGGAGGCTGTTCCTGCCCCCTGGGCGGAGTCAATATGGTCCCTTGGTTATCGACTGCGGCATGCATACATGTGGGATTGGTAGAAGACATCACTATGGGGTTAGGCTGAAAAGTAGTACGAACATTTTGGACATTCTCATTAGGTGTGAATGACGCATTCTGGCGAGGTCCCTGACCGCTGGTCCTACTGCTATCATTTGCAATATTTGGCTAAGTACCATTGTTGATAGGTCCACAGGTCTAGATCGTCACACTAGTTTCTCCTCTTTGTACAATTCTAATGGGTGCTATAGTATATGTAGCCTGCCCAAAAGTGCCAAAAGTCATCTGAGGGCAATCTAATGGAGGGACATACTCGGAAGATGTAGTCACAAGTTCCGTGTGCAGTTGAACAACTCCAATTGGCGGTTTATGTTGCCCTTAAGAACACTCGTGATAAGTATTGATAATTAATGATTTGACCACATCTATCATGCGTCCAACCACATAATCAGCGAACTCATTCTTTGTCTCTTCAAAGGTTCATCTAATAGATGAAAGCATTACAAGAGACTATCTACCTGTCTTCTCTATTCTTCTGTGCGCTATCTTGGTATATCAACATCCTCTTCCTAACCGTGTCCTAGAGGAAGTTGTGCCATCGAAGACTCAACATGGACGTTATCTTTAGCCATCAATGGTAGAGGTTTATCAGTAATGTTGTCGAGATTGGATCGATTTCATTTTCGTGGCATAGTATCCTCTCCAATTAACACTTAGGTCCCACCAAGCGTGCCAAAAAGATGTTTCGTCAATTTTGCTATCGCAATGAAATATCTTTTATCAAATGATATTTTCGGCTTTTATTTAAAGGGGCTTGAGTTCTGTGCTTAATTCCGGACAGAGAATATCAAATGTAATGTGATAAAATATCCAATTACAAACACAACTATACAACCCTGACGATCAACTTCAGATTCTCAAATCAAACTCAAACTATGTCGGAATCTAATTGATGGCATAGCCCAGACATAGGTAAGTACACTACCGGAACCTAATCAACGACAATGCACTTGGATAGAGAACATAATATCGGAATTCAATCGACGCGCTAGACAAGAGATACAACACCAAAATTTAATCCATGGCACTGCACTAGGATAAAGATACTCGTTGAAATCTAATCAGTGATGAGAATCTAGAGACTATAGCTAGGAAACTAAAGTATGATAATGTAAAAATAAAGTAAAGGCATTTTGATGTGTTCGAGCCCTACTAAGCCTACCCCCCTCTTCTCTTCACCTGATACAAGGCAGTCGAAGTCCTCGCCACCCCTCAGATCTCAATCTAGCAATGACACTTGGAACCGCACTACTGCCGCTGCCCTTCGGGCACTCCTCCTACGCTTACCACTCACCTACGCTCTTGCAGCATGCCCCATTCGGGCAATAGGGCTTTCATAATACGCAAAGCAGCGATGAGCGATGGCTCTTCGATCGCTCTTGCGGTAGAGAAGGCGTGGTTCATCCTCTAAGTCCAAGAGAGAGTAGATGTGAAGGTTTGGATGTTTGGGGAAGGGGGGTGCTCTATTGAACGACTGGGGTGTCTATAGAGCAACTCGATAACCACTAAATAACTATCTGCCTCCATCTTTAGGCACATTCCCTCTATAACCAACTCGCCCATTTCCTATGTGACCGCCTTGATCGTGCTTTAATCCTCCCTGGTTTATCAACACTGGTCCTACGACTAGGTATCAACCATCTTTTCAACCGCACACTCCCTTGGTGCCCTTTTGAAATATTTTTGAAGATTCTAAAGATTTATTGCTAGATTCATCCGTGCAGTTATTTTAATCTTCGCTATTGTATTCATGGCAACCCCTTGCTTCATCGGAGGTCCTATCCATAAGCTAGTCGATAACTGGTCGTATACCAATAACCTAATGATGCATAATTTCATTGTATTTTTACTCACAGGCCAGCACCGAATGATACAATCATCTTTCAACAATAACCTTTTACCCACTTGATTGACACATGATAATACAGTCAACTTCGATGCCGACAAGTTCCCGAAAGCCTGATGCGATGTCGTGGCATCTTTAAAAAATTCGAGCTTTTCCATAAATCATTTTTGTTTTCTAATCACTTTTCCAAATGTCATACTTTGAATTCACATAAATTGATAAATATTCTCGTAACAATGAAAATTATCTTTAAAATCATCACCCAGCATTCAAATTTTAAATAGCGGTAAGAGAACTTATTATCCATGCTATTAGATGAAGCAAAGAGGATAGCCTACTTTTAGAGAAATGCAATTTTTTTTTGTCATAGAATCCTCAATTAGTTTTTTATAGTTAATTGACGAATGGACGAATGCCTAAATTAATAACTTTCACATTTTCTTTCATGTGTCATAATTTCAAAATTTGAATCTTTTCTTTCAATAACCTTATAAAAAAAAAGTTCATAATATCTTTCTGGTGGACTACAATCTAAATATTCTTTAGTAGGTTGATGTTGCAAATCTTTGGATTGTAATTTTCGCATACGCGTGGTGCACTTTTTTTCAGTTATTTGCCGTAAAGGCATTGGCATTTGTAAGGAAAGCTCTTACATAACTATTAGTGTTTTTGCGCACGCTATGTGCATGTGAAAAGCTTGGTGATTACCCAGCGACAACAATGAAATGGAACGTTACAAAATATTTGCAAAATTTGAGAATAAATTCTTCCCTTAAAGGAAATAGCATCGGCAGACAAAATGGGCTTTTTAGGAATGAACATCTCGGGGACGCCCACCAATTCCAAAAACTGGCTTTACACGGTGAAATAGATAAGATTAAGAATCAAAGAATATGTCCTAAAGATTAAGAAAAATTGTTACATTTTGATTGAGTTATGATGAAAAGGAGAAGAAAGAATTGAATAATCATTCTTTCGTTAAATTGAATAAACACTCATTTTCGCGTGTACATATCAATAACATATTATTCGATCGGATAGGAAGAGAATCCATTAAAAAAAAAAAAAAAAAAAAAAAAAGGAAAAGTTTCAAATAAAGACTTGAAATGCTTTCAATTTTTCAAAGAAGAGCATAAGTGAACTTGATTTTAAATAAAAGGCTTGAAGTGCTTTCATATTTTCAAATAAGAGTTTGAAATAGAGCTTATTTCAAATAATGACCTAAAAACAATGTTAATATCAAAGAAGCACTTGACTTCACCAGCTGATCAAGGGCTTTTTTTTTCCCTTTTCTTTTATTATTTTCTTTCATTTTTCCTTTTTCCTATTTTTCTTTTGAAAAAGAAACTTAAAAAAAGGAAAAAAAAAAAGGCTAAAATTTAAAAATAAATAAATATAGTAGGGGCAACCCTCCCCCAACAATGGCTGCCACCCATCCCATGAGGCGTTAGCCATGGTCAGCACAATCCTCGGCACATTGGCGAGGATCGGCGACCTCACCAACCAAAGGTGAGGGCCAACAAGGGTTTGCTACGGTGGGTGAGAGCCACAACCCTTTCTCGATTTTGGCACTCGCTTCTGTGGGTGAGGTCATCAGCCCTTCCCTAGCCATCCACTAGGTTTTTTTTGTTATAAAAAATATTGTGTTTCTTTTCCTTTTTTATGTTTTATTCTTTATTTTCTTTTTAGTTTGCCATTTTTATTGGAAAAAAAAAAAGGGAAAAGGGGGAGAATAAGAAAATTTAAAGATGGAAATATTATTGACGTCAGGTTGCTCTTTCGATATCGATACGACTATTTCAAATCCTTATTTAGAATAATATCTATTTCAAAATCTTATTTTAAAAAATAATAAAGACTTTAAATTCTTATTGAAAAAATAGTAGTATTTCGAACTTTTATTAAAAAAATTTACAAAAATAATTGATTTAAATAATATTTTTGTAAAATTAATTTTTTATATTGCTTAAAATGATTAGTCGACATATTTAAATAATTTAATGGATTATAAAAATATTTTTCATTCATTTATTTCTATTAGTGGTATGGGCAAAATATTTTTAAATATTTTTATTTTGGGCAAAACAAACACAATCTAGAGTTGAAAAGGTAATTTTTTAATTCGATTCTTTATGGAAATCGAATCCTGATCTCGAGAGCGTCGTCGTCGATCTTCCTGCCCTCGTCGCGAAGCGGAAGGAGCAGAAGGACGTTCCGAGAAGTCGCAGGCGAATGGGCTCCCGGCGGCGGTCCAGCGGTTCATGAGAGCATCCCGCCGCCGCGCGCCGCCTCCCTTCCACCTCCACCTCCTGCTCGCGTTCGCCCTCGTCGCCCTGCGCGCGCCGGTCGCGCACCTCCCCGTAGCGGGCACCCCCGGCGGCGGCGGCGACTCCACCCCGCCCCCGCCACGGCGGCTTCCGCGATCGCGAGATCTCGCGCCGGAGCGACATCGGAAGCATGTCCAAAGCCCGGGTTTACGCCGACGTCAACGTGATCCGCCCCAAGGAGTATTGGGATTACGAGTCCCTCGCGGTGCAGTGGGGTAATCGTCGTGATTGTATAGGGGTTTCGGTTTCGCTCATTTGAATTGTCGAATGGTGGATAGCTTGAGCTTTCGATTCAGTGTTTGGCGATGGATTAGGCGTTCTTGTGGTTAGGGTCTGTGGAGTTCTTGCGTGAGGGATGATGTCAGCGATGTCTAGTTTCGAATCCGAAGGAGTTCGTTTCGCCGAGAGCAAATTTGTTTGTGTACCTTTTGATATGCTGCGATCGAGATATTGCTGGTGGCTTTTTGCATTTTAAAATCGCGTTAGGGTGTTTTCGACTTGATAATCTGGCGTGATGATGCGGAATTACAATCTTGTCTAGAGAGAGATTGCAGTGTTTGAAACAGTTGTTTAAGTATTTTCAAACATCAAAATTTGAGCATCAAGTTTTTTTCCCCCCAAAGTTCTGGACTTCCCTGTTGAGAGAAATTGACATTGTTCTTTTGTTTTTTTACCACATTGCAATGCTTTCTGTAACATAAAAGATTCAATTACTATCCGCTCTATCCTTTAAACTGTTTTATGCCATGTGATCTCGGGTTTTCATGTTTGATTCTCTATTAATTGCAGGTCAACACTTGCTTTAGTTGACATGATTTAAGATTTTTCTATGTTATTATCATTGGCACAAACATTGTTAACATCAAGATTTTTGGGCTTGTCAGTTGCCATTTGTATGATGTGTATCTAGATGGTTATAACTCAGCGGAGGGACTGGAATATCCCTTTCTTCCAACTTTTTAGTTGGAACATGCGATTATTTTAATCCAAATAGATGATAATCAAACATTTTGCTTCATTAGATTTAGAAAAGTATCATTTCCAATTGAGTGTTGAGTTGATTTGACCACCTTTTCCAGCCATTTATCATAACCTGGCAATGATGGAAGTAAAGCTCGAGATTTCTTTCTTTTTCTCCAATGAGATCTTAGGGCTGGTGGTTGTGTTTGATAAGCTTGTGTGTTGGTTTACTTCATATGCTTTGTGCCTTTTCTCCTATGCAGATTCAAATTACTTTATTTTTTCTATGCAGTAACCAAGATGACTATGAAGTAGTTCGGAAAGTCGGAAGGGGAAAATATAGTGAGGTCTTTGAAGGAATAAATGTCAATACCAATGAGAAATGTGTAATCAAGATCCTCAAACCTGTCAAGAAGAAGAAGGTGATTTTCTGGTGATCCTTCTACTTAAGTTTATGTAGTCTATATTTTCATTCACTGGAACCAAAAGATGAGTGCGGTTTTTTTTTTTTTTTTTTTTTTGGGGGGAGGGTTGGATATTCTGTCTATTATGGTTGAGTTGGTTAGTTTTCATACATTTTAATTGATCTCTTGCATGGTCTCTTGATGATTGTTGAGAAGACTTTCATAAGCTCTAGGAGTAATTGTGATCTCACTATTGCCTTTGTGCAGATAAAAAGAGAGATAAAAATACTCCAGAACCTATGTGGGGGCACAAACGTCGTGAAACTTTTTGATGTCGTTAGGGATCAGCATTCAAAGACTCCTAGTTTGATATTTGAGTATGTCAACAGTACAGATTTCAAAGTGTTGTACCCAACATTGACTGATTATGACATATGCTACTACATATACGAGCTCCTCAAGGTATATTCCTTAATTTTTCCTATTCTTAAACCAAGTCAAGCTTGGATTTCATTTGTTCATTGTGAATATGTACACTTAATTTGTTGAGTTCATTTTCGATGATTGTGTTGTATGAAAAGAACTACCACAAGTGAACCGTAAGAAGTAAATGTGTTGAGGCTATATAACAACAAAAAATGGAAGTGGATGTGATTATTCTTATGGAAGTGATACGAAAAGACTACCTATCTGCTATGAGGTGATTTATATGTCATATAGGCATCACTACCATCATTAAATAGCTGTCTTGCTGAATTTCGGAAGAGATCCATATGAGGCATCTGATGGATTAGCATGAGTTTTTGGATAACACCGAAATCACAGCAATTTGGGCACTTATGGATATTTGTTTGCTTTTTTTTTTGGGGGTGGTTTTGGCTTATAAAAAGCTTTTCTTTTGGTATTTTATGTATCATCAAATTGTCCAAGGATGGCTATTGTGTTGATCAGAGGAAACTGTAAAGTATTGTTTAATTACTCTTCTCAGGCTTGGCTGAAAAAACAAAGGCTTTCTTCTAAGTCTTTATACAATACTGGAATCTTTTTTCTTCTTTAAAGATGTTAAATTGATTTATAATATATCTGATGTTTTGGGCACCTGTTTTCAGAATGGTTATGCAATGTGCTTAATTGACTTCTGTGCCTGTTGGTACCTTCTGTTAAAACTTTCTTTCCTTTTAACCTGTGAAACCTTTAACATGGATTTTTTTCTTGAAAAAACAGGTACTAGACTTTGGTGGAAAATATTTTCATCCTCTTGAGCTAGTATAACTAGAAAATTTTTTTAGGGAACTGATTATTGCATATTGTCAACAATATGTGATTAAGATTTTGTTCCATGTGTAGTGTTTTCCGCTTTATAACTGGTGAACAATGCTGGTTCTACATAGTCTGACCGTTACTACATTGTGTTAGTAGTGGTAATATACGTGCTATTTCAGACAAGTTGTAGAGGAACATACGAATGTGATAAGGGCATCATTTTACAGAGCTATTTGCCTTGAATTGCAGGCATTAGATTTCTGCCATTCACAAGGAATAATGCATAGGGATGTTAAGCCTCACAATGTCATGATAGACCATGAGTTGCGAAAACTCCGCTTGATAGATTGGGGTCTAGCTGAATTTTATCATCCTGGCAAAGAATATAATGTCCGGGTTGCTTCCAGGTATCTATATAGAGTCCCTTAAAAATTTTCACTATGTTTTACCTTCTCTTATTGGTTTTTGTTGAAGTTCTGGCTATTTCTTGGTAGATCATATGCCTCTGATTGAAAAGTTTTTTGAGTATGTCATCTGGAGATATAAATAAGTATTTGCATGCTGAACAGTGGAATAAGGTTATAAGCATTTTGATCATGCTGTAAACTTGACATGACGAGTTGCTGTTGACTGAACTAACAGAGAGAAATATTTAGCAATAATTAAGTGGAAAATACGAAAAAAGGGGTGGCGGGTTAAAATTTGCTTACAACCTTACTAGCAACTGCTGAGATGTGTCCTTACGCAAAATTGTTTATTTTAAAGAGCAGTTGTTTACTCTTTTAGGTTCTGGACAAGCTTTGAAGCTTGATGGTACCAGGAGATAGATACCTATATGATGATTATATAGAAAAGGTGTCTCTGATAAAGATGTAATGTGGCACTCTGCATCCTTGTTATCCTATCTGTGTGATGCTACATCTTTCTTAGACATTAAATAGTAAGAAGCCCGCGCTGCTTACCACCTCAAGGACGGATTGGACATGCTGATATTAAAACTTCTGGATTGGTATTGTATCTCTTAGTTATAGGTGCAATTATTGCAGTCATTACATATCTTCTAGTATGATTCAGAATTACTGTAAAGATTGGAAATTTTTACCTTGTTGCTCAGGCACTATAAGGGACCGGAACTTCTTGTTGATTTGCAAGACTATGACTATTCTTTGGATATGTGGAGCCTCGGTTGCATGTTCGCTGGAATGGTCAGAATTCTTGCTTGTCTCCTTTATGATCTTTTGCTCTTAAAGTGAAGTCACTTGCAATGGCCCATTTAGTCCTTTCTTGTATATTTTTTATAATTTTTTCTCTTTCTTTGCAAAATCTTCTTAGATTTTTCGGAAGGACCCATTTTTTTATGGCCATGACAACCAAGATCAGCTCGTTAAAATTGCCAAGGTGAGGACAACTTGCGGGCTTTTCTAAGTAATTGTGCTTATGCATACAAAAACAATTTTCTTGTAGCATTATGCTGCGGTACATCTCTACAGTCTGTTATGTGCTAATAACTAGCATGTTGATCATAGGAATTGAATGACTATTTATCAGAAAATATTTAATCAGGCATTTGATGCTTGTATGGGGATTATTTTAGGCCGTTGATGTTAGAGTTCCTGCTTGCTACAGTGGTTCTTCATGGTTGAAGCCCATTTAAGGTGTAACTTGAGCAGCTTCTTCTCCTTTTAAACTTTAAAACAGCCCAAAAATGCTTAAACATCTAAGTTCGAAGTTCATAAATTTATGTCAGACACTTAAAGTCACATATCTTGGTCAATCTGAAGGTTAAATTAGAACTTATGTTCTATTACAAGGTTTTATTCATGGTAAATTTCTTCATCTGACAAACTATAGCTGCAATATGAGTCTAATGTAAATTAATTTCAGGTTCTTGGTACAGATGAGTTGAATGCATATCTCAACAAGTATCATCTGGAGCTTGATCCTCAACTTGATGCACTTGTCGGGAGGTATTTATTATGAAGAACTTTCTTATGTATATTGTCAACTTGAAGCTGGGAGATGTCAACTGACTTTTACATCCAAATGAAAGGCTTTTGATGATTTTAGTTAATTTTATTGTTATTGCTAGTACAAGAAGGTGGACACGTATGCAAGCATGAACATTGATTGGATATTGTAGCAGTTTTGACATAGTTGGAGAGGTAAAAGATAGCAAAAGGAAAAAAAGTGGGGCTAGAATCAAGTTGAATTGATATTCTAGGGTTAAAAAATCTAATGATGTTTATTGATCGAAGAAAAAAACTAATGATAAGAGACACTCAAAAATCTCTTTGTACTAGTGTTACTGATGTAAGATGATTTCATCCCTGGATATAAAATAACAACTTCTAATCTTAACCTTTCAACCTAATTAAACATTCACATGACCGTCACATGACCACTTATAGCCCTAAAATAATATGGGAAAGGACTAGGTAAAGAGGAAAAACACTAAAAACTACTAAGATAGGATTATGCTCATTCTCCCCTGGTTGGAAAGGATCAAGCTCAAATGCGAAGACTGTTTACTTCTTCAGCAGATATATTTGAATGAATCTTCTGCATCTCCTCTCCAAAAACCCATGTAGCTTTGTCATCTCTCCTTCTCTGGTCCGAGAAAGTCAACCTTGCATTTTGAAGTCTTGAATAGTGAGATATAGTGACTTCCGTGCAATCATCATTAAGATTTGAATCACATCATCCAAACATTCAAAGCTTTTTGGCTTCATGAAAGCTTGCCGATTGAACCTTTCCATTGAACCCATAAATTCTTCTAGAATAACAAAATATATCTTGGGAATGAAGAAAACTCTCTCTTCAACTTTAAATTGGCTAGCATCTTCTCCACATGCTTGGTCATCTTCTTCTACAACACTTGTTGATATCTCATGAAGACACTCTTCAAGAGTACTCTATGGATTGCAATTCATCACCCTCTCAAGTGAAAATATTTAAGTTATTTCTCGTGATCATTATAGTCATTGTAAACAACTATATGTGTGACCTCCTCATCTTCCCAATTAACTCTTGTTGTTTCATATTGAAAGTCTTCACGAAAAGGATAGATTCCTTTATTATGATCTAAGGCGCAACACAATCACTCTTACAATCCACCACCTACCTTATTATTCACTGGTCTGGCATCATGAGAGGGATGTTTGTCTTCATACCTGTCATCCTTGAGACCACCTTTTAGCATGATCACTGTTGCCTTTCAGATTCTACATATGGGCTGCCAAAGATTCCCGTGGCTGCAAAGCTTGAATGGCTTGCATCAAGTCCTCCATCACATGTCTTATCTCAGCATGTCTGCTAATTGCTTCTCACAACCTCTTTAATGTCCAACCATCGCAATGAAACGAACACCCTAGAGACCTCTTTTTCGCTTTCATACCAAATCCATGTAGTTGGAGAAGTAAAAGCTTAGCAAAAAAGAACATAAACTTGGGTAGAATCGAGCTGAATCCTGGGGTTCGTAAGAACCAAATGATGCTTATTTAATGAAGAAGAAACTAATGACTTATTTAAAATAGGGTTACAGAAAAGACAATCTTAACTATCGATCTAAAATCACGACTAATATCAACCTTTCAACCTAATTAATTATTCACATGACCCATCACATTACCACTTGTAACCCTACAATAGTATGAGAATAGACTGAATGAAGAAGGAAAATGTTTAAAACTACTGAAGTAGGATTATTCTCCTGCTCAAGTTTGTATCCTTGTGTACTTTAGAGTTTCCTTTATCCCTGCATTTTGATCCCCTTGTACCTGGTGGACTCCAACAATCAAATGTACATTGTTTTAAAGTCAAATTGAGGAAATAGATTCCATTAGCAAACCAAATAGAAGGTTATTAGTCTTCCAACAGCTACCTAACAGCTTTGATCCATGTTATCCTTTGCATAAATACAGGCATAGCAGGAAGCCCTGGACCAAATTCATAAACTCGGACAACCAGCATCTGGTTTCTCCTGAGGTCAATTTCTTCACAGATATTTAATGATCTGTGCTCTTAGCAGTTTGTCTGTTTTTTATGCTGATCCTTTAGTGGTTTGTCTGTTTCTTTAAGCTGATCCTTTGAGTGTATTCACTATGTAGGCCATTGATTTTCTCGATAAGCTACTTCGATATGATCATCAAGAAAGATTAACCGCCAGAGAAGCTATGGTAAGTATCTGCTTATCTAGACTCTCCCTTTATCCTCATTACTGTGCACATGCAAATTTATGCATGGTCTTTTACCTAATTTTAGTGCATATCCACATATGCCAAATTTTTCTTGTGTTTACAGTACATGAAAATGTGTATGTATAACTGCCTTTCACAAAGATTTCTGCTCATCTTTGTTTTTTTTTTTTTTCCCTTCTTCTGGTCAGAAAAATCTGTTCATCTTCTTGAACTCGTTCTTGTTTGATAATTTTTTTCCTTTTTATTGCTTTTATTGCCCTGTCCTTGTTATTCAAGTCGGCAATAACTGATTATGCCCTGCTGTTTGCTTTGTGCAGAACCACGGATACTTCTCTCAAGTGAGGGCTGCAGAAAATAGCTGGATGCGGACTTAATAGCCTTTCAATCGGACCTGTGCCTGACTGACTTGATATTTCTATTGGGTTCGATGATTGAGCATGCAGATTGCTGTGGAAGCAGAGCTGCTTATAAGATGCTCTTGTTAGGGCAACTGATTATATGCGCATATAGCAATTATACTGTGTGTTAAGCTAGTAGTCAGTCAAGCATAGAAGCCAAGAACACCTTAAAGACATGAACAGATGAAGATTTGGAGTCTCAATGGTATATTTGCATAAGGTAGGCAATAATGTCCATTTTCACAGCCAAAGAGGTTGATGTGTGCGCGTGTGGGTTGGGGTGGTTGGCTCATAGGAACAATTACTTATGTACAAAGAACATAAAAGCATAAATCAGTTCGGAGTGGCATTTACGCAATGTTTGCAGGGATGACTTTTCATTGTTGAAGTCGCTTGAGTTTCTATAAGCTTTTCAAGACTTGTCGGGCCGTGTCATGGTAAAGATTTATCTTTTTGGCATTATTCCAATCCATGTTTCTTCATTGAAAATTTCTGCCGACACCGACGGATGGGAAAAATGCGTGGATATTTGGCAATTTAAATGGATTTGCGGTTCATCCCCAGGATAACTTCCCTGCTCATTACCCATGTAAGTCATTGGAGGTTCTTTAATTGGATTTCCTCTGTCCCCATTTTTCAAAGCCATCCATGTCTTCTATAATATTGGCGATTCTATTGGTTCTAAAGGCAGCGAATCGGGGATCATCTTCTGGTTCGACCATTTTTATAACTGAAAGTGCAATCTTTGGTCTTCGTCCAATGAATCTAATCACGTGGCGCAACTTTGATATGGATGAGCTTGTAAAGCTTTTACTTCGAGGCGACGGAATTGCATTATATTGTTGCACATTTCTTCAAATCTATTTAAACACGTGAGATCACAAGAAAGATTGGATCCTTGAAGGTGTTTCCTCGAACAAAATTGGCTGGTGGTGGAGATGATTGGGTACCGATGAAATAGTGCGCGGGAGAGCTTAAAATTCATCAGTTGCTTATTTTAAGGTCTCTTAGCTGCATTTGTTTTGCCAAAATATCATATTTTCGGAGCATGTTTTTCAAAAATTCATTTTCCAAATATGACAATATGTTTCGATGTTTGACTGAAATATGAAAAATAAAATAAAATTACTTTCCGTCATCCCAAAAGAAAAATATAATTTGATTTTTTTCAAATAATATACGCTATTTGAGCGCTAGTTGCTTGCGCACTGATAGCCGAAGTACCAAGTACAAGCACTAAGCTCCCGATTCTAGCCTTGATGGACTCGGGTGCTAGTGACCTAGTTTCAAGCACAAGGACCCGAACATGGGCACCGAGGTCCCAAGCTCAAGCGCCAGGGACTTGGTCTTAGGCCTAGCCTCGATAGACCTAGGCTTGGCCGTGGGAGATTTAAGCACGGGCAGTAAGGTCCCAAGCTCAAGTGTTGGGGACTTGACACCAAGGTCTCGAGTCCAATTTGAGGACTTGAGCCTCGGCGTTGGGGAACCAGATACAACCATTGAGGTCCTAGGACTCAACCTCGATGAACTTGAGCTTGAGCATGGGTACTTGTGTCCCAGGCCCAAGCATGAGCACAAGTATGGACTTAGGCTCGAGCTCAAGTTCCAGGGATTCAGGCATGGGTTTTGGGGTCCTAGGGCCAACCTCCATGGACTGAAACACGAGCACCGAGGTTCAGGCTTGGCCTATGTGGACTTGGTCCATGGAGCTAAGCAACAATACCAAGGTACTACGCCAGATCTTAATGGACCCAGGCTCGAGCGCCAAGTACCCAACCATTGGCATGAGGTTTAAGTTAGGGGCACAAGTGAAACCCTACTTTTGTTGACCCGAGCCTCAACACTGGGGCATTGGACCCGGTCTCTTTAGACCCAAGCTTGCCCTCGATGGATCCCGGTGGATTTGGTCCCCACCTCTAGAGCCCAAGCGCCAATTTCTAATCATATTTTGAAAAATGATTTTCGAATTTTTAAAGAAGAAAAAATTTCTTGAATTTAAGCATAAGTTTTTATTGACTAGGAAAATATTTTTCAATGACTCATTTTCCTAAACGATCTAAACGCTAGAAAATGAGGAAAATATTTTTCCAAACAATATTTTTCGAAAAACAAACGAAACCTTAATGTGCTTTAGCTTTGCACCATGGATTATCCTCCTTCATCAAATTAAGTGTAGCAAGTACGAAAGTCATTAAATGAAAGTTAGATGTTAAATTTTTATACTGAGAATTCAAGCGTTGGCTGCCAGGACTAATATCGTGAAGGATGAAATTATGAGATAGAGAATCTTTGAGTGCACAATTTCCTTGGTTGCCATCCTGGTTACCTTATTCAAGGACGTCTGCAAAAGTAGCATTCACGGGAAAGAATAAAAGCAATCTAAATCTTACGACGGCCGCATTTTCACTTTGTTTTAGCCATATACATCTTAAGCTTTTTGCAATATATAAATGTTGATACCTAACATATATAATTTTCATTATCTTTTAGAAAAATTCCAAATAAGAGCCTAAAGTGTCCCCATTTACTCAAATAAAAGTCTGAAATGAAATTTGTAGAAGTGATCATGATTGTTTCAAATAAAAGGCCGAAGTGATCATGATTATTTCAAATAAGGATTTGACATTGCCGATCACCGATTGACTAAATATTCCAATCTATGAAAATGCATTTACAATTTTAATTTTAAATTATTCTGTATTATTTTCTTCTCTTTTTCTCCCTCTCTTTTTTTTTCCTTTCTAGCGAGGACCTGCAAACCCTCATTGGACATTGATAAAGGCCAACGAGGGCTTGTCAACCCTTGCTAGATCCATCCCTCGCCCGATCGCTGCTGGGGCGCAACCGCAGGCAAGACTACTCTCACTAAATCTGGCAAGAGTCGGCCTCACTTGGGGTCGACAAGGGCAGCCTCACCAGGGTGATGGTCACCTCGCCCAAGCGAGGTGCCGATCGCCGGCCAACCATTGCTGAAGAAGGAAGAAAAACCATAAAAAGGAACAAAAAAAAAAAAAGAGGAATTTTTTAAAAAAAAAAAAGATAGATGACAAAAATGACTTTCATCGATTGGAATGTCAAGCTCTTATTTAAAATAAATATAACCACTTTAAACTCTTATTTAAAACAAAATTCACTCAACCTTATTTGAAAAAATAATGACATTTCATGAATTTGAAATAACATTCATTTCGGATCCTTAGGTAATTCAAACCCTTATTTTACAATTTTCCCTTCTCTTTTTGAAATTTAATTACTATTCTAAATTTTGGAAGGGAAATAGAGAATTGTGTATGAAAGTATACACGAGCAACAATGCTAAACGAACAAGCAAATCTTCAAGGATTTGGCAGCGATTTTGTCTATGAAGCTCCCTTGCAGAGGTGTCAAGAAGAATCACACAAATCGAAACCAAACCAGACCCGGCTCATATTTCAGGCCGAAAAAGACGACGACCAAAAACCAAAATCTATGAATAGACACTCCTCATTGCACTGATCGAGGGCGTTCGCACTGATCGAGGGCGTTCATAGTGACAGAGGGTACCCTCTTAATGAGGAGTTAGCTGAGTTCTTCCACCCATATGTTCGTGATTGTTTCCCGGTTGCCTTCTCTGTTCTTGCCAAATAACGTGCTTCAGGTCGATTTGTAATAATAACTCAAAATTAAATCAAACCACTAGAAGAAAATGGTTTTTTCCTCGTATACCAAACCGAAAAACAAACCGACCCATATTCACTCAAAATTTCAGTTAGGGCGGTTCTTCTGTACAACCCTACAGGTGACACGGAGATGGTCAAGTTCGTTAATTTGAGAATGGAGACTAAATATTCCCGTGGTAACTCCATTTCATGTCATGACAACTTCCGTTGATGATCCCGAATACAAAGAGACTGCTTATGTCAATGACTAGACACCCAGTGCGGTGTGGCCAATCCAGAGGCATAACAAATTGCCAAGAACATATTCATCAAGACAAGTAAAATGATGAACCGCAACACTCAATAGCCAACACAAGTATACAGAAAGTAGAAAGAACCCACCCAGAATAGCTCGAAGAACCAATTACTCATGTGAGATGCTGATATAAGAGTCAACAAAATGATAACACTTAAACTCAGACGTAGAGAAAACGAGAAAACGAGAAAACGAGATCGACCTCCCCTCCCCTCCCATCTGACCACTTTGACTGACACGAACATCCACAACTTATAACAAGCAGCTTTGGTCCCAGAAGGATTCCTAAACACAATAGTAAAGACTTTACATAAAAGGGTACATCTCCCCAGCTGCTTAGACTTACATGTGACTTGTCATTTTTTAATATGTGGAAAACAAGCAGTAACATCACTCTTCGGGTGCTTCGCTTCAGCATGCTCCCTGCACTTCACCTCTGATGTGGTGCACATGAATGTTTGCATACAGATCTTACACTGCAATAAACAGCATACAAATAATCAATGCGAAGTAAAAAGAGTGACGTGCACAAAAACTATCATAAAGGGATCCATAGACAATTTTGGACTGATACACATGCAACTATTGTGTTGAACACATAATTCCACATATCTATTATCCAACTCTTCTGAAGAGTTACCCCAAAAAAAAAAAAAAAAAACTCATCTGAAAAAAACATAGCAAAAACAGAGTGAATAGACATTATTCCTATATCAGCTTCTGAGGTCATGGCCATATTCAACTCATGTCAGTTTCCAGCTCATTGATGGCCATAACCAACGCAATATAGAGATCCTGGCCCTAAATCCTAACAGTAGTTGATCTCTTGCATATATGATAGATTATTTAAGACGGAGAACACTCTGGCTATAGAGTACAGATAGAATGTTCTGACATGCTACACCCATCAAAATAGACAGCTAATGTAATTTTGATCATCCTTTCAGTTGCATTATGAACTGGATTATAACTATCGCAACAATTCATCTTTAAACCTTCCCTAACCAATATAGCCATGTTATGTCCATACAGTGCCTGGGATATACACCATGAACCACCCTTTAAAGTGAAATCCATGGCAATTATCAATCACCAAAAGCTCACAGCAGCCAGGGTTCATGTGGTCCTTCGTTTATAAGATAACATTAAACACTGGGCAGAATATAACAGTAGCAGTACAGAATAAAAGACATCACATTATGGGTATGACACCATGACCATGGTAGACCACATTACCCCAATCTACAAAGGGCGGAACCATCTCCCAATTTGGCCAAAGTCAACTGCTCTGAACGGCTAATCAAGCTCTAAGTAGGCAAAGAAATTGCTCATCACTCTCATTCCACGAATATATAGAAGAGGACAGTCGCTCAACTAACAAATATGAATGTGTCACTACGGTTTCACAAAACTTAACAGACTTCGATCTGATAATCAAACAGCTTGTCAGTTCAAATGCCTACATGATCAATCCATCGTCATTTCAATGCATCGACACACATCAGACAGGTCCACAACAGGATTCTCATTGCCCCAAATCTCTAAGTCAATGATTTAAATAAAAATATAAGTAAACCAATCTTCAATTCAACACCGATATAACCCAGTCTTGTGCTAGTCTAGCAATCTCAAACTCACTTATAACCCCTCCGCGAAGAACAAGCTTCGGACATCACAAGCATCGAGGGGAAAAACACCTCGGAGATCATTAAGAACGGCAACCCATTAACAAACCTTCACAGAAGAGAAATCATCAATTAAACAATAAAGAGAAAAAACAAACATATCCAAAGTACCTGGATATTCATGGCTTTCTTGTTAGACTCCAGCTGGCTCCCTGAGACAAACAACACCACCGCAACAGACAATCGATCAAAACCCACAAACCAATCTAACGAAATCTACGAACTACCCGGATTTGCCAACAAGAAACCCACACCGAAAAGAATTAAATTCGGGAAAAGCCGCTCTCCCGAACCCAACAGACCAAGCCGTCGGCAGGAGAATTCGACCTCGGAAACTAGATCTGGCCCGACCGCGGCTCCTACCCAGATGGCCGACGAGACCAAGCAGGCGTTTTCCCTTTTCAAATTTCTTTCTTTCGTTATGGGTTTCGGGTTTCGGGGACCCTACCTTTGGAGCCTTTACTCTTCTCCAGGTTCTTCTCGCGGGCCATCTTGGCTTTCTGGCCGTTGCCGCCTCCCATCCTCGACGCGATCGGAGAGACGATCCCCCTCCTACCCAACCGCCGGAACCCTAGTTCGCTCGCCGGAGACTCTAGAGAGAGAGACACGGCAGCGATGGTGCGCGCGAGCGAGCGAGAGAGAGAGAGGGGGGGGAGGTAGGGGCGATATAAGGAGACGGATTTTCGTTTCGTTTTTTTTTTTTTTCTTTTTCGTCTTCCGGGAATCGGCAGCTGCGGTGATTTTCCCGGAAATTGAAGGCAGGGAGGGAGAGAGAATGATAGCGTCACCTGGCGCCGCGGTCACGGTCCAATGAGGTCCCTCGCCTGCCTCTAGAAGGTTCCCCGGCGCTCGCGGAGTCAAAGGGTCAACGGGCTGAGTCTCCCCGGCCGGTGGGCCGAGCGTTTATTTTTCGCGGGGCGGGGGCGGGGAAGGAAACAATTTCCTCATCTCTATAAATTATTTTCAGAAAGTTCAATTTTAATATTCTTTTTCTTATGTTTGTTATAGGAATATACAAATCAAATTGCCTGAATTGGAAATTGCTCAGACTGGACCTGACTAAACCAGCACCGACCGATTGGGCCCAGGTTCTTAAAAGTATCGGCCTAGTTCCAATTCCAAAAAGTAGAATCAATGTCTAAGCGATCCGATTCTAATTCCAAAAAAGAATCAAATCAACTATGTATGCTTCTTTTTATTATTTTTTCTAAAAAAAATTAAAAGTAACCAGTCTTTTTTTTTATTTCTTCATAACGTGCAACATTAAGTAGCAAGAAAAAAAAAACCGATTCCATTAAACCGGAACTGGTGGTTCGATTCGGTTCCCAATCTTAGAACCAACTGGAATATGTGTTAGAATATTTAAATAATAAACCACGCATTCATCTAACAGCTTAAGCTTTTAGAATAGTTGGCAGTAATCCCATAAAATCTCATATGATATCAGAGTTAAGAGGTTCTGAGTTCAAATCTTCTAGACCCTATTTGCCTCCCAATTAAATTTCCACGCTTAATACTAGGCAAAAGATCAAAAATTCATCTAGCAACTTAAACTTTTAGAACAATTGGCAGTATGTAAAATATTATTTCTAACGGAGGTTTTTGAGAATGCAGAAGAAGATGAGCATTTCATGAAGTACGTTCAATAGATGGTTGACGATGGGGAGAGGAAAAAAAAGAACGGATGAGATTTATCAAGAAGAAAAGGAGAATAGTTGATGAGAGATGGGAAATCGACATGGATGGGACCTCACTTAGATCCGCCGACAATAAATTAAGAAAAAAAATGATTTTCTTTTTATTAGAATAAAAAGTTATTTTCATCGATCTAAACTTATCATTTTCAGTCTATTATGTCAATTGATTAGCTTTTCCAAAAACGATTTTTAATCGAACAAACCAACCCGTGCAACCCTTTAGTCTAAAAATTCATACCATTAGGGCACGACTTGAAAATCATTTCCTCTCTTATACTTTAATGACAAAAGCGAGAGAGGTTAAGAAAGAATTATCTCAATTTGTTAGGAAAGCCGCCTTTTGAATTTTAGATCCTGCCCTTAGTCTTCAAAGACGGCTTCTCTATGAAGCCCCGGCTTGTTGGTGCGTTAGCTTTGACCAAGGGGTCATACTTTAATTTCACGTAAGAAATTATTGGTTTGGGACGATTCCACCTTAGTCAGTACTTTAGAAATATCCATTTGAATATCTTTTTCAGTACCCGGTTTCCACAATGCATTATCCGTCCTAGCTGCATTAAGAGACATTAAATAGACTCGAGTGATACACTAAGAAAGTCAGCTATGCGGTATATAATGAAGATTCTCCACCTCCCAATCCCCATATATTTTTCGCTTGCTTGTTCAAAGCAAGAGATCACCTCACGGTATTTTCTCGAGGCTTGATTTAGAATTACCAAAGTTACGAGAAGCGACTCGTGATGCTGTCAAGATACCGGTATCTTTGATTTGATAGTTGGGAATGTGAAAGTTGGTTTATATTCTTTAATGTTGCTCTGAATCCAACACTTGTTAGTTTGTTACGGCCTCTATTTGTGGCAACATAAGACCCTCCCTACAACTCTTGAATTAAGATTTCCCACAACAACAAGGTCTACTGCACAAAAATTAAATTAATGAAAGCTTTCACAAAAATATTTGATAAAAGCATTGACGAATATCGTCTACTTATCATAATAGTTTTAGTAACTACCCACATTTTCTGCTTCATGCACTTATACCACTTTCATTGCCTTTGGTACAATTAGATCAAATTTTCCTTCTAAAAGGATCCAATAGTAGATAGCAATAACAAATCATGCATACACATGAGTTAAATTATTAGAAGATAGTCTTAGATAATAAATATCTAATTAAAGAAGATTAAAAAATGTTTAAAAAGTCAGCATATTAGACTTTTTTTCGCTGATTATGAGCATCACAAGATATTGCATTCTAAAATTCTAAAAAAAAATTAGAATAATTTCTTGTTAGTTATTGCAAGAGAGATGGTTTCTTTGCTGTTGGGTGTGTAAGTAATTTCTCAAACACTTATTATTTCAAACTCGCTACGTGAACACTCGTCTTTCATATGAAAGATACTTTTGAATGACAGAACTTATGTTAATTATAATCATACCGTTACATATTTTGTCAGGTTGAATGAATTATAAGGTGCGATGCGTACTTATTTTATAAGATGGAACCTAGAGTGCCAAAAGTTCAATTGAAAAGTAAATTGTCATTGAACATTCGATAATCCATGTGTGACAAAATTCAAAGACATATTATCCATACGAAGGTTTTTTTTTTTTGATGACCCAAGGAAATTCGTAGTTCGATAATGGCAGGCGAAGAAATCCTAGGTCCTATGGAGGAACCCACTACTCCTGTGAAGCGGGTAAGTCCACCTATGACATGCTGGGGATTCGAACTTCTCCCCTTCGTGAGGGGGAGAAAGCCCGAAGCTAGCAGCGCCACTCGATGCGATGGTTCCATACAAAGGTTTTTGCTGTATGGTCAAATACAGAATTGAACTTCTGATTTTAGTTTCCAAACCGACAAAAAGAAAAGGCATTAGCAAGATTAATATTGATCAAGGATCTTTTAGAAACAAAAATGATCCTAACAATCACCTATTAACCCTAATATTAAAAAGAAAAACAAAAGATAAAATTAACAAAAAAGAACGTACCTACCAACTCTCCATCAAAATGAAAACATAAAAATTTTTTAAAAAATGATAAAAATTTTATAAAAGTAAATCACACCACCCATTTTTTATAAGTCAGTCCGCCCATTATTGTATACATGGAATTTGGACATGGACAACTATCGAAGGGGTCGCGTGGGACACGTGTGTCCAAGTGCGGTTTGGTGCGTGGAACCCCGAGAGTTGCGCACAAGAGAGCGTGGTGGGAATCGTGTGCCACGTGGCGCAAGTTCCCCCTCTAATTCCCAGCCCCCTTCTTTTGTAACAACAGCCACAATTTTTGAACCATTGAAATTTGTCCCGGTGGCCACTCAAATTGGATGTTCGAATTCCCACTTTCTCAAAGGTTAGAGTAAATATGATTTAATTTCAAGCATGAATTTCTGTAAGAAAGTAGAATAAAAGTCTTAGAATGAGAATTAAAGTATGAGTATAATAGAATCGACAAAAAAAAAAAAAACCACAATTTCTAAAATTTGTTAATAATAAGTCCAACACACGCTAGGTCATAGATCTAATACAAAAATAAAAAGGGAATTTCAAAGTAATGCCAGTAGCTAGAAATTAATTTCCTCAACTCGTTCGTAAAATTCATGTATTATATTGTTGATCGATGAGTATATTCATATAATGTAACCCTAATCACCCAATTAAAACATTTTATATATTGATTTCCTAAATCCACTTTTGTAACTTTTACATTTCACAGATAATACATACTAGGTTGATTATGAACCTTTAAAAGATTATCTAAAGAGAGCGGGCTCCAAAGTTCTATTCTTACTAGAAGTAATCTCCCGAGACCTAAGTCATAAAAAAAGCATCCATCGCATTTCTTATTTTCAACATGGATGGTCAAAGCGATACTAAATCAGAAAATTGATGTTCATTTGGCACATCAAAGTTGGTCCGCATTCAATGCATATATACCTCCCCAAAAAATTAATAATCACAAGAGACATGAGGATGGAATGACCCCATGTCTTAATCTCATTGCAAATTAGGATACTGAAGTTTTAGATTTGCAGTGGTGTAATTTTGATTATGCTATAATTATGCAGTGATGTGATTGTACTGCGAAATATATCGAACTCCTTTAGAAAGCGGTCCATATAAGTCACACCAAATAATCTCATAGTAAATATATGACGTTTCTTATCCTGCAATCAATATATTAGGCATCACATAGATAAATCATGTCCTTCATAACTTTCCATGAGATGGGTGCGCAACCTTCTTAGGAGGACGATTGTAATGCCAAAAGAACAATCAAAATAAAGATAAATTGAGTATTAGGATTCGATTTGGATGTATTTTAATATTAACTAAAGAATGATGGAGCAGACAATCATTCTTTCAAAGTTTATGTTAATGAAAAAGATACGAAGTGTATTGTCTTTTCTTGTAAACAAAGAGGCGAAAAAGAAAAGGTGTTACCGAAAGATTTCTTTTCATATGAGCCTTTATCTTCTTTTCCTGCCGACCATTACACAGTGTCGCAGCTAACGGTCATTAGATGCTTTCGGCTACATGTCTGTCTTCTACTATTTTGGGTCGTAAAGTAATACTTTCTTTATAAATAAATAAATAAAAAAAAGATTTCCGGCTATCAACAAACAAAAAGATTAGGAGACATGCTATTGGTCAGGTAATATATCAACTTTTATGAATTAGATTAATTTTACCTTCCCAAATGTTTTTGCTAAGAGAGTTTAAATATTTACCTTGCATGTCCACTTATATCGATACCCAATGCGTTATCATCACATTATTCAATAAATAAATTTTGTTATCATGATTATTATCTCTAGCATTGCCTTTGACCGCAGATGCATAAGGCATCTATGCTTGCGAAATTGATAGAAATTGCTGCAATAGTTAAAAACATAATGATTCTTCAACTCGTGTAAATCAAGCATTCAAAAAGAGTACTCCAGATGATCATTTTGCAAGTTACACCTATGTATCACAAAACAATTCATCCTCAAATTAATGTAGGACCGGAAGCATTACAAACTTAACTTGCAGCACTAGGTCATAGTTTGTGTTAGATTAGCCCATAAGGTTTAAAACCATAGTAATTTGCAAGTGGGATATACAAGCCCCATGCTTTTGGTTGATGTACTACTCTGATACCATTTGTAACAATTAGAGCGATACGTGGAACAAACTCTTGCAAGTCCAAGAAGTGGCTCTTACGCATAAGATCTAGATCCAAACAGATTTAAGAGGGGTTCCCTCTAGAGATGAATGATGAATGCCGGTTCATTTTCAAGTTGGAAACCGTTGGAATTGGCTTTGTCTAGAAGAGAGGGATGAGAGTTAGAGTAGGATAGAAATTAAAAAGAGAGAGAGAGAGCATAGGAAAGAGAAACCATATCAATTGTCACTTGGAAAATGAGTTTGACCATTAATTATTACAAGATTCAACGTCACCAGCTTGATATTGGAGGTAGTCACCTTGATGTTGCCACAAAGTGGACTTCAATAAGTGTCTTCAGGGGCGGCTATTTCAACAAAACCCTCAAAAAAAAAAATTATTAAAGATGATAATCAATCGAGGATGGGTTCCACCCATCAATTAATCAAGGCACGTGTCAACAACTGATGTTGAATGTAGTAATTAGTGATTCCATTTTTTCTAGGATGGGATGCTTTGAATGGTTAATTGGATAAGCACAAATTTTTAGCCTCTAACTTGTGCAATTTTTGCAATTGGGTCATCAATTTCTTTTTGTGCATATGAAGTCCTTTGAGTTAATTTATTTCTCCAATGAAGTGAATTTTTTTTATCATCGCACTTAACCATATAATAATATTTTAAAAAAAAAAAAAAAAAAAAGAGAGAAGAGTATTTTAAATACTATGATTTAGTCTAACCAAGAAAAACAGAAAAATCAAGTCAAAATTTAGTTCAGAATATAGAGTTATCACTATGAAAGAATAAAATATTTTTCTTTCTTTGGTAGATTAAATTTTAGAAGTATTTTTATTCCTCATGCTTTATAATGTTAAAAGTACATCAAACAACCACATTAAGGGTGTCTGTGATAACCACATTAAGTGTTGAATATTAACTTTTTGAATGTCATTAAATTTGTTTAATAACCTCTAACTGCACACAACTTAATTGGTTTCTTTCAAGTGAAAAATTGCTTGATGTAGTAAGTAAGGAATGGCATGTTCGATTGGTTGATAGATATTAATAATCTTACCAGCTACATTGTGAAAATTTCCAATAATATTCTCTATTCCATATTTGTACCAAGATTTATTATTTAATTTGCATCAAATATCAACTTACATGTTATTTCCATTTTTAGTACTTAAATTTAGAGCATTTGTGTATTTCGATCTTATTAAACGAGCCCTTACCCACAATAAAGTGTGATAATTTATTTAAAAAAAAAATTGACATATTGGAAATATCAAGTAAGTTAGGCTTGAGTACCCAAATCTGCAAACTACTCGAGTTAGAGGACTAAATTTAAATTTAGGTTCCATTTGTTCATGGAAAATAAATGATTAAAAATTGATCACTTATATCGCCTATAAAAATTAACGAACGAAAAATATCTTCATCGTCCATGAAATTGTTGAGATATAAATTGGTATTGATAATATAAATATTTTAATTAACCAATTATCTCAAGATATATGAGCGATCAATTTTAAGAAATACTTTGTAAATTATTTATTTTCCATAAAACAAACAAAGCCGTATCTCAAAATTAATCAATTATCAAAATTTCATGATAAAAGAAAAATGAAATAGCTAGTTCCATTTCCAACAATCGCTACCAAATGGGCCCTCCTTTTTGAGAAGCAACGAGATCAATTTGTCTGCATTGTTTTTCGTCCACGTAAATGGTGCGTGGCCCCATTGAAATTGGAACTTTTCCGTGGCCATACATTTAATTCTTGCACTCAAGTTCCTCCCCAATCCAACAATATCAGAACCAGAGAGGATCCTCCTGAAGTGAAAAAAAACCAAAACCGAACAGGAAAATCCTCTCTCCAGGATTTGAAGTTAAACAGCTTCTCTTCTAGAGCTCAATGCTGAGGCTGCATCTGCACTGCTCCCTCCATCTGACGCCTTCTTGTGCTAGACAAGTTCAATTCGCCAGTGGAAGCTATGGTTCTTGGTGGGTCATCAATAAGCCTAGCAGCACCAAGAAGCTGCTTAGAGAAATCTCTCTCAAGGCCTTGAAGGACGAGACGAACGGTGGCGGTGGAGGCAGCGTCCCGCCGGGGAGGAGCTGGGAACCTGGGCTGGAGATCGCGGTCCCGTTTGAGCAAAGGCCGGTGAGTTTAGATCCTTGATGAGCTTGTTAAAAGTTGGGGAGATATGTTGTTAAACCGAGTATTTAACCATCACAAATATGACAAATGGAACACGAGACTTCCTGGCTCTCGTACCAGCGAAAGTAATGAAAGCAATCGATCAATTTACTGTAAAGAGTTCAAGCTATTAGAGAGCCTCGCGCCTTGTCACTTGAAGTTTTGAGCCTTAGCAAGTATCGCTCCGATTTTTTCAGCGAGAGTGGTATGTTATGAGAATAGTCGAGACTGTTGTAGCAATATGATACACGTGACGCTTGCTAGATGAAGTGGTGGTAGTTTGATTGTGCAGATCTTCTGCATGTGTTCAAAGAAGTTTGTTCTGGGAAAGGCTTGCTTAGATGCGAATGCATAGATCTCCAGAATCAGCAAGATTTTAGTGTTTTGACATGCACCCCTTTCTAACTTGGACAGAATAAAAGAACTAGGTTCGATTAATCGCATTTTGTAATTTACCGGGTTGCTCATACATTAGAAACAGAATTCTCTGTTCTAGTGGCATGGATGTGTTACAGCATAAAAAACAGTTGCAAAAGGCATGTTGTGTCACTTGGTTATGTGGAAGTGGAATGAAAATTTTACGGGAGACTGTCATCACACTGATTTTGGTTATCAGGTGAATGAATACTCGTCGCTGAAGGATGGACCGTTGTACTCGTGGGGTGACCTGGGACCAGGGGAACTTTTCCTCAGGCTCGGGAGTCTCTGGTTTGTGACTTTCACAGTTCTTGGAGTGCCGATTGCAGCTGCAAGCTTCAATCCTGCGAGGGTAACGTATCATCAAAAGTCCCTTTGCGTAGTTCATTCCATTTTCACGTCTGTTGTTTCTATGCTCTAGTTGACCATTAGAAAGTCAATCTGATGATGGAGTGACCATTGTTGCTGCTATGCATATACATTGTTTCCAAATTTAAGACTTTGTACTGAGGCATTCATCTCGACCTCTTGCAGGAACCTTTACGATTCGCGCTTGCAGCAGGAACAGGAACTCTGTTCATCGTGTCATTGATTATCTTAAGAATTTATTTGGTACGTTTTTCTGGTTACTTCTGTTATGATTTGGTATTCTTCGAGCTTCAGCTAGCTGATAAACAACATAGGGGAACTGCTCAGAAGATGAGCAAATCTTAAGCATCCCTGTTTGATGTTCTAGGTGCGTTTTGAATGACAATACGTGGATATCTGTCTCTCTTTTAAACTCCGTTCTTATCCTTTCACACTGACAATTTGAGAAAAATAGACTTGATGAAATTCCATGCGGCCCAGTTGAAGTATACTAGCACGTGAAACTTTCTATGCGTTACCTGGCAACAATTTTAGAGATTGTAGATTGGAGTCAGTAGTTGCAAATCGAAGGAACTCGAAGGGCCTAGAAGTTGTTAATGCCAGCTTCTGCTGCAGGGATGGAGTTATGTTGGTGATAGGCTTTTGTCGGCAGTGATACCATATGAAGAGAGTGGATGGTATGATGGCCAAATGTGGGTGAAGCCACCCGAGGTTAGTGCCTTCGACTACCATGTTAGCGCTTTCGACTACCATGCATATTTCCTCGTGATGTAATTTTGCAGAAGAAAATAGAGGACTCAGGAAGATTCTGACAGCTAATTTTCAGAACACTTCAATTAGGTCGTAGTCCTTGTCAGAAAGACCCTTGGGGCTGCCTGCAATTCGAAAGCTGGGTAGATAACTACAGAAAAGGAGGTGAAAGCTTATCAAATTGCAGATGTTAGAATGATTTGTCAAGTGAGAAAATAGATTTATCACATGCATTTTTGCAGATTAGTTATAGGCTGGGGAAAAATTATGAACTGCTGCTGTTATGGGTTGTGAGATTTAACAGCTCTAAAGTGAAATGGTAAAGCCAAAGTAAAGGGGTTAAATTGACCCAGAACGCCAGTGAATCTTTCCTTGTCCCCCTGTGAACAGAATTCTAGCCTTAAGATGTGTGATTAGCCAAATGTCCTAACTAAAGAGCGAGACTGATAAGTTTGATTTTAACAAATCAGGGGACACCTTCGTCTTCACATTTGAAGAGGTTACCACCAGTTATACAAATTTCGACATGAGATTCGCTTGTCTTGTGCTTTTCGGCACTAAAGCTGTATTCTTTGGTCATGGTTGTGGTCGCAGTTGCAAACTGTAGATGACTACATGAATAAGCACAGCTGAGTATATGAAATTTGGAAACAGAAAATGTAGCACAGGCCCATGCTATCTATGCTAATTTCTGTAATCTTCTTTTTGAAGGTCTTGGCTCGTGATAGGCTTCTAGGATCATACAAGGTATGGTAGACAATAATTTTCTCAGTATGCAGTTCTTCCTTTGTAGTTTGGTTTTCCATGGTGAGGACGTCTGGTGTATTGAAGGGACTGGTATCATTGCCTGGACATGTTACTTCGTACTTTTATCATTACATGGTCAAAACTCCACATTAAACCATGATCGGACTTCATCATAGACTCGTATATGATTTTGTTTTTCCAGGTTAAACCGGTCGTCAAATTGCTCAAGCAAACATTAGTCGGAACAGGGGTGTTGCTAGTATCGTCAGTGATGTTATTCATCTTCGCCACTCCGGTCGAGGACTTCTTCAAAAGCACGTTCGCACCGAAGGAGAGCCCATCGGCTGTGGCTCCTGCTTCAAAGATGAACTCAAAGTTCAACATCAAGTACGTAAAAGGAGCCATCTCCTATCAATTCTTCATTTTCTCCTCATCTTGCTCTCTCGTCTCCTGAAGTTCTCGCACAAACCTGAATGTTTTGTCGCAGGAAGGAGGAGTTACTGAGATTGCCCGTGGAGGTAAAGACTGAAGACGATCTAGCAGCAGCTGCAGCCGAGGCTGCTGATGGTAGGCCGGTCTATTGCAGAGATCGGTTTTACCGAGCATTGGCCGGCGGACAGTACTGCAAATGGGAGGATCTAATCAAGTGAAGTAGCCCAAAAAGAAGGGTTAAGCACCTATAGTGCACTTTGATTTTTCAAGTTCATTTCTCAAATTCGGTGTACTCGCATTGCAGAAACATGATAACATGACAGCAACTCTCTCTTCCTCATCTTACATAGATACTTAGAGCAGGTATATATTCGAATTCAAGCTGAAAGAGGAGGGAACGATGCTGCCGGAAAGCAGATGTGACTCCATATAAGTAGGCTAGTATACCTCATATGACGAATAATTATGCTTTCAAATCTCAGACTCATCTGATGATTGCTTTGGTTCAAGCATGCCGTATGATCAGTCGAAGCCGGTGTGGCTGCACAAGACAGGCGTGTGTGGTTGATGAAGCCTTCGGTCGTTTTCGGACATAGAATTTAGCCGTGTTAGCTATTCTGCCTCTGTCGACCGAAACTCGAATCCTTTACACGCACTGACATATAGATTAGGTATAGCGAATTTCTAATACTCCTTCGCATATAGATATGGGCTAATGAGAAGGAAAATTGTCCAAAAAGTTTTGAACATATTGTATGGTGACTAATTTAGTTATAAACATTTAAATTGTATCAATTTATTTTTAAACTTTTTGACAATTTAATAATTTAATTCTAAACTTTTCAATTGTCTTGATTCAATCTTAAACCTTTTGAGATTTTGACAATTTCATCGTAAACTTATCATTTGGATAATTGGCCGAAAGAATTATATTGATAAATTGTCAAAAACTTGGACTAAATTGATAAATAATCTAAATTTTTAGAACAAAATCGACTGAATTAAAAGGTTTATGATGAATCTACTGTCGTATAATAGGTTTAGAACTTTTAGATAATTTCTCCTCATTTTTGTGGCTCGATCTGAGTGAATCGGGTCAGATTGTATGAGGCACAAGGATCTGTTTTAAAGCCAATTTCTCATTTGTAATATTGGCTCATTTCTTCCTTCTTTACCTTAATCACCCATTTGCCTCGGTGGACGTACTCGGCAGAGCATCTTCTATATTAATCCCACAGACGTGACCCTCGTGAACCCTTCGTTGAACACATTCGAAATAGACAACTACCCGTGGTTTGGCAACACCTTTCCATTTAAAAAAAGAAAATTAGGAAAAAGCCCCCTAATTGTAGAAAAATCTTGGCATGTTACTTGTTTTAATATTAATATTAATAATAATAATAATAATAATAATAATAATAATATTATTATTATTATTATTATTATTATTATTATTATTATTATTATTATTATTAATTACGTAAAGTCGAAGGACTTCAAACTCTTTTAGGATTCCTTTTGGTTTTCGCCCCTTTAGTGAGGCAGTTGGGTGGGGTTGCTGGCGCAAAAAAAGACACTTTTCCTTTCTCGCGTGAAACTCTTGAGGTCACTTTAAAAAATGCACACGAAAAGAAAATAAATAAATATAAAAGAAGAAAGGAAGGGGACTCTCGTCTCGTAATGACCGACAAGAAAAATTTCATAGATATTAATATTAAATATAAGATATTAATATATACCCGCGATTTTAGTCAACATTTGGGTGTCGTATTGTTTGACTTAAAAGAGAAATTCGACCAGGTAAATACTCCCGTCGACATTTTCCCACTAGTTATAATAGTAACTAGTGTTGAACCCGTGCCTCCGACACGATGAGAATAGTAAACATGTTGTTATGTAATTAAGTATTGATTAGGGTAAAGAAGAAAGCACATTAACAAAGGAATTCAAAAGATGATAAGCGACTGTCGGTATGATTTTATTTTATTTTTAAAATTCAAGACCATATTAATCTATTATGATGAGATGGAAATTTGCGATTTTTTTTCATTATGTTGCATGTAGTCTTTTGTGTCCTTAATTATTATTCGAAATCGTAAGAAAGAAAATCGGTCCCCAATAAATTTTCCTTCTATGACACGTGTATTTTTTTTTTTTAAAAGCGTGCTGAATCCTGATTTCTCGATCTTACCTAATCAACTTGTACCTTTTAATTTTATTTTACATAACTGAAAAAGTAACCATCATGGAAGCAGAATAAGTGGATCAATTCCTTTGTCTTACGGGTTGTAATATCCTTTCTCAGTGATAATCTCTATATAATGGCGTGGGTATATTTATAATATTTCTTTTTCTTTTCAACCATATTGCTGCTTATAGCAATTAAAAGCAGTCGTCCTAGCGCTATTCTTTCTTTTTAATTATTGATAAACTTAGGTATAAACTGAAAATATTATTAGTGAAACTAAGTTCACAGGCTCGAGAAAAAGAGGTGATGTATATTACAACCTAGTCTTCGCAATGCACTAGAGAATGCAACTCTATTCCCGATACTCGTCTTGCTCTCAATTAAGACGTTTCAATAGACTCTTCACAAACCAGGGGTTCGCCGTGGCGCCACCCTTCCATCTCTTGGAAGGGGAGGTTGGGGTTGCTCAAATGGGGGATTGGGGTGGGGACGATTTCATTTTATAAGTGGGTTTCGACCCCTACGCCCTGCAATGAGGCATGGCAAAAGTCTGAGAGTGAGTGTTAGAGTAGGATTAGGGTAAGACTAACCAAAAAAAAAAAAAAATAGACTCTTCACACCCTTAAAATCGGCCTACCACGCGATTCGCCATAAGAATGACATTAAAATTATGTTGTTAGGCGGTGCTTCCGCAACAAATTCAGCTCACAAATAAATGTAGATCTTGGTTGGTGTGTGTGCAGTTACCAAAGTAGGAGGGGTATCAATTAATTCACTCCACAGGCTGTGACGAAGTCCCCATTAACCCTTCATTTAAGGAAACGCTTTCAAGGGCAGCCAAGTCTTATAAGACTTCCAATGAAATCATTTCATATGTTTCGAGAGTTACGTGAAAGACAGAATCAATTACAGAGACAAACCAAAGCGCTCGAACGTGTATTTTCATGGAGAGTCGCATTCGAGTTTCCTTCCTTTTGGTTTTTGTCGACCTAACTTGAAAGTGAAGAAAGTAGGGAGAAGCTTCGGAGGTGGAGTTGAACCGGAAGTAAAAGCAAACAGCCGTGCATCATCACTTTCGAGCCTATCTCGTTTTCTTTATTAAAATGTGCATTACAATAGCAATTTCGGACCGGTTCGGCAACGTTATCTATACACAAGGATTAAAATAGCAAGGCACGACACTTGCCAAAGACAAAAGAACCTTTTTTTATGAGCACAGGTGACTTCGATCTCCGGGGAAAATGGACTCGGTTTGACCCACGAATGAGAATTGTTCTTTTTTGTTTTTATTTTTATGGCGGTTGGGGGTTTGATAAAATAAATATTTCCTTGGAAAGCATGCCAAGGGCACACGACTCTGCAAAAGATAGGTTAGTGTACATCGCAATCCATGCGTAGTAAATAGCCATAATAGGTTGCTATATATTTTAAGGAGAATATAAAAACAGATCACATCAACTTCTGATCATGTATAATTCAGACTGTGATAGGATAGGATAAGGTGGGATTAGAATCCTCCGAGTATACTTTGGACAGTATAAAATTTTATCATATATAAGCTCCGTTCGTTTCATAAAAAATAACTTTCAGGAAAATATTTTTGGATTTTTCAACGTTCGTTTTATAGGAAATAAACTAGTCAAGAAAAATATGTTCCACTGGTGAAAAAAAAATACCATCAAAAGTGGGGAAAATATTTTCCATTTTTCCATAATTTTCCCACTTCACTTTCTTTCATCTAACACATTTTCATTTTATTTTTATGTTTTCTTTTTATTTTTTACAAAATCAAGTTTTTAATTTTTAATTTTTATTTTCTTTCTTTCCTTTTCTTCTTCTTCCTTGGCCTTGATTGATCGTCAGCCACAACGGCGGCTAGCAACCAACCACAAGCTAGCTTGAGCCTCGCCTGATCTAGCGAAGCCGAGCTCGCTCGTGCTCAAACCTCACTAGATCCGGCAAGCTAAGCGAGGCTCGGGCCTTGCCCTAGGTTGCCAGAGGCTAGTGAGGCTACCTCGAGCAAGGCTTTGCCACCTCAGGTGAGGTCGGAGCCTTGGTCGCTCATTGGATCCGGTGAGGTTCGAGCTTGTTGGCCTCGAGCAAGCTTGGCTTTGCCAGATCAGGCGAGGCCGAAGCTCGCCAATAGCCACTGGTTGCCGGTCATTACCATAGCTAGTGACCAGCCAAGGCTAAGAAAGAAGAAGAAAAAAGAAAGAAAATAAAAAAGAAAAAATTTGATTTAAAAAAATAAAAATTAAATAAAATAATTGAAAATGAGTGCATGCAAGAAAAGATTTTTCTTACCGAATGACGAAAAGCATTTTTCTATTCTTTTTTAAATTTCAGCTAAATACTAGAAAATATGATTATTTTCCTAGAAAATAGCTTCTTGGAAAACAATTTCCAGAAATACATTTTTCGCGAAACGAATAAAGCCTTAATGTAATCTAAGATAGGATTAAAAAATCTTGAAAAATATGACATCCGAAATTTTCTATATTTGGTAATAATGGTTAGTCTGAAGTGCGATGCTTTGAGATTAAATCAATAGATGTTGACATGTATTTTGATACTATAGAATGATGGTAATACATTTATCGCCATATTAGTTGTAAAAAGTGATTGATATCCTCCGAATTACATATATGATGATTTTCAATTTTTAAATTTACCAAGTTAAGATTTTTCTAATGTTTAATATCTTCCACTAATAATTTTAATGGATTCAAAATATTTTTTTGATTCACCGATATTTAGAACAAACGCTAATTTCTTTGTTTACGTACTAATTTACTAGATATCTTGGTAACTTATTAATGTATCTACTTTGGAACCATATCATTATACACCACTTGTAACTTTTCTATTTGAACATCTCTTTAGCTCATTAATGCTCTCGATAAGTTCAAGTCCTCATTCAAGCATTCTAGAGCGATTTGCTACATTCTAATTTGACCACATCACCTCTCCTAACTTTAGCCAGTTAAAATTCTTGATGACTAATTTATGCGTCACTTGGCCAAAGAAGCTCTCTCTTTTCAAATCAAAATATTTCCTTATAGCTACTCTTATCAGGCCACTTGTATCTTTTGGATTGAAATACCTATCCCTTTCTTTGCGCTTATATCTTGAGAAATATTGGTCTTCTCAATTCATTCCCCTTGGTCGCATCATTGGAAGGAACCATGCCACTTGCGATTTTCTAATTTGCAATTAGGTTGCATTATGATTCCTCAAAATCACCCTTAGTCATTGAAACACGATTGTCTAGCCAGCAATGATGACCACTAGTTGTCGGAGGTGACAGTAATCGTGCGGTGGTCAGAAGTCTATCATGGTGGTGGTCCTCGCATGGGTGCCAACAAGTTAGTATCCAGATGCGTCGCTCCATCACTCCATCTTTGAAAGATAATGAGACTTGATAAGTTACTTATTAATTTTATTTTTTTTATCCTATTCGAGTTTATCCCATCCCTGTTCCAAATTTGTTATATGATACTTTACCCGGATTTATCTAGTCCGGACAAGGTTGGCAAACACCATATATGATAATTTGTTGTCCAATCCGGACTACCAATTTGTATATTAGAGTTTCATATTAAAAAGTCCAATCCAAAAATTTAAACCGTAAGTGGAGAGAGACCATATTTATAGAGGCAGTACACAAACTTCTAGACAAGCGAACGTGGATAGTCCATCATTTTGGATAGGCTTTACATTGAGTGAAAGTTGGAAAGGCTGTGCTAATAGGTGAGACTAGAAACTAGTCAGAAGTGGGCATTATGCATTTCCGATTGTGTTATCATGAATTTCAATGACACCTTCGATCGAGAAATATCTTTGGCATTTTTCGTAGCATGTTTTACAAAAGAAAAAGGGCATTATTCAATTATTATTATTGGGCAACATTATATGAAAAGTCAAAACAATGTTCTATTATTACAATGACCTTTATAAGTCATCATGGTGGTAGTATCCAAGGTGAGAAAATTAGGTAATGTGGAGCCGATTGATTTTAAGGACTGTTGTAATGAAAACTCTCCTTTTCCTTTTACTTTTGCTTTTTCTACTTCTTTTTTTTCCTTTTTTCTTAGCTTATCAGATATAGCTTGAAGAGCACTCAAGGGAGCTTATTATTGCTTGCTTGCAATTGCTTTAGTAGCATATTTCTTCATTGCAATAATTGCCTATTGATTGAGCGAAGCCGCACGCTCGGTTGCTACCTATTTTTGTAGTTGGAAGTTGGAACCTAAGTCCATGTAATTAAAGCATTAAATTTGCCTATTTGTCAAAAAACAAAAAATTGTCAAATTTGGCAAAGTGTTGGAGCTAGATTAGGAGCACTTAAGTATTCGAGCAAGATTATGCTGTTGACTCTACAAATTAATCGATCTCAATGAATCAATACTCTCGATGCATGCATTTGACCTAGCTCTAGGTGCACATGCATTGCATCCTATAATTTTCTTAATATATGCGGCTTTGTATCACGAATTACATACATTAGTAGCACCTGACCACATGCAAAGAGATAATCGAACAAAAATTTAATGATATAGATATTTTATAAACCTAGAAGGAAAAAATAAAGAAAATTGGTTGTGAGGCATGTGAGTGTTTGGACGGAGAGGCCCGCTACATGGGGGAGTTGGCAAAATATCTTGGAGTAAATGGGACATAGTGGGGACCAAATTAGCCATGGATCTCTTGAAACCAAACATTCGAAAAGGGGGATTGCGTGGATGAGTGTTCCGAGACATTTGTTGAGCTAGATAAAAAGAGTTTTGACATTGAAAGAATTGTTTCGAACACTTTATGAGGAAATGTACATTAGAAGTTGCAATATATTGTCGTCGATTTACCGAACAAGAAGTGCTTTTGAGGCTTTGTGGGACAAAAGTAAGAAAAATAAAAGAAAGGATGGGTCCCATTTCTAGTTGTAACTTTCAAGAATATGTCGTAATTAATATCACTTACATTTACAGGCAATGATTTAACTTTATAGAACATAATTTACCTTTAATGGTCATCACTCGTCAGCACATGTAATTAATATTTGCCTGAATAAAATTGTAAATTGACTATAGGATTCATAATATATAAATGCTAACATTTACTAATTAACTAATGGCATATTAAAATACCTCAAACTATCACGGGTAATAGTATCTATATTTAGTAATTATCGTCAACAACAATAATATAATGTTAGTCCTTATATAAGTTATTAAAAATCCTTCAAATGTAGTTTACCTCAAAGTCCTGTAACATTGAGTACAAAAGTTCATGAATTTACATAAAAATCGTAGACAACATTAATATATCAGGAAAAAAAAAATTCCCTAAAGTTAGTAATTCACCTTCATGGTCTTAGGCATTCCTTCAATAAATCAAACTCAAAAGCCCGGTGAGTAATCATGTTCATATCTGCGATCTTTCTTAATCAATGGTAACACTATCAATCCTATAATTAATCATTTATCTAATTATCCGAAAATTACCATACTTTTAAGATGATCCGACCGTTGATTTTATTCTTTCGTTCTACTCCAGCGGTTCACGTCGCATGTAGGATCTGTCCTCGTACATTGCTAGACCAGATCACAGAATTTCTAAATCTTTCAAAATATTCAAGAGATGAAGCGACTCATATGGGACGCCGAATTCGAGTGATGCGACAGATCAGAAGGTCTAGAATTCAGTGCGGGCAAACTGTTCCAATGGTCTCGTGCCACCGGATCGTCTGGCCAGTCAACTAATCAGTTCAACCATGCCCATAATTGCGGGCGGAGCAGACGGAACAGAGCAGCGGTGGCCTGATTCCCCCCCCTGCAATTGCGGCTGATGCAGCTGGCCGAAGGAGGAAGACAAAGCGGTTTCAACTTGCGAGGGGCCATCGCCAAAGACACCATTGAATGCTCTGTTTCGGTCCTTTTCTGGGGCTCGAGGGTCGTTGTCATTGCCCTGTTTCTATGGCTACTTCCTGTGTGATTTTTGGGTGCATCTTCAATGGAGGGGGAAGGGGACCCCAACATTGACAAAAAAAAATTGTGGAAGCATAGAAATAGACATCAACAATGTGGGGTTGCTCACAAATACAAGTGGGGATGGATTTATAAGGTGTAGATTAAATGAAAAATGGAAATGCTCTTATCTTGCTCGATCCAATCTGTCAATCATTATTGCGAACTTCTACTTATAAATGTTATTTCAATTCTAGTAATATGTAGCGACTCTTTAGAAGGTAGATTGGGTTGATCTGTCTCCTTAAATTGAGAGGACAACCGTTTCCGTAAGGATGTAGAGGATAGGAATAGTATGAATTAATGAATTTGCATTAATGAAAACGCATGCTTGGTTATGAGTTTGTTTGCTTTTAGTGAAGTGGAGAACTGAACCATACATCGTGTGCTTAATCCACACACATTTGTTTTCTGACTACCCAGTTACCCCAAATTTGATACCTCGATTTGCATTTCTTATAGCTTTGGGGACTCATGAGAGAAGGGTCTTCAGATTTTCTTCATTGGAATTCACCTTTTATGGAAAATCATCCCTTTTTTTTCCCCTAGTTGTGGGGAATGGGAAATACCTTTTTTTCGGTTTGGTAAATATTGAAACGAGTCTGAATATATCCATCATCTTGCCTCACCGCTAAGAGGCAAAAAGGCAAATCCCCCCTAGATCTACCGACCTCACACAACATTAATCTCACCTAAATAATGATCAATTATTATAATTTTTAATTTTTTTTGGAGGTCGTTTTCCTTGAACATACTTCCTTCCAAGAACCTTCTAAAACCCAACTCACTTTTATTTAAAAAAGAATTATTATGCATGATGAAATAAGGGAGAAAAAAATCATAAATTGGCAACCAGTTTCTTGATGCTGATTAATAATCAAGACCTTTATCTATCACAGCAGGTAAGAAGTAGGCTGGAAATGATGGGGGAAGAGAGTCATTTGTGATTTGCAAACAATTAAGAAAATGTAGCAGGTACAAACCCAGTGGAGCGTCCTATGTTTGTCTAACCTACTGGAGACAAGCAACTAAGAAAGCTTATGGTAGGAAAAAAATTTCATAATGACTTCGATTAGAGTCTATTTTAACTTTTAATAAAATGACTTGAATCCCGATAATCCATATGGATTTTATTCCAAATGTCAGCCACACAAGAAAGTTATCTTGCTTGGACCATCCATGTACCTGCATATCTTTGCTTGAGCCTATCACCATTCAGAAATTAAAAATTAAGAATGGTACCATTCAATTATCCACATGGGATGTGTATATTTTAATTCGAGATTCTTGGCTTCTTGTTGGGACCGTCATCACGGAATCAATTCTTAAACTTATTATACGGGCATCAATTTGGTCCTAAATTTTCTAATTTTATGAACGTAGTTGTAAACTTTCCTACAAAGTTCTAATATTCTCATTCCAGTCAATTGCGGTTCAAAAATCTCCATTGTAATATCCGATCATTGCCGGCCATCCACTCAAGATAGCATTTTGCATGAAACGCCACATCAGTGGTTTTTCTACAACAATCAACCAAATAGATCACATTAGAATTTCTTGCAAAATTTTATTACTACATTAACAAAAATGAAAAAAACAATGGCTAAATTATCATGCATGAAATAGATTCATGACTAAATTAGTAATAATCCAAACACTTCGATATAAATCCGTGCATAGCTTGTATCCATACTTAGACCACATAAGCAACACTAGGGGTGAGCATCGGTCCAGGGTCAACCTTGGACCGACCTTGGATTGGCCCAACCCTACCGATCCTGGTCCGGTTCCTAGGGGAATTGGGTCGGTCCTTGGTTTTTAATTATTGACCAAAGACGCGCGGCCGATCTTCTTGTCTTGAGTTAGGGTTAGTCCAATTCGGACCAACCCTATATATATAATGAAATAATATATATATCTAATATATTATTTATAATTTTTTTATATAGAGAAAACCTTAAAATAAACGGCGTCAACAACATTAAACAACTCTTTAATGATGAGTTCAAATAATTTTACATTGTTCTTCAATAACTTAGATTTTTAATGTCTTTTACGGCATCAATAGTCATAATTTATGAAGGAGGAAAATGTTTTTGCGAAGAGTCATCACGGCGTCCAAAAAGGTATAAAAAACTCCTTATGGCATCCTCCTCTAGTATTCGTTCTATTCTATCTTATTTGTCCTCTTAGTCTTCAATTCGCCAAAATCGAAAGAAACAATTCTCCGCTCGCCACTCGACACTCGCCTCACTCACTTTGGGTCACTCATGTCGCTCGCTACTCGATGCTCACTTGGCTTGTTGCTCTCCACTCAACATTCGATACTCATTCTGTTCGACGCTCACCTCACTTGACCCTTACCGCTTGCCTTTCTTAGCTAACCTCACTCATCATCGAACCTATTGGGTCGATACGGTCCTCGATTGCCCTTTCAAGGAATACAAAAAATGAAATAAAAAATTATTAGTTAGTCCTGGGTTGACCTTGATTAAGGACTAAACCCATTTGGTCATTTCAGTCTCCAATCACTTTTTTAAGGATTAAAAAAAATGAAATAAAAATTATCGGTTGGTTCCGAGTTGATCCTATAATCGAACCGAACCCACGGGCGATCCGGCCCTCGATCCTGCCTCAATAGTGGTCTGTCGCCTGCCTCAAAATTGAGGACCAACACCGCGACATTAGTCTTGGAGTTAGGAGGTGGATCAATTCAACCCGGACCATGCTCACCCCTAAGCAACACTCACTTTTCTTTTCAAAATTGTATATACTAAAGAAATTCGTGCTCCTTTCATCGACGATGATCCCTAATCGTATGCGTAACCTCATTGAGTGACTCAATCTCATGCAAGCATCACTCGCTATGACACAATTGCAAACCACGTCCTACATGCGTACACGTTACGTGGTCCGAACCCGGAACACAAATTTCGACATCAGACTCCGGCCAAAAAAGGGAGTTAACAATGGGCGCTTTGCACTTTTCTTGTCGTAGCTAAAGATGAGCACACATCGCATCATCCACGAGTGTGGACCCGCATATTAAAACTCCATAGATTCGAGCCTTTGTCGCCCCAATCAAAGCTCCTCCAAACCCAAATAATGCCTAGCCATCTCCCGATTCCTATCTATTTTCGTCTCTCTCGGTGCGCGAATCTTGCGCATCTCTATCAACCCTCTTTTGCTTTAGTGGCATCAGCGCCGATCCTTACTCATATTCACACATTAACTTAGACGGACGGCAGCAATTTAGTCCTAATCGCATGCGGTTTTTATTAAAGAACCTATGATAATGACACCGATGTGAATTTTAAAATACCGTACCTTGGAATATGATTTTGGGCTCTCTTTATTTTCCTTAAAAGTTTTGTTTTGTTCTCTTCTTTGTGAATCTTGATGGTTGAAGATGACAACGTTGCTAGCCTCCTCGGCCCTACACGATAGAGACTATATTTTTTTGTTGTTAAAACACACTGGAAAGTTCGATTCTTATAATCAGTTATTTATTCTAAAAATGGCGCGCCGCTAAGGCCACAATAATTGCATTAACTATGTTCCGATAATTTACAGCAACTGCCCTGTCGCTTGTTGCATTAGATGGTAATTGCAGTGACCAGTGAAAAGACGTTTGTAGCGCGTGAAATAATGAGAAAAATCTAACTTAACATGAGTCGAATTATGTGTTGTTGTACGATTAATCTAATTTAAATAAATAGGAATGTTGCTCGTGACCAGTTCTTTTTTTTTTTTTTTTTTTTGTATTTTTTTATGAATGTTAGGATAAGTTGGTTGGAGGTTAGAAATTCTAAATATCACCACCAACCGAGGGAGGATAATAATGGCTGTGATAACTAGCGACAGACACCCGTGAGCTAGCAAAAGGTGAAAGTCAATATCTTGCTTAAAATATTGGTATTTAATTAGCGAGTATGTAAAACTTCAGCCATTGCCTCCCTGTAATCAATTTCGTGTACAAATCATATTGGAAACGACACGTGAAATCGATTGACAAAGAGCCTCATATACGAAATAAATATGGGACGCAAAACTGATTTTGATATCATGTCGGTATGTAGTTGGAAAGTTTAATTTAGTAGATGAAGACATGTTAGGTATTTAAGAACTTTAATACCTCTTATTCATTATGAGCCATGAGTAAATTACCGTTATAGCGTTGTGGTCCTCGAAAATCCACTTAACAAAGAATGGCCATATCGAAAAATTTAAGCTGAATTACTTACTATAACATCAAAAGTTACCCTACTTATTAACATCATAAATCTAAGTTCGCGCGTTTATTGGAGAACGATGCAAATTCAAAAGTCATCTCTCTCAATGACTTTGGAGTTAATTGAAATATCTTAACCGCTTCATGTTATAATTTATCACATTGGACATCATTAACAATGTATATCTTAACAAGTTTCTCTCCCGTGCAAACATGTCTATGTTAGTCCTCCTCCTGTAATTCATTTGAAATGGAAAGTGGCAATGAAATAATTTATCGACTTTGACACTATTTGCAAAACCGTTAAATGAATAGGTCAAGCCAGATCGAAAATGGTATAAGCTAAATGAACTCATTTAACCCGTTTTAACCAATTTCAACGTGATATACTCATATCCAACACACCTCGACTTGACTTAATTTATGTTTATAGGAAAACTTATGTCCAAACTAAGGTGATAATACAAATGAGCGAGAGCAAGAAAGTGTGAAGGGATAAATTGAATCTATATGAGTTATGTATTCATATAACAATCATATTATGGAGGGTTTTATCATTCTAAACTTATTTACTGAAAATAATAAGTGGCCAAGTCAATAATGTCCGGAACGTATCTGTCTCTGGGTGCGTAAGATTCTAGAAATATACTTATGACGTATTTTGACGTATCTAATTAAAAAAGTAAGGGTAAATCTTACCCATCCGGGCCATCCCGTCCCCAGGAAAGCCCTGCGCAATACTAAACCTCGATTGGCGGATGGAGGAGGGCCCCACGCAGCCACGCCTTAGCAAGAGAGAGGAAAGAGATTACCGTCGAGCTTTCTTGCGTGCCATCGACTACAGAGTTTGGTGCTGGTTCACCACCTCCTCTCGTCTCTCTCTCTCTTCCCTTCCCCTGACCTCCTGCACAAAAGAAGGGAGAACTAACATGGTTGCGGCAGAGAGAGAGAGAGAAAGAAGAGAGAGAAACTCCAAGGGGATCTTTAAAGCCTGAGCGCGCATGATCAAAGGTCATCCTAGCCGAGCAGCAGAGCAACAGCCCCCAGCCCCCGGCCCCCCAACCCTTTCTCTCTCCTCAAAGCTGTTTCCACCCCGTGCCCCTCCTCGCCTCTTTTGTCCCGGAGCAATCATTCACAGATCCAGACAACCACCCACCGACCGCTCCTCCTCTCTCTCTCTCTCTCTCTCTCTCTCCAATCTGTTCAACCTTTCACTCCTCACTGGCTCACTCACTCGCGTTCTGCCGTTCTATATTTATATATATAGAGTCCCCCTTCTGTGCCCTCATCTCCCTTTCACCGGCAAAGCAATGGAGATTCTCCATCTTCATCGTCTGTCTCTTGTTCTTGTTTTTGTTCTCGGTCTGGGCCTGCCCTGTTTCCGTGCCGATGTGAATGGAAATGGGCAGCAGCAGGAGAGGAGGACCTACATCGTCCACATGGCCAAATCCCAAATGCCGGCGGCCTTCCAGCACCACGCCCACTGGTACGACTCCTCCCTCAAGTCCGTCTCCGGCTCGGCCCAGATGATCTACTCCTACGACATCGTCGCCACGGCTTCTCCGCCCGGCTGACGGCGGAGGAGGCCGGTTCGCTGGAGGCCCGGCCCGGGATCCTCGCGGTGATGCCGGAGCTCCGGTACGAGCTCCACACCACCCGGACCCCCGAGTTCCTGGGGCTCGACAAGAGCGGCTCCCTGCTCCCGGAGTCGGAGTCGGTGAACGAGGTCGTCGTCGGGGTGCTCGACACCGGGGTTTGGCCCGAGAGCAAGAGCTTCAACGACGCGGGGCTCGGGGCGGTGCCGACCGGGTGGCGCGGCGCGTGCGAGTCCGGCACCAACTTCACGGCGTCCAACTGCAACCGCAAGCTCATCGGGGCGCGGTTCTTCTCCAAGGGGTACGAGGCGACGATGGGCCCCATCGATGTGTCGAAGGAGTCGAAGTCGCCGAGGGACGACGACGGGCACGGCACCCACACGGCGTCGACGGCGGCCGGGTCCGCCGTGGAAGGCGCCAGCCTCTTCGGGTACGCCCCGGGACGGCGCGCGGGATGGCCACGGGCGCCCGGGTCGCCGCCTACAAGGTGTGCTGGCTCGGCGGCTGCTTCAGCTCCGACATACTGGCGGCGATGGAGAAGGCCGTCGACGACGGCGTGAACGTCCTCTCGCTCTCCCTCGGCGGCGGGACGTCGGACTTCTACCGGGACAGCGTCGCGATCGGCGCGTTCGCGGCGGCGGAGAAGGGCATCTTCGTCTCCTGCTCCGCCGGGAACGCCGGCCCGAGCTCCTACAGCCTCTCCAACCTGGCGCCGTGGATCGCCACCGTGGGCGCGGGCACACTGGATCGGGACTTCCCCGCTTACGTCACCCTCGGCAACGGGAAGAACTTCTCGGGGGTGTCGCTTTACAGAGGGAATTCCAAGGGGACGCTTTTGCCCTTCGTCTACGCCGGTAATGTCAGCAACGCCACCAACGGTAACCTCTGCATGATGGGCACCCTGGACCCGGCGAAGGTCAAGGGCAAAATCGTCCTCTGCGACCGCGGGGTGAACGCCCGGGTCCAGAAGGGTTCGGTCGTGCAGCTGGCCGGCGGCGCCGGGATGGTCCTCGCCAACACCGCCGCGAACGGCGAGGAGCTGGTGGCGGACGCCCACCTCCTCCCCGCCACCGCCGTCGGGGAGAAGTCCGGCGACGCCATCAAGAGCTACCTGTTCTCGGACCCGAACCCGACGGCCACCATCCTCTTCGAGGGGACCAAGGTGGGGATCCAGCCGTCGCCGGTGGTGGCGGCGTTCAGCTCGAGGGGGCCGAACTCCATCACGCCGGAGATCCTGAAGCCCGACATGATCGCGCCGGGCGTCAACATCCTCGCCGGCTGGACGGGGGGCATCGGCCCGACGGGGCTCGCGGTGGACGACCGCCGCGTCGCGTTCAACATCATCTCCGGGACGTCGATGTCTTGCCCCCACGTCAGCGGCCTCGCCGCCCTCCTCAAGGCGGCCCACCCCGACTGGAGCCCCGCCGCCATCAGGTCGGCGCTCATGACCACCGCGTACGTGGCCTACAAGAACGGCGGGAAGCTGCAGGACGTCGCGACGGGGAAGGACTCGACGCCGTTCGACCACGGGGCGGGACACGTGGACCCCGTGTCCGCCCTCAACCCCGGGCTCGTCTACGATCTGACGGTGGAGGATTACCTGGGCTTCCTCTGCGGCCTCAACTACACGTCGTCCCAGATCAACACCCTCGCCCGGAGGAACTACACCTGCGACCCCAGCAAGAGCTACAGCCTGTACGACCTGAACTACCCGTCATTCGCGGCGAACTTCGACTCCACGAGCGGCGGACCCACCACGATCAAGTACACGAGGACGCTCACCAATGTGGGCGCCGCCACGGGGACGTACAAGGCGTCGGCGTCGTCGGGCTCGACCGCCCTGAAAATCGCGGTCGTGCCGGACACCCTGAGCTTCAGCAAGGCCGGGGAGAAGAAGTCCTTCACGGTGACGGTGACGGGGAGCGCGATGCCGGCGAGCACGAACGCCTTCGGGCAGCTGGAGTGGTCGGACGGGAAGCAGACCGTCCGGAGCCCGATGGCATTCAGCTGGACTTAGAAGAAGAAAGAGATTTAGGGATTGAATTGGGTCACTCGCTCGAAGAGGAGTGCTTGAAATTCTAGGGAAAGAAAAGATTGGATTGACAAAGAGGCGTGTTCTTTTCTCCAGCAAAATAATATGCGAACCTGGAGCGCTAAGTGTTTCTATGTTTGACTGTCCTGTCCGAGGAACCAGAAAGGCATGAAATGTTAGCAAACAGGGGATGTTTTTTCTTTAGCATTTTTCTTTCCGTTAATTTACAGTGTATAGCATCGTCGACAGCATTATGTATTGGATTGTGCAAGTTCTTTAGCCTTTCGGCATCGAAAGCACTGAAGTTATATGGATGGAGATGATGGCAATTTGGCATTTGGGCAGCAGCCACGGCCTGCAAAAACAGAGAGTCGGTCAGTCATACGGAATGCTCGAATGACTGAGTGTCAGGTCGAATGACCATCATCGTCATCATCATCGGCCCGGGCAGTAAATAGGGCTAGGCAGAGGGCCCATCCGATAATGCGAAAGCGATAGCGGTGGACCTGAATGAGTTCAATCGATTTTGGTTGGTGTCCACAAACTAATAAAGGGAACTAGTAGGAAGGGGCAAAGTTGGCGCTTTTAAGAACTCGGCGAGGTGTCTCTGCACCTTGAACAGGCTTAGCTAGTTCGCACGTTGATTCGGATGGTTGTCCTAGAGAAAACCGCTCTCTCTATAACTTTTAAAATAACCTATCAAACTATAGGTTCACTCTATGTTGGAATTTAATCCAAAGAAAACAAACTGTTTGTTATAATCAAAATATCAATATAATGGAGGTGAGGTACGGATATCCGAGCGATTAGCTCCTACCAATGGTGTTCCGCAAATTCACGAATTATGCCTTCCAAGATATAACATCTCAAACTTATTTGGATTAGCATTATGCAAACATGACTCAGTCGAACCATTTAATTGAACCAAGATAGCCAGAAAAATCAGAAGAGTAGAATAGTATATCAAATCTCTTTTGGAATTGAGTCGAAAAAACACACTTATGAAGCTCTATGCTCCTGTATATTTATAGAGCTTTTTAGTTCATGTACATAAGAGATACATGAATCTAGGAGATTAATAAATTCACTAGATAAATAAACATAAAAGTTTAGAAAATTCATGAATTCAAGAGATACGTGAACAAAAAAGAAGTGTTTTAATTTATTGGCTTTCGTTGATCCATTAACCATAATTATAACACTCTCAACTCTTTGCACAAAATCCCAATTTCACTATTCCAAAACTACCCTGAATTTTTTTTGTCAGAAAAGAAATATAACCTAAAATTGACCCAAACTTTTAGTTGGAAAGTGAAAAATGGTAGTTATAGGTAAGGATCGGTTATGATAAGATAGTGGGACCTTTTCTCTTTCCAAGAGATAAGCATGACCGTGCTCTTTGCTCAAAATCTAGATTTGAATTATCATATTTGTACATTTTCTGGAGACATTGGAACTGCCACATGCCTGAAGAGTTCCTGGTACCCATTATTGTACATAAGGAAACTGAGAAAGTGGGACTTACTAGGTCGAAAAGTATTACTTCTTAGAACAGAACAAAATCAAAAGAAAACAGTGCAAGTCATAGGACGATCAAATCCTGGGATGACACGTGGGTCGTGGGTGGCCCATCCGACTCACACGTGTCCCACACGTGGCAAGCCATCCCGCGAGAGAAACGGACAAGGAATGGGACTTCATTCACAGAAAGAAACCTCCATTACAAATGCCATCATTTGCTTCCTATTCCTAGTCCATTACAGAGAGAAAGAGAGAGAAAGAGGACGAGTCGAAACTCGAAGCAAGAAGAAAAGGGACCTAGATGGAGAAGCAAGAGGCGCATCATCAGGAGGGAAAGAGAGGCCAGGCCGAAGAGGGGAAGAAGCAGCCGAGCCTGGAGGGGCTCCCGATCAAGGACAGCCCTTACACGCAGTACGAGGACATGGAGGACTACAAGCTCCGGGGCTACGGGGCTCAGGGCCACCTGGAGCCGAAGCCCGGCCGTGGCGCCGGCACCACCGACGCCCCCACCATGCCGGGCAGCGCCGTCTCTTCCGAGGCCGAGCTCGCCCCGGCCGTGGCCGCCCATCGTCAGGGAGTCCTCAAGTAGTTGGAACATCTGTGATCTTTACGTGTTTGTGGAACACAGAGAGTGCTAGTGGTTTTCTTTCTTTTGCGACGCTTATGATGATGAATAAACATTCGACATTGGCCATTTCCTCATTAGATAAGCGTTTGGATTTGTCAAATCTTTTGCATGTAGATAAGTGTCACACCCACAGATGAAACTTGCAACGCCCTCCTCTCCCTCCTTCCCTCTTAGTCTGACCTAGACTTTGACGACGCGCCGCCGTCGCCGGCGCCGTCGCTTTATCGTCTTCGAAGGGCTCCACCTTCGCCATTGTTGCTAGAAGTCGGTATCTGGTTTGTCCTCTCTCTCTCTGCTTTACCTCAGAAAAAGCGCGGCTGGCCCAAGTCGAGGTCACAGTTGGGGTTGTGGAGGGCGACGAGCTCAGATCTACTAGGTCTGTTGGGCACTGGGCAGACAGACGGAGAACGAAGAGGGTTAGTGCAACGAACGTTAATGTCCGCACTCGACGGGAATGTATACGAACCAATCGTCAGAAATCTAGTTTGAGTGTCCTTGATGGAGGGAAACGTAACCATGTTCAATCGACCCTTTGAACTAGTGACATTTTCCTAATGATTGCTTCCACGACTAGCATCTCCTCCTCTAGCCACCACCGGATTCGACACCAGTCAGTCAACTGCATTACCACCACCACCATCATCATCTCTCTCTCTGTGCAATCTATTTCGGAACCTAATACTGGAGGCTGCTTGAGGTCGATGATAAGAAGAGCAGAAAGAGATCCCCTTATCCGGTCGATTTTCTTCTTCTGAAGTTTAGGCAAGGAACCTCAGAAGTTATGATCCACGAATTCGAGATGTGTTTTATCATCGAAATACATTTATTTCCACTACAGTACTAAGGTGATTTTTTTTTTTTTTTTGGTCGGTTACTAAGGTGATTTAGTGCGTGTGCGTTAATATTCTAGTCTCGTTGGGGTTTGAGTATTTTAAAGACTCATCGGGTGGGTAAATCCGAAACGTTCTTACCAAATTACGGTATCCCAACTCTATGGGATTTCAAATCAGAGCCATACAAGCATGAATTATCCAAAAAATCAGCTATTTTCAGCTTGGCCCTGACGGATTTTATTGGAAAATTATAAAAAAGATTGGATTTAAATTGGTCAAATTAGAAAATTTAGCACTAATATGCACTCATACGATAGGTCTAAGATTCTTTGACACTTTTTCCCAATGAATTTGAATTGTGTTTGTAAAACTGTTGTGGGCTATTTACTTATTTAGTTTTGATAATTCGAGGTATGGGAGCAAATATCTGATTACTAAGTTACGTCTATTATAAATTTAGTGCGATATATCTACGTGGGCATTCGACTACTTCAATGATGTGGCTTAGGATGTCGAAATCCTAATAGGTTCGAGATAGGAGTCAGGATAGTTAAAATCGGAGAATTAGACTAGGAGTTAGCATGGTTTCAAGATAGTTAAAATCGGAGAATTAGACTAGGAGTTAGCATGGTTTCAAAGTATGAATCTATCTGGTGCTAAGTTCTAAAGTATGCAAGATCAATTCTAGGTTCCAAAAATTGGGAAACCTATTTTGATGGATAGGTTCTAGATTTTAAGTAGGTGGAACCTAAAACCTAAAACTTGGAACTTCAAACGAGTTTTTTGTCCTTAATATTCAATAACTTCCGATGATAAGTATTTAATCTGAAACCATTAGTCTAAGTTTTCAATTTATGACTGAGACTTTTACTTTGTTAATATTTCATATTCTTTGTGTGTCTAAATATAAGTTGTAGTTAGTGGATTATAATAGCAAGTGGTAATTATTAAAGGTAATAATTCATTACAATTGCTTAATTAATATTACAGGTAGAATCTAGGTAAATCTTGAAACTGACCTTAGAACCCATGATAAGGTAAATTTTAGGTTTCAAGAGAAACATGTATGGAATATAGAACCGCTCACCCATAGTTCAAGACAGACTTGAAAAATAGCAAAAAGTTAACAAGAGGACTTAGAAAGAGGTAAGCCGTTCCCAACTCATCCCGCTTCCATCGTTATTAAAGTCCGTAGGTACTTAAATAAAATATAATTTCCTAAGGATGGCAGTGAAAAAAAAATCATTTATTTTATTTTTCTTATAGATTGCATCGAAAGTATAATCGATAAGAAACCTATTGAATCATACCAAGTTACTTTTCGGGCCTTCAAGACAAAACTCGACATGGCCTTTCTCGTCATCTTCTGCATCTGGGCTTAGCTTCGGCCTCTTAAATTACTTAACGGGGGCCTTTTCTTTCGCCATTTTATACTTGGGGCCCTGATTAATATGGGGTTAGAAATAAAAAGACGTTATGCTTTAACACTCTAATTACTTAATTAGGTGAAATTATTTCTTACTTTTCTCTATTTATTAAATGTTGGTGTGAAATCCTTAGAACCACACATCCTTGTCATTCTTTCCTTTTTTTGGTCAATCTTACTCTACACCAATTCTACTCTCTTTTTTAAACTTTTGTCTCACCTTCTTAAAGGACGATCTATGTCCTTCTATTTGGCCAATATTGTCATGAGAGTGCTTTTTATTATTTGTTTTTTGTTGAGAATAATAAAATATCAGGACTCCAATAATTCAATCCAACAAATCTCTACGGGTGCTTGCAAGTATATCTTTTCACTCAAATTGATTGAATATGACGTTGTTTCTATTCGAATGCAAAGTTTTATGCCATGTCTAAATTAAGTTCTTGAAAGAGTCGATCGATTCCAGTAGGGTTAAATAATGCTCTTCTAGATTGAGGTCCAAGATGGTTTGTGTTCAAGTATAGAACTTTTCGCGTTCCAAATTAAGCCCTTAATACACTCAACCGATTCCATTGGGCTTTAAAAGGTTCTCTCCTTTTGCGCTGCTGATAAAGTCAAGGATTGTTATTATCATAGACGGAGACATTGGAAGGTGGTGAGAAACGATGAAAAGCAATCGCATGAGAAAAGTCAGCGCTGCTGCACATCATGAACTTGACAGATACCATCATGCATCAGACGGAGCCGCTCCTTAACCTAATATTTCAAGCTAGGCTCCCCATGATGAATTAGCAGTCAAGTCAGAATCCTTTGATCATGCCATCATATCCGACCTGGTCAGCAATGCCCCGTCACCACCTCCTCTCTCTCTCTCTCTCTCTCTCTCATTGCTCTTGCGTCGTGGCGAGGTTTTGCCGACAATCACTTATGATTATTATCCATTTAGTTATAAGCTAATTGTATGAATACTATTTCGAGTCGGTGATTTCCGGCAAAGGTTGATTGGAAGCATTATATTAGAATTTCTGACAAAAACATATTGACTAAATGGGAAATTTTTTAAAAATTATAATTAAATTAGCATCCGTGTTTAGAATTTGATTAAATTATTTCCCCATGACCACGATGGTGACCGTGATTTAGCGACAGGTGTAGCAGAGGTGATAGATGGGGAATTTTAAAAGAAAGGAGTGAAACTAGGGCTTTTGAGTTGGTAAGAGGCATTTGGGGGGATCGAATGCAATTTTGTGGGTGAAGTTCCAATGAGGAGTAATTTGGGGTATTAGTAGAAAATCATTATAGTTTTTCTATTTTTTAAAATAGAGGATGTAAAGTGATTGGGTAAGTAACAAAGTTGATTATGATTTTAAACTTTCCATTTTTTTGCTTCTTTTTCATTTTTGTGTAAGCAAGTCTCCATCCCAAACTTCAAACCTTAAACAATTTAAGGCTTCTAATGAAGGTAATTGCAAATTTTCCAAGCAAGGGAAAGGTATTTTATGCATATGTTAAATAATTTACATCGGTTACGTAGCTAATCAAGCTGAGCATCGACACTGTGCCTGACATTGTAGCATGATGGGCTAGCATCGCCTGTCGTGTTCGCTAGGGCCATATTGTGCTTAGGTGTTCTGAAAGGCCCTCTGGGCCCAAAAGATCTAAGGAGATGGCATGAAGGGCCACTGGCTAAATAATTCAAATGGGAAAAGGCTCGACATGTAACCGTCAAGTTGGCTGGTCATGTCAAATAAGCCAACTCAACCTATATGCAACTTTAACCATTGGGGGTTCGCCCCAGTGGCCACCCTTCCATCTTGGAAGGGGAAGGTTGGGGGTTCAAATCCTCACATTCTCATGGGGGATTGGGATGGGGACAATTTCATTTTAGGAGTGAGTTTCGACTCCCACGCCCTGCAAGAAGGCAAGGCAAAAGTCTGAGAGTGAGTGTTAGAGTAGGATTAGCGTAGGACCGACCAAAAAAAAAAAAAAAAACCTATATGCAACTCATATGATGTGGTGTAACTAATCCATCATATTACTCCCAATATGTGTCCCAATCAAAATTTGCGTTTTAATATTGAATTGCTCGTTGTAAATGGCCAATCTCTCCATTTGCCACCATCTCAAGGCACAATTGTTGCATGATAAATGGGAAAAGTACCACAAAAGTCCTAAATATAAGGTATTGGTACCAATTTAATTATAAACCTTTCAATTGGACTAATTTAGTCATAAACTTACATTGGTACAAATTCAATCCATCAGGCCAATTTTAGTCGATCGGCACTAACGTAAACACTAGCTAGCTAGTGAATGTTGAAGTGGCTGCAAAGATCCCCATGGCCTCACCAGCCATGGGTAAGGCTGCCTTCACTTGTGGCTAGGCCATCACGAGACTAGCCTCACCCAGATATGGGCGAAGCCGCCTCCCTTGCGGCCTTGGGTGAGGCTAGGCAAGGGCCGCGAAGCCCTCACTCGACAGCTCACCGGCCACTATGAGAGAAGAAGGCTAAGAGGAAGAAGAGGAAAAAGAAAAGGAAAAGGAAAAATTAATAAAAAAATTCGAAAAAAATAAAATATATTTAAAAATTATCACGTCAGCGTTCACTGGCTAGCCAGCACCAGATGGTGTCCACATCAATGTTACTTGATCAAAATTGATTAGATGAACCGAATTGGTACTAATGTGAAAATGTTTATAACTAAATTGGTTCAATTGAAAGATTCATGATGTTTTTGGTATTTTCCCCATGAAAAGCTATACTTATGGTGCATTTGTTTCACGGAAAACTCAATGATAAAGGAAAATGCTTTCCGGGAAAGTACTTTCCAAGAATATGGCTTTTTTCCTTTGTTTGGCGATGTATAATTGAAAATGTTTTATGTCGTTTGGATCCCTTTAAAAAATAATTTCGCACTTCATCGCGGGAAAAAAAATGAATTTTTAATTTTAAAAAATTTGAATTTTTAATATTGTTGCTTTTTATTTACTTTTATTTTCTTTCTTTTTATTTCATTTTTCTCTTTTCCTTCTTCTTGTCCTTCACTCCTTAGTTTCCTCACGCCATCCCTTTTGCTTCATCGGCAGTTCGTTCTGGTTGGCTTACAAATGGTGAGCTCCGGCTATCGTCGAAGGTGACGAGCTCATCGGTTGGCCGCTAAAGGCTATGCCTAATCTGGGCGAGGCTTGAGCCTCATCAGATGGAGGCCACGAGCTCACCCGATTTGGCGAGGCTTGAGCCTCATCAACCTCGGGCAAGTTCAAGCCTTGTTGTCGAAGGTCATGAGATCGCTTGGTCCCAGTGAGTGAGGCCGAACTCACTAGCCATCCTTGTGGCCGGTGACGGGTGGAGAAGAAGCAAAAAAAAAGGAAGAAAAGAAAAGAAGGAAATTCGAATTTTATTTTTATTTTTATTTTTAAAATGTTTTCTAAATTTTAATTTTTTTAAAAATTAAAAAATTTAAATTCAATTTTTTTAAAATATATTTTTATAAGAATAATTGTTTGTAAACCAAGCATCAAATCTAAGCTTTGGTAGATTCGGAAAACATTTTTCCGGTCCTTTCAAAAGGGAAATCATTTTTCTGAATTTAAGTTTTATTAGGAAAACGTTTTAACTCATTTTCCTAAGTGAACCAAACGCTAGGAAAATGAGGAAAATGTTTTCCCGAAAATGTATTCCACGAAACAAACCCACTTACTTAGAATGTGTTTACAAAAACTGATTGATTTGAAAATATTTTTCTAGAATGAATTACCTATCTTACTTACAAAATGAACAAGCAAAGCAAAATTTTATAATGTTTAGATATAAATTATTGTCAATATTGAAAACATTATTTATTAGTTAGTCCTATCAAGCAATACAAGTCATTTTCAAGAAAATCATTTTCTACACCATTCATTTTTGCGAAACAAATAGAACTTTAAATGAACTCGTTCGTTCTCTCAAAAGAAAGAAAATACTAATGTGAAATGGTAGGATGTCTTTGGCATCGAGTCGGACGAAAAACAGAAGAGGACATCGAACACAGATCGACTTAGTGAACACCGATGTGTGAAAGCAATTTTGGCTAAGGGCGCTTGACTTGGCCTTCTAAGGCTCCTATTTTGACTTACTTTTTAAGTTGAAACGTGACTTTCCAGATCAGTGATGGGTCCATGATTTCATTGGAAAATTCAAAATTACGTTCAAACTTGAACTAAATTTGTTGTGGGTGATCGAAAATGAACTCGTTGAAATTAGTAATATTCGGGGTGACAAAATTGAATAACGACCTATTTGCTCTTTTTTTTCCTTGACTAGAGAGCTTGACTTAATTTCATGACGCAGTCGAAACTAAACTCCGACCGACGTGCAACTTTTGTATTTCCAGTAACTGAGGGATTGCGTGCTTATACATATGTAATTTTCAGTTTCAAACAAAACTAAAAATCCTCTACTTTTTACTTCGAAGATACTTTTTTTTAAGCTTTGTTTGTTTCACAGAAAATGTGATATTTTGGAAAACGATTTCTGAAAAATATTTTCTTGAAAAACAACAATATTTTTTAATATTTAGTTGAGATCTGAAAATGAACTGCAAAATATTTTCCATCATTTGACAAGAAAAATCTAAATATATGCACATTAAACAAGCTCTAGTGACTGACGTATGATAGTAGGGAACTTGGCATGGCATTGAGGTCTCAAAACCGGATCCTCGGTTCCCGAGCATAAGCATGACACTGATCTTGGGTCTACTGAAGTCGAGCCTAAGAATTTGGTGCCCATCTCAGATCCTTGGCAACCTAGCTTAGGTTTACAAAGGTCGAGTTCGAGACGTCAGCCTTAGGTTTCGAGTCCATCGAGGTCAAGCTTAGGACCATAGTGCTCATGCCCACAACCATTGAAGCTAAGCCCCAGTCCTTGACACTTGTGCTTGAGTCCATTGAGGTTAGCCCCAGGACCATGGTGCTTGGGATTGAGTCCTTAACGCCCGAACCTATGTCCATTGAGTCTGGGCCTAGGGGCGTCGGTGCTCAAGTCTTGGCCCATTTTTTAAATGATCAAAACAATGAAAAATAAGGAAGATGTTCTCTTAAAAAATACTTTCCATGAAGCAAACAAAGCCTCCGTGGAGATGGGCACATGTTTGTGACCTTCATAGCAAACGAGTTCTTTTTAGCTTAGACACTATGGGCGTGTTTGGTAATGATTCGTTCAGGAGAAGATTCGATAAAAAATGATTATTTTTTATTCATTCTAAGAACAATTTTTAGCAAAAGAATGCGTTTGGTAGAATCGTACAAAATTTCGATTCGAAATAGAAAAAGAACGAAAATGTGTTTGGTAACTACATAAAATTTCTATTCCAATTCTAAAAATTTATCAAATTATAGAAATTCTATTGATTACTTATATTTATACTAAGTAATAAACATATAACTAATCAAATTTTTATTAAATAGTAAATAATAAACTATACTATAAACTATAAATATAAATACTAAATAATAAATTAAAATACAAAATTAAATATGTATTCTATAAATAACAAAATTTCAATTCATACTTCAAATCATTTTTTCCTTTTTTCCTTTTTTTCCTTTCTTCCTCCCTTTCTTCTTCTTCTTCTTCAAGGTGGTCGGTCGTTGGCCTTGGGACGACTAGCGACCGCACCGGAGCGAGGGCCGACGACCACTCGTCGGTTCAGCCTCGCCCTCGTCGGCTAAGCCTCGCCGGTGGCCAGGCAGCCTCGCTAGGGCTGGGCGAGGCCCGCCTGGCCACCGGTAGGGTTGGGCGAGCCTCGCCAAGGTTGGGTAACGCGCGCCCAGCCTCGCTAGATTTGGTGAGACCGAGCCTCGTCGGTGGCCAAGCAAGCCTCACTAGGGCTAGGCGAGCTTTGCCGATGGCTGGGCTTGCCTTCGGCAATGGTGGTGGCGGGGACGGCAACCGCGGCGATGGTGGTAGATGAAGAAGAAGAAAAGGGAAGAAGAAGAAGAAGAAGAAGAAGAAGAAGAAGAAGAAAATAGCTTGATTATTAGATTTGTTCCTAGGAACAAGAATCACCTTTTTTTATTCTTGATTTTGTTCCAAATCTACTTTCGGGAACAAAAAAATAAAAATTTGTTTTTGGAAACAAAAATTTTACCAAACATGATTATGTTCCAAAACTACTCATGGAAAACCAAAAATCAGAATTAAGGCTTGTTTGAATGGTTACCAAACAGGCAATATATCCACTATTGGTGAGATTTTTTATCTCCTATTCTTTGAAAGGAGATATTATTGCTATTGCATTATTCTTGTTTCCTATTTCGGGTGTTTCCTTCTTGGTCGTCTATTGCCTTGCTTTAAGCAACCATATGCTGGATATACGATGAATGATGATAGACTTACTTCCTAAGAAAAAAAGAAAGAGAGAGAGGGAGTTTCTTATCTATGGATGTAGGCATATTGCTAAACCACGTTATTTCTTTGTGTTATTATTTGTGTGTTTGATCTTGCTAAACTTCAACATCCACGAACTCGAGACTTGACTCAAGCTTAATCCAACTTGATTTATCAAGTTTTGAGCTCCACCCAATCGAGTTTTTAATCAACTCTCGAGCTTGACCCGAGTTGATCGGTCAAGTAAACGTTTGTCTAAAGCTCAAGCTAATCTCGAAATTGAATTGGAGCCGGTTTTCAAGTACGATGTTAACAAAACAAGCTATTGATTAAACTTTTATATGCACGAGTGCAATCAAAATTATATATAAAAAAAAAAAAAATCGCTTGATTAGGCTCTGGGATGCTTCGAGGAAAGTATGTCTACGCACGTTTGGAAAAAAATGCCAGAAAAAGGAATAAAAAAAGAGAGGAGAGGGCACAGATTTTCCACTGTGGAGCCACGTCAGAAGAGGCCGGATCCAGTGAGAAATCGAAAGTTCCCATGTTTGACCGAGGGATGAGGTTCGCGGTCTTCGTCAACGCCTGATTTTGACCGCTCACTTCACACGGAAGAAAAATCAAACATCACCCACTTACACAATCAATCACTATACTCCATAAAAATACCCTAATTTAAGAACAAGAAAAAAAAAATTTAAAAAAAAGCCAATTTTTCTCTCCCCAAACCTTGCCCCCGATTGGTACAAAATCATCTCTCGTCGCCATAGCCATTTTTCCATGGACCAAATTCGACTAAAAAGAACTTAAATTCCTCCATCACTCATTCTTCTTCTTCTTCTCACTCGCCAGCTCATGGTTGTTCCCACTCTCGGCGCAAAAAGCATTCAATCGAAAAGTCTAATTGTGAACGCAAAGAAAAAAGTGAGAACGGGTAAGAACGAAAAAGAAAATATTGTACTCGGAAAAAACGACCCTTTTTGAAAGATTTTAAAAAATAAAAAAAGAGATCTTTTGTAGGAACGACTAATTCCAGACTCCCAAGTTCCTACCCATTCGATTGTGCACCAAGGTTCTTGTCCGTCTCCTGGAAGTTCATCGGAATCTTCCTCGTCCCGTGTCCCTCCCCCACAAAACGAGACCACAAAATCTCGTCAATCACGCCTTCGACGCATCCGCTGTTGCTCCCTCCCCGTCCCTTGACGCGCCTTTCCCACGGCAAGACCCGATTTATCTATACCCAAAACCCAAGTCCACAAAGCCTTCTTCTTCTTCTTCTTCTTCTTCTTCTTCCTCTCTGTCCATCTCTCTCCTCGTCTCTTTTCCATTCGCTGCTCAACTTTCCTGGCCGACCCGAGCGTTCCCGCACCGGCGTCGACAGACCCACCGAGAAAGATCGCTGCCCGGGTGGTCAAAACCGGAGCTTGGAGATGTCCGGATCGTGCTACGGGCGCCTGGAGAGGTGCTTCGGCGGGGGCGGCGGGGACAAGCTCGCGTGGCACGTCGATCTGAAGCCGCACGCCTACGGGGACTACTCGATCGCGGCCGTGCAGGCGAATTCCTCGCTGGAGGACCAGGCGCAGGTCCTGACGACCCCGTCGGCCACGTACGTCGGGGTCTACGACGGCCACGGCGGGCCCGAGGCGTCCCGCTTCATCGCCCGCTCCCTGTTTCCGTTCCTTCAGAGTAAGTCCCCTGCCGTTGTCTGGTTGCGATCTTTCTGGGATTGTGTTTGGAGTGAGAGGAGGCGAGGTTTTGGTTGTGCCGCGTTCTTGGGTCTGCTGGGAAAGTATTTTCGAGAAATTAAAGAAGATTGAATTATGGGTAATTTTCCATCGATCAGCTTTTGATGTATTTTTGGAACTCTTGGAAACTTACCGGTGATCGTAGTGTTAGTCCTTGATCGAAGTTACTTGTGCTAAGATACCCTTCTCATTAGATTTGCTTCCTTATGTATTCCGTTGGTCAGAGTTCGCGTCGGAGCATGGTGGAGTATCCTCTGAGGTCATTAAAAAGTCATTCAATACTATGGAAGAAGATTTCTTGCACTTTGTGAGGCAATCCTGGCCTCTCCGGCCGGAGATTGCGTCCATGGGTTCATGTTGTCTTCTTGGAGTGATTTCGAGCAATGTTCTCTATGTGGCGAATCTTGGTGACTCCAGGGCGGTGCTCGGCCGGAGAAATTCAGAAAAAAATGGAAATGGTGCGGTGGTGGCGGAGAGGTTGTCCACTGATCATAATGTTTCCGCTGAGGAGATTAGGAAGGAGGTGGAGGCCCTTCATCCCGATGATTCTGGTATTGTTGTGAATACTCGTGGTGTCTGGAGAATCAAGGGAATAATTCAGGTACTGATTAAACTTCCCTTTTATAGTAGTTCTGCTTTTGAGATGACCTTCCTTTGCTGGGCAGTGAACAATCCAAAGATAATACAGCTCGGTGTATGATTGATCTGTAAAGAGAATTTGCAGCACGTGTCTTTAAATCTTGCATAATTCTTCAGTCTTTTTTAATGATTGAAAACTATTAATCAGTTATTACAACTCGGTTATACGATTGATCTATAAAGAGAATATGCATCACGTGTCTTTAAATATTGAGTAATTCTTCAGTCTCTATTGATTGAAAACTATAAATCAGTTATTCTTTGGATGTAAAGCAAGACAAGTGTCGACATTATTTGGAAGATAAGGTCTCTCTGTCTCTGTCTCTCTCTCTCAAATATGACAGGCATGACCAAAGCGAGTCACGAAATGTTCTGTGTTAAGGAAATTCAGGGGATTAGGCTATTGGATCCTTATTCTGTAGTGAAACTCATTACAGATGTAAAGCCTTCTTAACTTGAATCATGCAACAATGATCAATATAACGATGTGATAGTCAGGGTGAACAAATTTCTTTTGCTGCTTTTGATAAGTTAGTTAACTCTTGAAGGAGATGTATGGACTATAATTATCACCCGTGATGTTGAATAACAACTGTTCAGTCTTCACAAATGTTAAATTAGGTGATTTTGAAATTGTCCTTGGTATGGAAGCTAGATGGAGAAGAGCCACTGTGGTACTGCTGAAAAGCTCGAAAAAATAATTGTAGTTTATCCATTTCTGTCAGCTACTAAGCTGTCAGTCCATTCTTTGACATATGCAGTGAATGTAATTTGCAATATGAAGCTTTTATGAGGGTGATGTCGCTGTAAGGACTTTTTTGAGTTCTGTTGCATCTGGTTTTCTAGGCTTGCAGTTATGCACTATATACATATACATGAACTTTGGTTTTCGCTGTCGCTTTTTTGTTGTGGCAGTTTTGTATCACCAAATGCCTTTGCAATTTCCAGTTGTCTAATGTTTTAATCCTTTCTAGGTGTCAAGATCAATTGGAGATTTCTACTTGAAGAGACCTGAGTTTAATCAATGGGGACCAGCAATTCCATTAAGAAGACCTTTAATGACAGCTGAACCCTCTATAGTTAGTCGAGAATTAAAGAAAAATGACTTATTCTTGATATTCGCTTCAGATGGTCTCTGGGAGCATTTGACTGATGAAGAAGCTGTTGAAATTGTCTCAAAATATCCACAAGCTGTGAGTATATTTTCCTTTTTCTCATTAGATTTTCATTATTGCTTCTCTGCGTCTTCGTGCGAGCAATATGGTTATAGTTTGATGCATATACTAGAAGTAGAATCATGTACAAGTAGATATTTCCAGTGGGCAAATTTCGCGGCAGAAAACTTTTTAATGACAATTTTTTGCCGGGAACAATGTTAATCAAAAGAATAGGTATTGAAACTTCACCATTTGTCACTCGATTAATATTGCTTGTGGATAGAACTTTCTTTCTTGGCAATGGAGCATGCAAAAACAATCCAAAGACCTACTTGTTTCTACGTGCTTATATTGCCCGATGAGCTCTGTGATTTTCTCCCTTAATCTCTGGCTTCCCAAACTTGAAGGAAAATATTTTACATCTGCCTGGAAACCATTGAGTACTCATGAACTAATTATGACCATCAAATTCATCCGCTTGACGTCTCTCTATTCATGATGCAAATGATCTTGTTGTCTGACATGAGAAACAAAATTTTCAGGGGATAGCCAAGCGACTGGTGAAAGCTGCCCTTCGGGAGGCTGCGAAGAAAAGAGAGATCCGATTCGATGACATAAAGAAAATCAAGAAGGGCATAAGACGGCATTTCCATGATGATATATCGGTGGTCGTGGTTTTCCTCGACCACTCGCATGATTCTCGCAATTCTAGAGTCATGCATCGAGACACCTACGGAAGCACGAATGTGCCTGTCGACATTTTTTCACATAACGCAGACGAAGCTGATTGCTGATGCACAGGGCAGATAAAGCTGTTGTACAGTATCGGTAAAGGGAGAATCCCATACACAATCACTATAGATTAGGCAGTTGTACATAAGTTATGACGCGGGGATCTGCTAGCCATGGGTAGTAGATGCTTGTGAATTTTAAGGGATGTTCTGTTGCGAGGTTGGTTATAAAGCTTTACACATACAGCAGGGCGATGAGAATCTCGTAAGAGACGGACAGAATGAGGTTTCTGCTCAACCATTTTTGGCAATTTGAAACTAGAGCTGGTTCTTGCTCGGTTTGGAAACAGGAACCATCCACTAAGGATCGGTCCAGAAAAATTGAAGCATTTGGTCCAATTCCCAGATGGGTCTATGGAATTGGTCCTATTAAGCTTCATGTACTTAGCGCAATGTTTTCCAACAAGTTAAATAAAGCAGAAAATAAAGAACTTTTGCATAGTTAATTGTAAGATTAGTAAAAATGCTAGGCTCATATTGAAAGTTGAGAGTTGAAATCATGAGTGAGAGATAAAAGGGTCCATTTAGTTCAGTTTTGGAAAATGGCTTTGCATTTCTTCAAGTATCTTTAGAGGAATGGGTATTTGATGAAAACAAAAGTGTTTGGATGCTCTATTTTTGTGTATTTTGCAAAGTAACTTTGAGGTGAAAAGAAAAAGGCAAAAAAGAAAAGGAAAAAGGAAGAGGAGATGCTGAAGCTGAGGGGAACAATCGAAGGTAGTTGGAGCTGGGGGGGTGGCTGGTGGCAGTGGTGGTGAGGAGGCGGCGGGTCGCGTGACCCCCGCACCGTTGTCGCTTGGGTCATGGCCTTAGGCGGGCCGGCTAAGTCGCGCAACCCAAGCACCGGCGTGCGTGGATCACACGACCTAGCTGACTTCGCCTGAGGCCGTGACCCAGGTGACACGGCTAGGTCGCGCGACCCACGCACCGTCGTCGCCTGGGTTGTGGCCTCAGGTGACGCCGCACGACCCACGCATTGTCGGCCGAGTCATGCGGCCTCAAGCGGCGTTGCCGAGGCTACGACCCGGGCGATGGCGTCGTGGGTCACGAGACGCCCGGGCGCCCGAGGCCGTGACCCAGTGGGTCGAGTCACATGACGTCACCTAGCATCATTGTCGCTTGGGTTGTGGCCCGCCCCCGTGCGACTCGCCCCACGCATGGGTCACACGACCTAGTTAGCGTCGCCCGCCCCCGCCCTCGGTCACACCCCGGGTCACGGCCTCGGCGACGTCGGCCTAGGTCGCATGACCCATGCATCGCCGTTGCCGGGGTCGCAGCCTCAAGTGATGCCGCCTGAGGCCGTGCAACCCATGCACCCCCGGCACCTGGGTCGCACGACTCAGCCGATGTCACCTGAGGCCGCGACCCAAGCAACGGCAATGCGGTGGGTCAATGCTCGAGGTCGCCTAAGTAGATCCGACGACCCTTCAAGTCTAAGAAAGACGATGAACAATAATTATTTATGGCAAAATAGGAAAATGCAATTATCAATAAAGGCAATATTGGAAGCAAAAAAAAAAATCATTAAACTCCTATTTAACATTCCGAAAATGCTAAATACCCAAAGCAGGGGGCCTCCTTTGGGCTTTCAACATTTCAAATGCAAGCATTTGGGGAAGGGGAGCTTCAAATGCTGAGCCAAACATCAAATTTTTTTCCTAATGGGCTTTGGGGTCTGAGAAAGCCGAACCAAACAAGGCCAAAGAAAAGACTTAGACGAGGTGTGAGTGAGACTAGACGAGCACTCAGGCAATGGATGTTGAGCTTCAAATTAGGGATTTTAGGATTTTCATTTTTTTAAATATTTCTTTGGTCAAAATTTTTTCTTAAAAATTTAAATATATATTATTGGTCTAGTACAGGTGAGCGAATGAGCGATTTCACACTTGGAATTGGGAATCCGATCGGTTCTCTTGGGAACCACAAGTTCTGTTCCGATCTGGTCCAATTGGTTTCCGGATATTTTTGCACACCCCTCCTTGAAATAACAACCTTTTGAACAACTCTGCAATCGTGGCGCTTAACAACATGATGATGCTTGTCAAGAAAGGAATAACAATTAGGCTTCTGGGTGCGATGAATTTGCGATCATAACTAGGTCGAATGTCAAAGGGAATGAATTTAAAGCGTACAGAGAGGGAAAATGCGGCGGCCGGGATGGGCCAACCTGCAAATGCCACGTGGCGATATCAGGGGCGGCCACATGGTGCCTGGCCCGACCTTGCGCTGGGCCTTCAATCCACATTTTTTGAAAGTGAATCTGATATTCTAGGCGCCATGAGCAAGGCCGAGCACGCATTGGGTAGCCCATCACTGGCGTAGGGTTCGATTCCTACGCCTGCCACGTGGTAACCACCGGTTGGACAGTCACCCTAATTTTTGTTGAATTCATTGGAAACTTGACCCAATTTTGACCGTACGTTTCTTTTCAACGTCCCTGTCCATGGAAAGCTGGCAAACCAAACTTTGAATAAGTACGGTACGATTGCCCAAAAAGTGTTGTATTTACGGACTTCAGCAAATAGGTCCAATTGGATGAGTCGTGGTGTCTCCATTCGTAAACTCTGATTAAGGAAGTTCTCGACATTAGAAAGTATAAGACTAGATATACGCAATCTATTCACTTAATATGCGAAAAATTGCAATTTTTCCCGACTTCATTGAGATTGGACAGCTATGGTTAAAAATCATAATATCTAGTGATTTGACCATTTGAATTGGTAGTATTAGTTATTGCCGCAAAGGTCTTGTAGAACACAACCCAGTAGCATCCTTCAATTGAAATTTTATAGAGGTTTTTTGCCGGTTAAATCTCAATAAAAATTAAGTATCTACATGTTATATTCATCTAATTCTTAAATCGATCCACCACCTAGGGATTGCATGTGCCATGGGGAGCCTTCTAACCACCTAAACACATGCAATATCAAAACATTCTTTATTTTGATTAAAACTTGCAGTTGTCACCGTGCATTTGGTTGGTCAAGTAGTCCAAGACTTGGTTTACAAGTCGAAGGTCATTGTTTCAATCCTTTAGTCAATCCCTGATATGAAAAAACCTTGGTTAGGTTACCTAAACTAGACATGGGCTTAGTGTATTGCTGATTTTAGGTTTTGCATTCATATCATTGTAGGCCTTTGGTGACCAGCTCGGTTAATGGGCTATTGGTGTTTTGCTGGCACTTAAACCAAATATTTCAGTAGACAGTACTCTCTAAACTTTGTAGAAATCCTTCTCTCGATTAAAATAAAAATATGTGAGTTGTGCTTATCAGGCAAGAGTTGTTGTTGTTGTTTTTTTTTTTTTTAAATGCCGATGATCCCTCAAGCCCGCCTTTCGCTTACGCAACCCACGGCCCATACAGTGCCCGAACGACACTTCGAACCAAGCGTCAGTACCTTAGGGGAAATTAGCATATGACCCTACTACCATGGCCCCCACTTAAATCAGGCAAGAGTCATTGTCCCTTGTTAGGATGTAAAGTCTTATAACTAGCTTTAAAATTTTGTATCATATGCATATGCTGCTGTTTCAATCATAACTACCAATGGAACAAGCGAGAATCATTCGTCAATCATTTATATAATCACGAAAAACTACAACTTTCATTTTCTGAATTCCGGCATGTCCGGAATCATTTTAGATTTTTGACTATTGGAAGACTACATGAAATTCAACACGCTTGATGAGACATTTTCACTCATTAGCTTAGTGAAAAACTAAGGTCAACTTGAGAGATTTTGGAGAATCTTTCACAGATGCTAAAGGGCTTCTTCCACTTTCGTTTTCATATTTGACTGTTAGAGCCAACTTGTGCTCATTTCGCATGCTCTTTATTCTTTATTCTCAAATCCCTTTGTTTGGGAGCCACAGAGAGCATCCCTCCATTTGATGCTCTTTTCTTTCTCTACCTCCTCTTCTTATTTATGCATAGAGAGAGAGAGCAATTGCCATAATATATATCTCACATGTGTGTGTGTGTGTGAGTTAATACGTTTGTTTTCAGTATGATTTGACAAATATTTTGTTAGATAATTGATTAATAAAAATATTTTAATCTTCGATAATAATTTATATATATTGAGTGATTGATGAATATATATTTTTTTTGTCTACGATACAGTTTTTTTAGAAAACTATTTTCCAAATCATTCATTTTTCATGAAATAAATATACCTTAAATAGATCAACCGCTTGTTTTAATTTTTTGTGATGTTAGAGATATTAATGAGATTGTTATATCATATTGACATATAAAATAGTGTTTAAGTTAGTATATTCATAATATTATTCGATCGAAATTTAACACGTCGTTCTATAGACTAATCTGATGTCTCCAGCATTGTTCCCATTTATTATTTCCCTAATTGGAGATCATATTTGTTTTTCTCTTTCTTGTTTCCACGGATGCGGTTGATGCAAAGACAATCTTTTTAAGTTTTCTTACCACAATGTCCACGTCCTTTTAAGCCTGTTATTGCCTAAAAACGTTATCTTTTTGGAATCGAGTGTAATCAGAGTAGGAAAAATTGAGAATATTTGAATGACTTGCGTATTAAGGGTAAGTGGTTCTAAGTTCTATACAGGTTCTACCACAAGACTAAAACCCACTCGTTGAACAGATTTTTCATTTTTTAGAACCTAAAACCTACCATGCATACCTTAAAACCTGAAACTTACCTTATCACATATTTTAGGATCAATTCCAAGATTTACTCAAATTCCGCTTATATTATTAATTGAATAATTATGATGAATCATCATCTTTAATGATCATTGCTTGCTCCTAATTCAATGACTATAATTTATATATAGATTCATGAAATATATGAAACATTAACAAAGAAAAGTCTCAACTTAAAATGGAAATTCATATTAGTGATTCTATATTATATACTCATCATCGAATGTCATAGAATATCGCAGAATCGCGCAAAGACATAAATCAAGAAAAATACAAAATATTATTTCAAATTCTAAGTTACATGTTCCAATTTTCGAGTTTTAGGTTCCACCAAATTAGAGCTTGAAACCTATCTATCAAAGCAAATTTCCCAATTTTTTAAACTTGGAACATACCCTGCATACTTGTAAAATTGGAACCAGATAGCTTCCCATTGGTTCAATTATTAGATTTTCGATTCTACTCTGAAATCATGCTTACTCCTATTGCATGTGGTTTGTGCATTTTATAATAGTGCTTCTTCTTGGTGACATCATTCTATTGCTATATAAACTAAACCACTTAAAACCGTTCAATGATTTATTTCCTATTTTTCGGTTTCATTGTGTTTGATCAGCTTGATTTGACAAAAGATGCGCGATCCTTGATGGTTGCCCCTCACAGGCCTGCAACTAAAGTTTTACTAGCTTCAGTTTTTCTTAAAATGGTCGTTTTGAGATATAGTTGGAAACCCATGTAGGAAGGTTTTCCAGTTAAAAGGAGACATAAAAGTATACCGATGCTATCTTTAGTTAACACGACGATCAGCGTACAGCTAGATCGAGTGTCGGAGCCGTTCCGGACCTTGAATTCAGGATCCGACGTCGAGTTTCGCATTTTCTATTCTCCATCGCCGGCCGTATATTTGAAGAAGCGAAAGTGAATGCGGTCATACCTACTCAGGAATCTCTTTCTGTCTTGTGGGGAATCATTTTCTCTCGATCCATCGAGATCAAGCGACGATCAACATGGCTAGCTCGGTAATTGTTTATTCGCGTAAAAACAAAAAATACCGATCCAAATTAAAAGAAATAATAGTTGAAAGGGACAACAGATGACGCTGTTGATTGTGCAACACACCATTCAAAATCCATTCTGACGGCAGGGGCAACCAATCCGCGAAAACCCAAGTGGCCAACTTGTCTCCTGTGGAAACGCAGGAATCGGTCAACTTGCGAATGACGAAGGACGATAAAAGTCTCTAGCATAAAGAGCGGGACGGCGACGCATTGAGCCCGATCCTATCGCACGATGGAGTAAATGGAAGACGACGAACGCCCCACCAAACTTCACTTCAATGGCATCACGAGCCACGACGGGCAAAAAGTTTATGCCATTAGGCCGAAATCTCCAATCACTGAAATCGGGGAGACATCGAGGCCGGCGTGCCGTTGTCCCAGATCGGTTGCATTCATTGGCCGATCGTGCTTTCACCTTCTCGACAACACGTTTGCTCATGTCTGTCGACGCCATGATGCATCGTTCTGGAGCAGCAACGACGCTTATCAAAATTGACGATTCGATTGTGGGTATGATGTATGCATTGCGGAAGAATTCGAGTATGGGGAGATCAAGGTCGATAATTAGCTGAAAGTTGAATGGAGAACAGGTAGGGTTGCATCGTGCAACTTGCACGTAATGACAATCGACGCTCGTTGGGTTGATTGTGAACTGGACATCAGCCCGCACTTTGTGCCGATGGTTATACATGGTTAGACCGAGCGCCGTGTCATGTTTTTTTTCTTTTCTTTTTTGCTGCTGTGTATTGCCGCCTCGATGGCAGTTGGGCAAATATCATGACTTCGATCATCACGTCGTCCGTTTTTTCCTGAAATAATTGCCCAATTAGTTGTAAACCTATAAAGTACAGACCAATCAAGTCCTAAATCTTTTGATTGGATTAATATAGTCCTAAATTTTTTAGTAAAGATACAACCAAGTTCTCTCAATCAAGTCTCACCGGATTTATCTAATCCGGTAGTTCAGTAATCACTGATCATCCTACATATAATGGCACCAACGCGATGTGAAGGAAATAATTTTTTTTTTTTCTGGTGTTTTCTTTCTTTTTTTTTTTTTTTTTCTTTCTCTTCTGTGCATGAACTACTGTTTATACTCTTTAAACTCGCGATTGCTCTGCCAAAGCTCTTCCGGTGCTCATTTGTTGCCGCCCACTGCCACCTAGACCTCCGGCCATTCTGTGGCCATGGTGGACGACCTTGAACTCCCTGGTTGCATGCCAGGGAAAGAAGTTTCTCCTAATTAAGCAAAACACAAAAAAAGAAAGAAGAAGAAAAGAACAGTGACTCTCTACGATAGTTCCACTGGCTATGCTTTCATTATATGTGTAGAGGCATTAGATGGCACCACTGCAAGATAGGGAAAAAAACAAAGTTATGTGATCTTTAATATTTTCTCATAAATTTAAATTCGAGATATATTCTGACACTTATCGCCGTACGACTACTTGTCGGACCACGGCAGCAAAATGGAAGGGCAAAAAGTTCCATTTTCGTGGTTGAAGAAGGAATCTATTCTACACTTTTCAGCGAGTGTTGGTATCCTTTTGACGAGAGGCAAGGAAATGATTCTAGGAAAGGCAATGAGATTTTCTTCCACAAACAAGACCAATCGGTGATTCCATTTTGATATATACCTGAACGTGAAGCCGAGGTGCATCGCATCTACTTTGGCCCTAGTAGATGCTGCTGAGCCCTCGGTATTTCCACCTCACCACCACGTGGAGCAAAAAGTTACATGACACGTGAACGGCGTGGTCATTACTCAATAACATTTGAAAACATCATTTCGAGTTGAGTCGAATTGAACCGAATTGAACTAAAAGCTCTATACTGAAAAAATTTATCAGGATGATCTTCATTTGAATAAATTTTTATCTTTTATCGTTTAGATTTAAACCTATAACGCAAGAAAACTAATACATTAAACGAAATCAAGAACCTTGAGCAATATATTAGTTTTAGACTTTGCTTTAAGATTTAGCTTATAAATCACTTCTTCTTAGCTTATGGGTGGTAGCTATCGAGAATCTTTCAAACTTAATGATAGGATGCACGGGTGAGTTGTGTTAAAAAAATCCCATGTCGAAGAATTGGTGTAGTGAAGAGTAGTTAATATATCTTAATTAGCATAACTCATTTGCTTAAAATTTTGAATGAAGATGGATTTAACTAAATATGTTAGCAGACTCAGACTTTGAGCTCACTCTTGGCGATATCCTATGATGAAAGAAACTAAACTTTTGCTGGCGCTCTCAATAGAATGGTATTGGAGCCGATGGCTGATTGATGGGGCTGGGCATAATTTCGGGGCGGTGGGTGTTATGGTGTACCAATGCAGGCTCTACTAAGCTCATACGTGAGAGGAAGATTGTTAAGATGCACTTATGAGTTATGTTGGAGAAATCCCAATTCAGAAAGTTAGTGTGGTGTAGATCAATTAACATATAATAGTTAGTTCATAACGTATTGGCTTAAGTTTTTTTAACAAATATGAATCTAACTAGATATATTAACAAGTTTAGACTATAGACACTCTCTTGATTGTCTTCTAAGGTGAAAGGTATTGGGTTTAGAAAAAATTTCTATCTCCTTCTCTAATTTCTTCTCGTTTTTTTAACGTTTATCGGTCCCAACCCATGGCATTTATCCGAACTACTCGTCGGAACTCACCACCACAAGTGTAGGGCCAAAAAGTTCCATTCTCGTGGTTGAAGAAGGAACCTATCCTCTACACTTTTTGGAACGACCGCAGCGTCACTTTTGACGAGAGGCAAGGAAATGATTCTCGGAAAGGCAATGAGATTTCTTCCACAAACTGACCAATCGTCGAGTCCACTTTGATTTTTACCTGAGCGTGGAGCTAAAGGGCATTGCATCTTGCTTTGGCCTTGTGGATGCTGCTGACCCCTTCGTATCTAGTTTCTACCAGCTCACCACCATGTGGACCAAAAAGTTAAATGGCACGTGGATGGTGCATTGAAAATTGATCTTTTTCGAATCAAATTCAATCGAATTGTGCATAATTCTATAACGAAAAGTATGATCTATTTGCATGAGGCTCGGCTGATTTTTTTTTTACCTATTTATCGTTTGGACTCTGATATATGATACAAGAAAATTTATGCATTGAATTAAACTATAAATTCTTGTTCATAGGTTAGTTTTAGGATTAACATATTGAAAAACCCCAAAAACTGATACACTTGTGACAAATTTACCCTAAATTAAAACCATAAACTGATACACTTTTAATAAATTTACTCCAAACTAGTATACTTGTAAAAAATTTACCCCATGTCAGTATTAGTTAAATTTTACTGTCAAATTACTAAGTTAGATAACACCTGACAATTAATTAGTATACCAATCACATTTATACAATTTTTGTGATTTTTTGTAGTATTAATCCAATTTAACAAAGGTTATATTTATCATAAATATATTAGTTTGAGGTTTTTGGTAGTTGAACAAATTAATTTATGGTAAATTTACTAGTTTAAGATTTTTTATGGTCATTTTGGATAAATTTGTCATGGGTATATCAGTTTGGAGTTTTTTGTAATAAAAAAATTAGTTTGAGGTAAATTTGTTACATGTATACTAATTTGGGGTTTTAAAGAATATTAACCTTTATTTTTAATTTCCATTTTAGCTTGAAAATCACTACTTTTTAGCTTATAGGTTGCGGCAAACGGGAGTCTTTTGAAGTCGATCATTATCGACATGCATGTTTACTCTTGCTGAAAGTTTATCATGGAGTTTACCATGTTTCTTTTGTATCTTTGCAGTGTTCAAAGTCAACATATCTTGCTAACCTTAACAGTCAAGCAGTATGCGGGCCAAAAGTCAAATGATTGATTATAACTAGGATACAGTTCTCCTCTTCGTTCTTGATTGACATTAGGGTTGCATGGTCTTTGATTAATGTGGAAAAATCAGTTATTAGGATTTCTAGTGTGAAGAGTCCCAAATCAAAGCTCTTAAAATCGATTTTAATGTTCATTCGTATATTTATAGGTGTCCTTTCTACAAAGGCGGATGTCAATTCTCATGGATTCTCTCCTTTACCTATAACTTGCTAATTTGACAACTTGTGATTTTCAAAGTCTACTATAATAAGTTCGAATAGAACTAATGCTATCATTTTTTTTTTTCATTTTAAAACTTACTATGCAAAATCCACTGAATGGAATGCTTCATGTGTATGGACAAGGGGCACTACCTAAGTAAGCCTGATGCAATCATCCACAATCACCAAAATATTTCTTACCACCAAGGCTCTTACTCCTTCTTGGTCCAAGTAGATCCATGCGTAGAAGTCGCGGAGCTCTTTTAACAAAAACAATGACTTCAAATAACTTTTGGTTTGCTTACCCAAAGTACACACCTCACATAACTCCGTCTTCAAAAATCTGATTTTCAACTATGCCAATGCATTTTAATCTATGCCTAACATCCCTTCTACCTTCACAAAAGTGCCAAGAGCAAGTCTGATTCACTCCAAGTTGCTTTTCGTGGATTCTAACACTTGAAGGCAGCTGCTGGACACTTAACTTGAGTTCAATTTAAATTGACAAAGATCCGTGTCTCCACCAGAACTGTAGAGGCTCAAATATAGAACCATTTACTTCATATGTAACGTGAGCTACTTCTGCAGAACAGTCCTTCTAGATCATGCACGAACTTTCACCGTATGGTTGTTTCACCATCCACAAAAAGGTTGGTCCAAGAAAATGGACGTCCTCGCGTTCTATAAATTGTTAACTTCCTATTGATCCATCCAAATTTTGAGAAACCCTTGTTCTATAGCTTGTTCTACTTTCATAAAGGTCTTTCTAGACTTAGACACATTTCCCATCCATTAGAGGGGGCAGTTGGTACGGTACTGCGTTGGCTATTCTTGGGACAATGCCCATACCATTGTCAGAACCATGCCAAAACCAAATGACAGCAATGAAGTTGTAGTGACTAAAACTCCGGATAAAATTACCCAATTAGTCTTAAAATTATTGTATTAATACTAATTTAATTTTAAACTTTTCAATTTTGTCACTTTAGTCTTACATCTTTACGCAAAATTCAAATGTAATACTTCCGATCAAATTTCTTGAAATTCACTAGTGTGACTGTCTAGTCATCTCGGCCATTTTACATAGAACATTGCCACATCAACGATTTCCGACGAAAATTAATCAAAATAACTGTATTGAAATTTTGGGCAAAGAGTTAGGACTTCGATAGTAAAATTGGAAAGTTTGAGACTCTACTGACATCCATAAAATAAATCTAAGACTAATTGGATAATTTCTCCAAAATTCGGGGGCAGGTAACTGGTTTCACCACCACGAATGAAATGATTCTCCCTTAGGCAATGAGATATCTTTCGTAAAGTCGATGCCTCGATAAGAGGACAAGAAATGATATTCCGGAAAGGCAACTAGATTTTCTTCCACAGATTGGCCAATCGTCAATTCCATCTTGATATTTCCCCTTACATGGAGCTAAAGCGCATTGCATCTACTTTGGGCCTAGTAGATGCTGACCCCTCCGTATCTTGTGTCTACCAACCTGCCACCATGTGGACCAAAAAGTCACGAGGCACGCGGACAGTGTGGCCACGGGAGAAATTGATATTTTGAGGTGAATCGAATCGAACCACACAAAATCGTATATGGAAATGTACGATGATCTATTAGCATAATTTATAGTTGAGAAATCTTTATCAAGCTATTGGCAAAAAACAAAAATAAAAAATTGACACATTCGAATGAAACCAAACACCTAGATTCATATATTCCATCGTTATTGACATGTATGTTTTGTCTTAGTGAAAGTCCATGATGGAGTTTACCATGTTTGTTTTGTGGAGTGGTAGAGTTGAAAGTCAAACATATCTTGCTAATCTTTCTATCAAGTCTTAGCCAAAATCCAAACGATTGACGGGAATGTGAAATGGGATAGGGTTGATCCTTCTTGCTTGCTTGATATCGGTGTTACCTAGTCATTAAATTAATGTGAAGCTCATTTTAATATAATTTTTAGGGTTAAACAGTCTTGGATTAGAGCTCATAATTTCGATTTTCAAATTCCTTCGTACATTTATAGGTTTCCTTTCTTCGCACACCATGTAAATTCTCGTGAGGTTCTTTCATTCAACTGTCCCCAATTCACGTGCTCCAAAATTTTCAAATTTTAAATAGATAAGTATAGTAGAAATCCTAAAACTTATTATAAAAGTGTAATTAAATTTTAAAATTTTAGAAAAGATAAAATCAAGTCATTGCATTAACTTCGTCTAACTTGATAAACAGAAATTACAAACTTAATTGCACAAACTTGACAAATTATATGATTGATTGCACTAACTTGATAAGTTTTATAATTTAATTGCACATTTTGAAACTTCTATGACAATTGTTGTAAAACTTGATCGTATTTTTTTAAAGATTTAGAGTTCAATTGTATTTTTGTGACAAGTTTCAAGACTTCCTACACAATTATCTCAATTTTAAACAATCGGTTGGTTTAGTTGTTGGTGTCGGTTCGGTTTGGGTTAAAACACTATTACTCTAATTTGCACTTATACAAGTACTTCCTCTCTCTTTCATTGATTGTATTTTCAATTACATTTTCATAACAAATTTTAAAACCATCACCGCACCATCAATGCACTCGTCACAATTTCAAATAATCAATTCGGTTTTGCACTATGATACCTCTACCCTAGTTTGCATTTGTGCAGATATTTCTTCTCTCTTCATTGATTACGTGGGTGGCCATAAAATCCCGAAACGTGTCAAGTTGATGTCCTCAGTGCAACCTTTGACCTCCGCGAGACAGTGTCCTCAGGACTTAAAGTGCACATATCACAGCTTCAAACCATCAATTCGGTTTTGGATTATGAGACCGTTACTTTAGTTCGCATTTCCGGTAGATATTTCCGCTGTCTCCATTGATCACGTGGACGGCCACGGGGTACCGAGACGTGGCGGGATGATGTCCTCAGTGCAACGCCGACCCTTTGACCTCACGGCGAGCCACGCACGAGGCCCATATGGCGACGGTACGCCATGTCTGCCCGTGCCGGGCCTACGCCCGCCGGCCAAACTTCACTTCGTACGCCGCTCGCGCCGTCCTGTGAAACCCCTTCTTCCACGAGGGCCGGGGGGGGTCCCCCTCTCGCATCAGATGCTTTTACTCTCCCCCCAATTGATGATGGAGAGGCGGGAGCGCCAACCCCCGGATCGGAATCCAACGGCCCCTGCCGCGACAGCTCATCCTTCCCCCCACCGTGGACCGCACCCCCACCCGAACCCCGCTCCCACCAATAATCTTATCCCGAAATTGCCACATGTGGTGCCTGCTATATCTTATATCCACACACACCAACAGTCTCCCCCCGACATCACTCAATTACACCATTCACGCTCGCGTTCACATAGCCATAAGCACAGAGAATCCCCGACGAAACAGCCCCGAGCCGACCCCGGAACGTCGCCGGCGACGCTTATCCGAACCCGGAATCGGGCAGGGGGGCCATGGGGATCGTGGAGGACGCACACAACGTGAAGGTGCTGGGGTCGGGGGAGCGGACGATCGTGCTGGCGCACGGGTTCGGGACGGACCAGTCGGTGTGGAAGCACCTGGTGCCGCACCTGGTGGACACGTACCGGGTGGTGATCTACGACAACATGGGGGCCGGCACCACCAACCCGGACTACTTCGACTTCGAGCGGTACGTCACCCTCGAGGGCTACGCCTACGACCTCCTGGCCATCCTCGAGGAGCTCCACATCGACTCCTGCATATTCGTCGGCCACTCCGTCTCCGCCATGGTCGGCTCCATCGCCTCCATCAGCCGCCCCGACCTCTTCGCCAAGATCGTCATGCTTTCCGGCTCCCCCAGGTGACTATTTCGAAATCTAACCATCTAAAGGTGGACTTTCCCGTCATTCAAATCGAAGAACAAACAGTAGATCTAAGTTTTCAGGGTTTCGAAATAAAGAATTTTTTATTTTTATTTTTGCTGAGATCAGTGAATTAGTTCTCTATGGTCGAACATGAAATTTGATGGGATTTGATAATGCAGGGAAATGTTTTCGTCATACTTTCCAAAAATAGAAGCTGGTAAAATATGGTCTGCAGCTTTTTTATTTTATTCATTATTTTGTCGAAAGTCTTAGCATAAAATCGATTCGATTATGGTTGGCGCGTAGTGACGGTAAAATTTTCTTGCATCTTGATACTGGAAAATGTCAAAAAAATGCAATGCAAAATCAACTCTGAAATAAGTGAAACGGGTTATATAACTTCAGTTCGACCAGCAAAAGAAAAATTCTGCGTTGAAACCGTGGTGATATTTCCAATTTTTTTATTTAATGTTTTTGGGTAATATTATTTTTTTACTTTTTTACCCTTTCAAGTTAAATTTTACGGCTTACTTGCTTGGACCTTTTTAGGGTCGAATTTCCAATAATTCTTGTAATATCTTTCGAAATCTAAATGGTACTTTGAAAATTAGTAAGGAAGAAAGGAAGAAGAGAAATTCGCTTCCGTTGGGAGACAAACAAACATGCCTTTAGAGATTTAAGAGCCGTGGGAAAAGAGACGTTGACCTTTCGCGCTTTGATTTTTGCTGGACTATTTTTGAAATCGAGGTACGAAACATTCAATGATTCATCATGCCTAATTTATTGCGCACAGCTAAGACCGTGTTTTAGCCACGATGGCGCTCTCTCTTCCACAGAAAAAAAAAAGAAAAAAAAAGAAAAACCTTTTTTGTCCTTATTCAAACTAATTTTACAAAAAAAAATTGTAAAAAAATTATCAACGAAATTTGGTTGAAATCAACGTTAAAGGAATCTTGATTTACCATACAATGTTATTAATTGAAATCAAAGTGAAAGGAATTTTGATTTAATATGATATCGATTTTTCGATGCTGACAAGATTCGATAATTAAGTCATGTTTTTTTATTTTTTAGGTACGTGAATGACCCGGACTACTTTGGAGGGTTTGAACAGGAGGACCTAGACCAACTCTTCGAGGCGATGCGCGAGAACTACAAGGCGTGGTGCTCCGGCTTTGCGCCCTTGGCCGTCGGCGGCGACATGGACTCGGTGGCCGTCCAGGAGTTCAGCCGCACGCTCTTCAACATGCGGCCCGACATCGCCCTTAGTGTCGCCCAGACCATCTTCAACAGCGACATGCGCTCCATCCTCCGCCTCGTCACCGTCCCCTGCCACATCATCCAGAGCATGAAGGACCTCGCCGTCCCCGTCGTCGTCTCCGAGTACCTGCACCAGAACCTCGGCGGTGACTCCATAGTGGAGGTCATGCAATCCGACGGCCACCTCCCCCAGCTCAGCTCCCCCGACACCGTCGTCCCCGTCGTCCTTCGCCACATCCGCTACGACATCGCCACCTAGAAGCGCACTAGGAGCCCCTCCATACCTCAACCTAGTGTCTAGTCCTACGTAACATGCACGGGTTGGGAGAACATCGCATGTCCCCACACCCGATAGAAGTGTATCCAAACGTACGTCATAGAGAGAGATAAGTGTCTAGATCCTATATGTACGACACAAGTCGGGAACATGTTAATGATTCGGAAGATCCGCCTTCCTCGGTCATTGGGGTGTTTCGAAAAATCTAAGATGCTTTCTTAGCAGGTTATTATCTAAATTTCCATTAGCTTTTGGCCTTTGTCGTGTTGTAAATTTAAGTATTGTTGCCCCCCGTGATTAATTAAATTACGCGTGCGCAACTCCGTATGTTTCTCTCGCGATCTTCGGAGTTTTTTTTTGGTTAATATTTTAAAAATCTCAAACTGATACACTTGTGATAAATTTATCCAAAATTATTTTTTTGACCTCAAAAAACCCCAAACTGTTATATCTTTGATAAATTTACCGAAACTGGTATATTTGTGATAAATTTACCCTCTGTTAATTTTGTTAAATTTTACAGTCAAATTATTAAATTAGCGAAGGGTATATTTGTCACAAAGTTACTAGTTTGAGGTTTTTTGGGGTCGAATAAATTAGTTTGGGGTAAATTTGTCATAAATGTACCAGTTTATGGTTTTTTATGGTTAGTCGGGGTAAATTTATCACATGTATACCGGTTTGGGGTTTTTTCATGATCAAAAATATTTTGATGTAAATTTGTCACATATGTATTAATTTGAGATTTTTTAGGATATTAACCTTTTTTTTTTTTTTTTTTTTCTCTTTTTCTATACCGTCAATGAAAGAGAGGAGAGAAGAGGGTAGGTTGTCGTAGGACGTCCGATGGGATCGGACTGGCGGGGTTCGTTGGGCGGTGGAGGAACGGACGGTGTGGATTCGTGGGTGATTGGGATGTGACTGGAGATCGTGACGTGTCGGCCGTTGTCTCGTCTTCCCACCGTCCATTTGATTTTTCTGCCACTTCTGCCTACTTCTGTTCTCTTGTTTACACTTATCTCTTGGCATTTTCGTGGGGCACTTGATGTGCAGTTTCAAGTGTTCAAACCATTTTTTTGGGGCAAAAAGAAAAAAAGGTTTCGTTTTTTCGTATATGGGTCCTCATGACAAAGAATAATGGGAGAACCCCATATTTTAAAATATAAAATTTGCACTTGAAAAACTCAGAGTGATATAATCTTAAAATTATTTCAATGTCACATATAATAATTCAATTATTGCTTCGTATTAATTTAAAAAAAAATCGTTTTCTTAGCGACCCTTTTGACAAAGGTTTGACAACAACTCACATATTAATTAGCACAGGTGGTGGAACCTTAATTAGGCTGGACTTGCACGAGACAAGTTGGTTGGAGCTAAACGGAGATAATTGCACTTCCAGAAATTTCATTGAAATACATGGTCCCCGTTGGAGGCCCAGAGGTCAAAGAATGTGGGCAACCAATGTGAAAAAAAATGCGGAATTTGCTTTAGCAATTTTATCTTCAAGGTCAAAAAATGAGTTTTACCAAAGCTTGCAATGCTTTGACTTAAGATTGTGCATCTAAGCCCAAATGGTTTTCGTTGAAAGTAACTAGTATATTGTAACCACACAAGTAAAATATTGATTATGAAAAAGGCTTAGAATGAGAATAGATAAATAAATAATGGAAGTGTAGACCATCTGCAACACGGTTTGGAGATCCACCTTCAAAAACCCTGTAACCTGGCCGCAACGTGATGCTGAGGTTGCGCAACCCCAGCAAGATGTTAGGGCCGCACGACATCTATGCAACACGAGCGAGTCGAGGTGTAGCTGGTGTCGGATCGTCGTAGAGAGATCTTGCTCGTCGGGGTCGTGGAGCTTGCAAAGAATTTTTGGAAATCGGGTTTTGTCGGCTCATTTGACTAGAGAAATAGTTTTTATGACATTTGGAGTTCCCGCACCTGGTAGATTTGGGCAATTCTCAAGGACCAAGTCTGCGAATCCCAAGAATCGGAGGGGCGATTTTAGAAACCTCGAGCTCGTCGATGGAGTTATGCAATAAAATGACCCATCGGTAGTATAAAGATTGTATCGAAGTGTCCATCTAAATGTCTTTTGCTAAAAAACCAACGCAAGTGAAAAAAGAAAAAAGGAAAACAAGTACCATGGACATGGACATGACCGCCTTGGGGTTAATACGGAGAACACGTGAAGTCGAGAGACATGGCCGACTGTCCCAAGTCTCAAGGGCCAAGCCTACATTGGAGAACTGACGTTTTTGACCCTTCTTTTGTCCTGGTAAAGGGAGGTGTTCACCGACAGAACCGCAAATTCCGTTAATAGACGAGGGGACAAATGACGCTTGGCGTTTGACCTTTCCTCCTGCTGATGAATCTGCACGGCAGTTAGCCTTCCCGAATACTAATTACGTTTAATTAAGAACCCTAAGTTGCATTTGTCAGATTCTTAAGGCTAAGGAAGGCAGTCGAGAGCTGAAAAAGTTGTATCGCTTTCTCATTTAAAGACCGTACAACTACATCCCTATTTACGATATACGAGACCTCACTAAATAGAAAAAGAAATATTCGGCGGCTACACATTTTACTTTCCCATTAATGAACTGATTTGAGTCAATCTATATCAATGAGGGCAATGGAGATCAATCAAAGCAACAGTATCTTCAACTCTCTCCCTCAAACTGGTGATCTATACACATCTAAGACACCAAGCTTGCTTATGCTTAGTGAAGATGTCCACAAGTTGCTCTATTGTTTTTATTCCTCTTATCTTGACCATTTCATATAAGAAAATGACAATCAATTCTATGTGTTTCGTTCTTTTATGGAAAATCAGATCTATTGCAAGTTTGAGTGCAATATCGTTATCGCAAAATAAGACAGTTAGTTCTTTCATCCATACTCAAAGATCCTGGATTACCTTTTTATCTGAACTATTTCACAGCTAGTCTTTGTCATTACTCGATATTTTGCTTTAGCGGATAAAATGAAACTATCAATTGTTTCTTTGTTTTCCTTGAGAGTAATGAATCTCCTAATTTTATACAAAATCTTGTAACTAATTTTCTACTCATAGGACAAGTAGCATAATTCGTGTCGCAATATACTGTCATTTCCATTTTGCTATCTTGAGACAATAGTATGCCTAACCCTGGACAACCTTTCAAGTGTTTCACACACTTTAATGCAACATTCATGTGAGACTGTTTTGGGTTGTGCGTGAGTTGACTAAGAATTTATTATGCATAGTATATGTCTAGTCTAGTCATAATCAAATAGATAAGGTCCTTGACAAATCTCCGACAAGCAAAAGAGTCTTTGAGCAAAGGATCCTCATTCAGAGGTGACAATCGAGAGAAGTGCCAAAAAAGTCCTAAACCTTTTGTATTTGTGTCAATTTAGTCCTAAACATTTTTTTTAGTGCCGATTTAGTCCTAAACCTTTTTAAGTTGTGCCAATTCAGTCATTTCCGGCCAATTTTGGCTAGATTTTGCTAATTGGACGTCGGCCAGCTGACATGGCCTGATCAACGCTAACGTGGATAATTTTTAATAATATATATTTATTTTTTTATTTTTTTTTTTCTCTTTTATTTTATTTTCTTTTATTTTATTTTTATTTTCTTTTTTCTTCCCTCTTCTTCCACCACCTTCATCGCGTACAGCAGCTCCCCCCGTCCGCCGCCAGATTGCCGTCGGCCCTTGAGGCTGCAGAGGAAGATGGTCCCGATGTCGCCGGAGCTGATACGGCGGTGGAGCCGGAAGTCATGGAATCCGAACCGCGTGTCGCGACGGAGCATGGCGGAGTAGATGGAGTCGGAGGAGGAGCAGTGTTGCTTTATGGCGAGGGCCTCGGCGATGGAGGTGGGGCTGGGGTGATGGTGGTCAAGCAGGGCCGCGTCGAAGGAAGGAGAGGTGGCTGAAGCTTCTATAGCTGCCGCGGGAGCTGCTGCTCATCGAATTGGCATGGGTCAAATTCAAGGTCTCGACGCTGCAGAGTTCACCGTCCAAGTCGCAGCGATGCTCGATCATCCTCTTGACAAAGAAAGAAGCCCCCAACCAGACCCGATTCTCTCTCTCAAAGAATGGAAGAAGGGAGAGACCCGCAATTTGAAAGCCGGTGAAAAATGGTCAGAGGAGGAGGAAATTCAACAAAGTTGAAAACGAAGTGCGAATCTGATACTTGAGGATGGCATCTGGGATCGTTCTTATGCATTGGATATAGCTCGAGCTAGCAGCCCCAAAGCAGATGCTTAAAAAATGAGAAGAGAGAGATGCTTAAAAATGAGGAGAGAGAGAGAGAGAGAGAGAGAGAGAGAGAGAGAGAGAGACGTGGAGGGAGAGATTTAGGAATCAATCGGGGGGGCATTCAACACTTGACCATCTTGAAACCGGATGACTAAAGGAGGAAGAAATGAGCAGTGCCCGCTTTGAATGAGAAACCGGGCATAGAAGAGTTCATCAATGGCGGATGAGGAAAGGGAGGAGCAGGCTTTTTTTCCTCCGGCTGGAGGAAGAAGAGGGAAGAAAAAAAGGAAAAAAAAAAAAAAAAAAAAAAAATAAAATAAATAAAATATATATTATTAAAAGTTGTCCACTTCAGCGCCGATAGGCCACGTTAAATGGCTGGCGTCCAGTCAGCAAAATCCAGTCAAAATTGGCCGGAAAGGACTGAATCGGCACAACGTAAAAAGGTTTATGACTAAATCGGCACCAAAAAAAAGTTTATGACTAAATCAACACAAAGACAAAAGGTTTAGAACTTTTTTGGCACTTTTCCCGGTGACAATCCCTTATCACAATCAACTATCGTTATCTTGGTAATTTGCTCGATTGGGATGATAGTTGGTTTGGTGCCCCATAATCCTACTTCTGATATGATCTCTAAGACAAATTTGTATTGACTGAGTTAAACTCCTTCATATGATCATGTAATTTCTATCTCGAGAAAAAATTTAGAAGGTCTCAAATCCTTAATGCAAAATGTAGAGTGTAGGTATTTTTTAAATCCTTCAATGGCAAATTCATCATTTCCCATAATGAGTATATCATAACATAAATAAGTAACTAAATTGATGATGTACCCTGACTCTATGTGACTAAGGCATAGTTTTATTTGGAATGCTGGAACTTTGCAGCTATAAGTGCAATAGTGAACTTAGCATACCATTGACGAGAAACCTATTTGAGTTTATATAGGCATTTACGTAGAAGATATATTCGATTCTCCCCTTATCTAGGTAAACCCGATAGAAGATCCATGTAAATTTCCTCTTCCAGATCTCCATGAAGCAAAACATTAAGAACCTCCATCTAATGAAAAGGCCAATAATGGGGTGCAATAATAGAAAGAAAAGAATGAGTATTAACTTACTTTACTACTAGAGAAAATGTTTATGCATATCAAAGGTTTCTTGTTGTATAAATCCTTTGGCTACTAGTCTAGCCTTGTAGTATTCAGTGTAGCCTTTTGCCTTGTACTTGACCTTGTATACCCATCTGCACCCAATGATTTTCAATAAGGAGGTATAGATACGATATCCCAAGTTTTATTTTCCATTAGCTCTCATAACTCATCCTCCATGGCTTGTTGCCAACGAGGATTGTTGACAACCTCATCATATGAAGATGGTTCCTATCCTTTAGAGATTCTACTAATGCAACATATATGTTCGGGTGAAAGACTAGTGAAGGTAACATAAAGGAGACAAAGATAGTGTATACCAAAGGATCCAAGGTGGGAAAAATGTAATCTATTGTTAATGTGGGTAATCATGTTGCACGACCTGAACATTGAGAATGAGCTAGTGCAGCAAACAAGACATTATCAAGTGATGCATAAGAAATATTATCAAGAGTCATATGATTCTCCGATGTGACTGCTTGTTGATCTCTTGGGGTTGTATTGTCCTTATTTGACAAGGAGGGTGCATCATTGTTAAGTGCAGCTGATGACATGGGAGTGGTGATGTGGGGAATCACAACCAGCTATGGAGATGAGAAATCTTCCTCACTTAAAAACATACAATGATTAGTAGCTACCTTTAATATCTGATGTGAAGATATTTCATTCTAGAAGGGAAAATATTTACATGAAAAATGACATCTTTGCTAACAAGAAAACGTCAGTTGATGAATCATAAAACTAATACCCTTTTTAAGGAGTTGGATTTCCAATGAATATACATTGAAAAGAACAGGGACCCAATTTGTTTGGAGGGCCCATAGTAGAAACATAGCACAAGCATTCAAAAACACAGGGGTGGTGAATGTCTAGACACTTCCCAAAGAGCAATTATGAGGGAGTCTTTCCATTGAGAATCCGAGATGATATTAGATTGATCGAGTAGGCTACTATGACCACATAGTCTCTCTAGAACATTTTTGGAATTGAAGCTTGATACTTGAGGGCACGAGCAACTTCTAAAAGATGGTGATGTTTTCGCTCAATGACCTCGTTTTGTTGAGGTGTATAAGTGCAAGAACTTTTCATGAAGGATGTCATTTGAAATAAATAGAGTAGAACACTTATGATTGAAAATTCATGGGCATTATTAGTTCAAACTTGTTGTACAAATTTGTGAAACTAATTTTTACTTAAGGCAAGAAAATTCTTAACATGGGAAAGGGCTTGGTTCTTGGATTGCATCAGGAAAACCCAAGTCATATGTGTGTGATCATCCACAATTGTGAGAAAGAATCTACACCCATCATGGTGTGGGTGTGATATGGTCCCCAAATGTCCATATTTGTAAGGGAAAAAGTTGTATTGGCACATGAAGTTCTTTGCAGAAAAGGCAATTGTGATTGTATAGCTAGTGGACAAATAGGACTTTGGGATGAGGAAAAGAAGCACATGGACCCGACGTTGATGAGACAAAAAACCATTATTATTAATATTGGCATTACAAAAGTGCCCTTATTCAAAGGGAAAGATTGTAAATTCTACCCTAGTCTATCAGTTTCCTAGTCAGAAAGGCCCAAAAAAATAGATGTTAGGATCGAAAAAGACCCAACATGAATTGTCTTCACAAAGTTTGGAGACAGAAATTGGGTTAAATTTTGGAATAAGCAGAACATTTCTCATTGTGATGGATGGATTCAGTTGAATTTTTCCAAATTTAGTGATTAAGGTGTTCTTCCCATTAGGATGACATACTGAAGTATGATGATAATTCATGAATATTAGAAAGGAAACACGCATTGCAGACTATGTGGTCACTAACACCTGAAGTAATAATCCATGCCTTAGTTGAAATGGAGTTTTAGCAATGAGAAGTACCTAAATAACTAGCCATCTTATCCTAATTACCAATTGGCTTAGAGCTTTCATAATTTGTTGTAGTTGATCATTATTGATAGATTGAGGAACTTTGGAATGTGCTGCGATGGATATATCTCATCCTTTCTTTCTTTATCTATTGGCTTTCCATGCAATTTCCAACAATTCTTCCTAGTATGATATGGACGCTTGCAATAATCACAAAATTTACCTTTTCCTTAATTAGAATTTTGGGTATGTGATTTACTTGAAGATGTAACAGAATTATGTCGTTGGATCCTTTCCACATAAGTGCTAATGTGGCATAATGGGCACCATCTAATCTGAGCATTGCAAGGATGAAGCGTGGGCTATCTAGTTGTGTAAAATAGTTGGAGCCGTCTAGTCTCATGATTAAATCACGGTCATTTGCTAGAATGAAGCACTACTTGTGTCCTAGAGCATTTGATCATGCCAACAAATCAAGGACATTTGCTCGAGATGACATTAGCTTACTTCTTCGCCCAAAATACCCAACGCCACCAGCGAGCTTCTAGATCCAGGTCGGATCTTGTCGCAAGCACTCATAGGTCCAGTGTCACTCTAGCTGCAAGAATGATGTGGTTTCCTATCTTTAGGTACTCTAAGGAAGCGAAACATTATGATTCTTCCTGTACCACAAGTTGATATATTCGACCGAGTGAGGGGATGGGGTCCATGGCAAAGATTTGGCTTCAAAAAGGTAAATAACTCTCATTCAAGATAAGTAAAGTAAATAACTCTCATTAAAGTAAGTAAAAATCTAGTTACCTTTTTCCTCTCCTTTATCGCACGATACCGAGCTAGGGTTTCTTTGTGTCCCTGCAATTTTTCTTCAGCCATCTCAAGTTCATTCCACAGTGTTAATAGTTTGATGAAAATGGTGGAAACCGAAAGATTTCCTTATTTTAGCTCCAATAGGGCTTGAGAGAAAATCTTGGTCCTATCAAGCTTTCCATATATTATTATATGCTATCCCATATTCCTTTCATGTCTTTGATCTAAGGACATTCGGTGATGACCTCCGAAGTGAGACAATTCCAAATCCACATTCAAACAAGCTAATTACGATTCCTACAATGTCGTGTGAGTCACCTGTTGGTCGGAACCAAGACAATGTCATTGATGAATCCTTTCTTGTCATTTGTAATTAGAGCTCGCTGGAACTCTCAAAACCAAACGAAATAGTTTTCTAGCCTTAAGAGCTATTACGCAATGAGGCGAAGCTTGGGCCTGTTAGTGGTGGACGTGTGAAGGGATTTCTTGGCTTAGGCCACATGCTAGTGGTACTCGTGAGGGGGAAAAAACCAAGTTTATAGGTGGGTATGGGTTTGCCCCAAAACCAAATGGACTTGAACCACTTTGGTTCGAAGCAGACTCACTTGGTCCAGATCCCAAGTTGGGCTCAACATTGAGGAGGGGGCTTCCTCCTGGTCCACTATTCTCAATCTGGGTTGGAGGTTTGATTCTAATTGGAAACCATTGAACATATATGCCAGGAAAAAATTGCCCTAGCTTGGCTAAACTGGGCCTTGTCGTCTTTCATTAGGTCGTGTTTGGCTTTGTTCCTTTGTTTGGTCTTCCCCAACAAGGTCTAGATGTTGATCAGAAGGTAAGTCATCCACTATTTGGATGTTGGAAAAAACTTCTGAATTTTGGGAACCTCCAAATTTCGAGGCTTGATTTCTTGGCATGGTTACTCCCTTTTAGGCTGTCATGATTGAAATATATTCTTTACAAGTTTGGTTGTGAAGAAGATGAAGAGCAATGGAAGAAAAAAGTTTTGCTTTTGCGATAGGAAGAAGGGTAGTAGAGCGGAAGTATAGTGAAAGCTAGGTTGAGAATGGAGGCTCTGACACCATGTTAGAATATTAAAACGATGAAAAACAACCAAGAGTTGGAAAAGTTGTATTGCTTTCTCATGTAAAGATTGTACAATTACTTCCCTATTTATAATATAAAAGACTTCACTAACTAGTGAAAGAAATATTCGATAGTGTCAAAAAATATACACAATATATTTTACTTTCCCATTAATGAACTGATTTTGATCAATCAATATCAATTAGGGTATCGGGGATTAATCAAGATCGATCAGGGCATGTATCTTCAACAACATTAAGAACGTATTATTCTATATGCAAGTTCACAATGTCAACAGGTTTAGTATCCAAAATTATGGTATTTTTACTTCTTGTTATGTAAAGGGTAATCATCTTTGATCCTCTACATAAACATATTATCACATAATCTTCTTTAAATATTATCCATAAGGGCTCTACATAAGATGGTATATAAGTAGAATAGCCCTCTCCTTGTTATAATTAAATATCTTACTACTTTCTCCTTAAAAATAACCACCATCGAGATGTCACCTTAGCAAAAAATAATATTTTACTTAATTTATAAGTTAATATTGACTTTACGTTTATTTCTTCTACTAAATCCACAATTTAAATTGTCAAGTCAAGATTTATTGGCATTAGAAGAATTTCTTGCCTTTTATGACGCATCATTGCTTCAAATTTTCAAAAATACACATGTGTATTAAAGAGATGCATCTAGTCATCTGTCAATCATTTGAAAAAAGAATGCTAGAAGTTCTCTTAAATTGCCATGCGGGATTTTGTTTAGTAAATATTTATGTCATTGAAACTTTTAAGTGTTGGAAATTTCCTATAATATGGATTTGCATTAATTAATTGATTTTCTATTTTAAATAATCGGGTTAATGCATATTCCAATATTTGTTAAACCCTTAAATGTTTTTATTGAACTGGGTTTTGGCATATATTAATAACGGGCCTAGTTGAGCAGCAAAGTATAAGCAATTGTGTTTAACTGAAGCTCATAATGGGAGGGATCCGATTAACACACTATTGATTAGGGTTTGCCAAGTCTCATCTCTAGATTATAAAATGGTAGGTTATACCTATCAGTTGCTGAATCCCATTAAAAGCTAATATACTAAAATAGGTCATAGAGAGGAAGATCTGGCATTCCAATAGATTTCTAATTATCAAGTTGATCTATTTTTCTTCAAATAAAGTAATGGCTCAAACATGCATGTTTTAATTTCGTTGTGCTTATCGATTTCGGTGTTTTACAGTCATACATGGATCCGATTTTTTTTATTAATTAGTTATTTATGTGAATAATTTTCTACATGTGGTATCGGAGCAAGTTATATATGATTGTAGAACCCAAAATTATTTTTTTTATGAACAAATTTGAAATTTTCCTCTTTGAACCGAATATTGGCGTTATTTTTTCATGTGAATTTTTTTAATCAATTGATCCTGAAATCATAGGGTTTTTTTTCTATGTGTCGAGATCTTTCCAACCATATATAATTTGTATAATTTTGTGGAAAATTGAGTGAGAATTTTAAATTTTAAATTCTAGGGTTTATACATAAAAAAAAAGTTCTAGAATTTTAAATTACATACGATTGATTGATGTTTGTTTTAAATTGTTGCATGGGTATTGTTTTATATATGTTTTAGCATCTTTTGGTTGCATTAAGGTAAGTTTTTTGGACTTATACATGAGAAAACCGAATTTGGCCATGGGGATGCTAGATCCTAATTTTTTGAAGCTTGAATGTGGAAGATTTTCTCATTTTTTCTTTGTTTAATTCACTCTAATCAATTTATAATGATGTTATAAGTAAGACTCATGAATAGATTTCATCAAAAATCAACCATAATATGAGTTTTTTTAGGTTCGGGTCGAAATCAGGTTTGCGATTTGCAGGCTTTGTGACCCAACTGGAAGACCTCCAGCTAGGCCGGGCAAATGGATGGGCGTAAGCCCATGAACTTTTCTTTTTATTCTTGATTCATGGGCTCACGCCCATGAACCTTTCTTTGTGGCAATTTTTTGGCCTGTCAATTTCAAGCCCAGAATCTTATATTAATTCGTGGGCCATTTTTAATTAAAAGAAGTATGGGCTTCGTGACCCGCCCGTTTCAAGTGGCTCAGTGGGCTCCTGCGGGTCTACGGGCCGAGCGAAGGATTGGGCCCCGCAGAAAATTCTGAAAAAAAATAATAGAATTAAAAAAAATTAATGGTGGCAAAAATTGTTGGTTGATAAATACAATATGATCTTGGGAAGCAAATGTCGTAAAGTGTTTCATATTGTTAGATGAATTTTGGACATAAATTTTTGGAGTTCCGTATTGATAAAAAAAATTAGTATATACAATAACTCACCCAAATGGGGTTATTGTGTATATTAATTTGAAAAATTGCATGAAAATTAATTCCCAAATTTAAAATATGGGGATGTATAATTGAAAAATATTTATCTGCCCAAAGGGAATAAATGTTTTGAAAATTATATATAATTCTCCTCTATATTGATATTATGGAGATGTATAATTTAAAGGATTTATATGCCCAAAGGGGATGGATTCTTGACAATTATATGTAATTTTCCTTGTTGTTGTTTTATAAATTTCATACTGTGAAAAATAATTGTGCATTGTACACTCTGTCCAAACGGGAGTTTATAATGTACTAATTTATTTTGGTTGAATTGCTTATTGCCCATAATTGATCTTATTGCATTATGTGTGACAAACAGTTACCTTTACTGTAAATAACAATAATGCTACGATTGAAATATTAACTAGATCAAATTTCAAGAGATGGAAGCAAGATATAGAATTTACTTTGGGTATCGTTGATATGGACTTGGCTTTACGTGAGAATGAACCTTCCAAGCCCCATGCTCAAAAAACTGCAAATCAAAAAGCCCATTATGCTAGATGGGAAAAATCTAACTGACTAAGCCTCATTGCTATGAAGAAGTCCATTGCTTAGCATCTAATTAGTGGTTTGTCGGAAGATACGAATGTGAGATAGTTCCTTGAAGTAGTGGGAGAAAGATATAGAGTCTTAGAAAAGGTTGAAGTTGGGAACTTGCTAAGTGAGTTAACGAACATAAGGTATGATGCCACTATGGGTGTTAGAGAATTTATACTGAAGATGATCCACATTCAGTCGAAACTTAAGGCCCATGAAATTATCTTTTCTGAAAATTTTATTGTGCATCACGTCTTAAATGTTCTGCCGACTGAATTTAGTCACATTAAGACTACTAATGGCGCTCAAAATTAGACATGGAGCGTCAATGCTTTGATTATCGAATGTGTGACTGAGGAAGAGAAGTTAAAGAATGAGAAGTATGAGTCCGCCTACTTAATTGCCAATGCCAAGTTAAATTCATCTAGAGGAAAATGGAAGCCTAAATGGTCAAATGCTCATGGTCCAACGAAAGACCAAGACTTTAAGAAAAATGAGAATTATGGGAGAAATGGAGATAAGGAATTCAAGTGTTTTCATTGCAAGAAGCATGGTCATAAGAGAGCCAAATGCTATAAGTTCCAAGCTTGGCTAAAAGCAAGAAAAGAAAGTCACCAAGGTGAGTTGTTGGTTTGTTTTGAATCAAATAAATCTGGTTGATGTTCCTTTGGATTCTTGGTGGCTTGATTCTGATGCTATTGTTCATGTGACTACTACCTTCCAGGGTCTCACAAATCTAAGGAATCCAAGTTTGAGAAGTCAAAGCTTAAAGTTGGAAACGATATTGGAATTGATGTGGAGCGTATAGGGACGGTTGTTTTGAATTTAGATTCTGGTTTTCAGCTTATTTTGAGCAATGTCTTTTATGTTCCTAGTTTTAGGAGAAACTCAATATCTCTTTATTCGCTTGACAAAGCTGTATATTGTCTTTATTTTGCGAATAAAAGAGTGGATTTGAGTTATGATTCCAAAATTATTAGGATTTGTGTTCTGTCTGATGGATTATATCGATTATCCTTATCTCCCGATAGACCATATTGTTCTTTCAATGTCGAGAATAATGTTGCTAAGAGATCTTTAATCAAATAAAGATCTTCATTGCTATGGCATAAGCGATTGGGGCATATTTCCAAAGAAAGGGTAAAGCGACTCATCAAGATTGATATTCTTCCTCATCTTGACTCAAACGATACTGAGACTTGTATTGATTGTGTGAGGGGAAAATTGACTAAAACCGAGAACAAAGGCGCTATTAGTCAAAATCTATTAGAGATCATTCATACGGATATTAGTGGGCCATACTCAACCACCTTGTGTGGAAATAAGTATTTCATCACATTCATTGATAATTTCTCCCGTTATTGTTATAATTATCTAATTAAGGAGAAAACTAATGCTCTTGAAATGTTCAAAGTGTTTCGCACTGAAGTTGAGAAACAATTGGGAAAAATTATCAAGATTGTTAGATTTGATCACAGTGGTGAGTATTATGAGTGATATACTGAGACTAGACAACAAATGGGACTGTTTGCTAAATATTTACAAGACTGTGGTATTGTCACTCAATATACAATGCTTAGGATTCCTGAATAGAATGGTGTAGTTGAACGGCACAATTACACACTCATGAAGATGAAACGAAATATGATGGACAGTTCTAATTTGCCTGAATACTTATGGGGTGATGCAATTAAAACAGTAACTTATATATTGAACTGTGTACCTAGTAAATTAGTGCCGAAAACACTTTTTGAATTGTGGACGGGGAGGAAACCAAGCTGAATCACTTTCGAGTTTAGGGGTGTCCTGCAGAGGTGAAAATTCATTAGATACCCTGACCATTCCAAAGGGTATAAGTTCTATTATCCTATTCGTGGCACTAGAATCATTGAATCCCAAACTACCAAATTCCTAGAATTAGATGTTATTGAAAAGAGTTCTTCTCAATCTTTCGAAAGGGAAGAACCAAATGAGACGGTCTCTATTCCATTGCCCATCTTGAATGATGATTCTATATGAGAGCCTTGCAGAGTAGAAATTCAGCAAGAAGCAGATATTGGAGATATGACGGTAGATCCTCCTATTACAAATGAAATTCCCTAAACAAATAATGCAGCTCCAAAAATGCTTATGCGAAGATCACAGCGACAAAGAAGACCAATGCCTCTAAATGATTATCATATCTATCTTGGAGAAATTGATTTTGACATTAGAAATATAGTTGATCTAGCAACCTTCAAAGAAGCTCTTAATAGTGATCAAGCAGATGAGTGGTTAGGAGCGATGAAAGACGAGATGATTTCCATGTCAACTTATCAAGTATGGGAACTTGTTGATTTACTTGATGGGCATAAATCGATTGGTTGCAAATGGGTACTCAAAATCAAGAAAGACAATAAAGGAAACATAGAGAGATTCAAGCAAGGTTAGTTGCAAATGGGTACTCACAAAGAAAATGCATTGATTATACCGAAGTCTTTTCTCTAATGTCCACTAAAGACTCTTTTCGAAAATCATGGCATTGGTGGCTTATTTTGACTTACAGCTTCACCAAATGGATCTCAAGACAGTCTTTCTAAATGGAGATCTAGATGAAGAAGTATATATGCAGCAACCTGAAGGGTTTAAAGAAGTTGGAAATGAGCATATGGTGTGCAAACTTCATAGGTGAATCTATGGTCTCAAATAAGCATCACGTTAGTGGTACTTAAAATTTCACGAGGTTGTGAAATCATTTGGCTTTGTAGAAAACAAGTTTGATCAATGCATCTACATGAAAGTAAGTGGGAGTAAATATATTTTCTTAGTACTTTATGTAGATGACATTTTTCTTGCTAGTAGAGATGTTGATCTATTGAATGACACAAAAAGTTTTATATCTACAAAGTTTGATATGAAAGATTTTGGAGAAGCCTCTTTTGTTCTAGGCATTGAGATTCATCATGACGAATCTAAGAAGGTTCTAGGGTTATCTTAGAAAAGTTATATAGATCGTGTTTTGAAAAAATTCAATATGCAGACCTACAAGTCAGGTGAAGCGCCTATTGTAAAATGAGATAAATTGAGCATAGAACAATGACCCAAGAATGATGTTGAAAAAGAAGTCATGAAGGATGTTCCATACGCTAGTGTAATTGGCGGTCTTATGCATGCACAAATATGTACCAGACCTGATATTGCTTTTGCTGTGAATACTCTTGGAAGATATCTGTCGAATCCAGGTCATGATCATTGGGTTGCAGCTAAAAATGTGATGAGATATCTACAACGAATAAAAGACTTCATGCTCGTGTATAGTAGAGTTGAGGACCTAAAGGTGATTGGATATTCAGATTCTGATTTTGCTAGTTGTTTGGATGACAGAAAATCAACTTCTTGATATATTTTTATGATGGTTGGATGTGTTATTTATTGGAAGAGCACAAAGCAAATCTTGATTACGAACTCTACAATGTATGTTGAGTTTGTAGCGTGTTACAGTGCGTCAATTTAAGCTGTTTGGCTAAGAAATTTGATCTCAAAATTGTGAGTTGTGGACTCTATTGCTAGACCTATGGTGATCTACTGTGACAAAACTGCAACTGTGTTTTATTCCAAGAATAACAAGATTAGCAATGGGTCTAAACACATGGAGATGAAATATTATACTATTAAGGACTTGGTCAAAAAGGGAGATATTGTAATTGAGAATATTAGAACTGATTCCATGTTGGCTGATTCTCTAAGAAAAGGCTTACAACCCATTTTGTTTAAAGAACATGTAAAGAATATAGGTGTTTTAGATTCTTTTGATTTCTTTTGTTAGTGGGAGCTATATAATTTGTATTTCTAGATATTATAGTTATGTGCAAATTGATAATGCTTTCATAATGTTTATTAAAACATTTATTTTTAATGATCATTATTGCTAATTCTATTGTTATCCTTTCTCCTGTTGACTAAGAAATGGAAGTATAAAACAATATCATTAAACAAATTTTAGTTTAAAAATGATTGGATGTCACTAATTATGAGATCTCATGTTGGATTGTGACATAGTCATGCAATTTCATGTTGTTTAGAAATTACGCTAATGCAGTTTCATGTCGTTGAGAAATTGCATTGAGGACCGATAAGAAATAGTGTATATCTTGATCACATGTTAGCACTATTTCTTACTACACTACTAAGCCCATGATTCATGAAAATATAATGCTTATTATATGTGATTATGGAAGGTAATATGTTGTGGTATTTTCTTAACACACTAATCCCAATAGTCCTATACTAAGGTTATATAGGATTGGATTGGTTTTGAGATGCTTTTATTGGAATATTATTTTTTTAAATTTGTGGTCACATAAAACAAAATTTTCAGTTATTAACCCGATAGTGTCATTTTCAATATAAAATCTTTTTCAAAATAAAAATAAGTTAATTAATGTAACCCAAGTGGGAGAATGTTGGAAATTTCCTATAATATAGGTTTACATGAATTAATTGATTTTCTATTTTAAATAATCGAGTAAAATATTTGTTAAACCCTAAAGTGATTTTATTAAACTGGGTTTTGGCACCTATTAATAACAGACCTAATTGAGCAGCAAAGTGTAGGTAATTGTGTTTAACTGAAACTCGTAATGAGAGGGTCCTGTTGATATGTTATTGATTAGGGTTTGTTAGGTAGGGGTAAGCATAGGTCCAGGGTCAACCTTGGACCAACCTTGGACCAGCCCAACCTTGTCAGTCTTGGTCCGATTCTCAGGGAGATTGGGTCAGTCCTTGGTCCTATAATTCCTGGACCAGCACTGTGCAGGTTGGTCCTCGATCCTGAGAGTTCCAGGTCGGTCCAACTCGAACCAACCCTGACTATACATATATATCATTTATAATTTTTTTATATAGAGAAAATCTTAAAATAAACGGCGTTAACAACATTAAATAGCTCTTTAGTGAGAAAAATGTTTTTGTGAAGAGTCCTCATAGCGTCCAAAAAGGCACCTTATGGCATCCTCATCTATTTGTCATATTAGTCTTCAATTTGCTAAAATCGAAAAAAATAAATTCTCCGCTCACCACTCAACACTCGCCTCGCTCACTTTGGGTCACTCGTGCTACTCTCTAGGGGTGTGCAAAATACCCGGGAACTGCCCGGACCGCCCGAAACCTAATCGGAAACGCCCGGAACTGGCGGTTCTTGAGGGAACCGGTCCAATTCGGTTCCAATTGTTGGGAACCGGTGGGAATCGGTCCATTTCCGGTTACGTGGGCGGATCCGCCCGCCCGCTCACCCGAACCGGACCGACACCTTTATAATATAAAAAATCCTAAACAAAACCCTAATTCACGTCTCATCTCTTCCGATTTCATTGTCTTCGGTTCTCTCTCTGTTTCTTCCTCAGTCTTTTCTCTTCGTCTTCGATTCCTCCCCGAGCGTCGACGCCGCCACCGCTGCTCCTCCTCCGCCATTGTCCGCCCCCTCGCGCCGGTCGCCACTCGCCACATTTGCTTTGCTCCTCCGCCTTTGTTGTCCACCCCCTCGCTCAATCTCTTCATCTTCGATTCCTCCTCGAGCGTCGACGCCGCCGCTGCTGCTGCTGCTCCTCCTCCACAGCTGTCCGCCCCCTCGCTCAATCCCTTCGTCTTTGATTCCTCCCCGAGCGTCGACACCGCCATTGCTACTCCTCCGCCACTGCTGTCTGCCCCCTCGCGCCGGTCGCCACCCACCACAGCCGCTCACCTTGTATGGGATGAGGGAGGCATATGATTTTGCGAGGCGGTGGTTGCCGTTTTGTAAGAGGTTTGGGATAAAGACGAGGTGTCCAAAGGCTTATTTCATGGATGACGGTGACGATGAAGAGGATGACGATGGGATTGATGGGAGATCTAGTGACGAGTATGACTCGGAGAAGCAGAAAGTCAAGGTTGGTGTTCTATAATTTCACACAGGCAATGGATCAAATAATGATAATACCATTGCCATTTTGGACTATCTCTTGTTTTCCCGTAGAAGCAAAACAAATTATGCATGAATCGTGGCATAATTTGTTTCTGGTGCACCAAAATTTAATTGGTCCTAATGTTAAGTGCAATGAATTCCTATGGAGATCTGCATGTTGTTTAATCTACTGCAACTCTTTTATGGAGACTGATCGAATGAGATATCCTATCGAACCACCATCTATGCTCTCTTATCGTTAATTTTTTTTCTACAGGAGTAGTATGAGTTATTCAAGGCACGAGTAAATCAATACAGAGCTAGCGGCCACGGAGACTCATGTCTAAGTAATCGGGATCATCCATCTACAGTTGAGATCTATGAATTACTAGAAGTGTAGCAAATCTTCCTAGTCTCTGCAGATTGCGTGGAAATTGTCCCCTTCCATATTTTGCAAGTTTGTTAGGTGCCAATCTTGTTTCTTCCCTTGTGCTCATTGGTTCTAATCATTTGGTACTCACAAGATTGCACTTTTGGTTGTTGTTTATTTAACTTGTGTTGGCTTGAACACAGGGACATGGAGCTTGTGATTTCTTTCAATGGACAGATTCTTTGGCAGAAAATGTGGCCCCCAAAGATGTTGCGACTTCTGTTGTTGCACCTCCGGAAGTCATGGAAATTGAGTCGACAATGGCAGATGTTGGTGAAGATTACGAGGTAGATCCATGAGTCATCTTGAGCATTTTTCCCCCACCGCACTTAGTTTTTTTTGTCATTCACATGTAGCTGACTGTTATTTAATGTTGAGCATTCATCTATTAATTATTGTTTTAGTTTTTGGAGATTGGAACTTGGAATTTTAGAACTCAAAACTTGGGAACCGGATCGGACCAGCGGTCCGGGAAACCAAAATTGTTTCGCGACCGTTCTATATTGAAAACCAAAATTTTTCGCGTCAAGATCGATTCCATGGATCCACCCGGGAACCGGACCGGTCCGGTTCCCGGGTGGATCCATGCAACAAACGAGTGGATCCTAGTGCTAATTTTTCGGAACCTGTCCTTAGCGAGCGGTTCCCGGTTCTAGGTTGGGAACCGCCCGCCCGGACCATGCACACCCCTACTGCTCACCGCTCAATACTTGCTTGGCTTGTTGCTCCCTGCTCGACATTTGATGCTCATTCTATTTGACGTTCACCCCACTTAACCCTCACAACTTGCCTTTCTTAGCTGACCTTGCTCATCATCGAACTCATTGGGTCGATACGGATTGGTTGCCCTTTTAAGGAGTACAAAAAATGAAATAAAAAATTATCGGTTAATCCTAAGTTGACCTTGAAATCGAACCGAACCCATTAAGTTAGTCTGGTACTCAATCATTTTTTTAAGGAGTACAAAAAATGAAATAAAAAATTATCAGTTGGTCCCGGGTTGACCCTGGAATCGAACCAAACCTATTGGGTCGATCCAGTCATCGGTCCCAAGCTCAATAGGGTCGGTCCTCAATCCCAAAAATTGAGGACCAACACTGTGTGGGTTGGTCCTAAGGTTAGGGGGTGGACCGGCCCAATCCGGACCATACTCACCCCTATTGTTGTGTGCCGTCTCTAGCCTATAAAATGGTAGGTTATATTTATCAGTTGCCAAATCCTATTAAAAGTTGTTATACTAAAATGGGTCATAGAGAAGAATATCTGGTATTCCAATAGATCTTTGATTATCATATTGATTTATTTTTCTTCAAGTGAAGCAATTATTCAAACAAATATATTTTAATTCCGTTGTACTTATCGATTTCGATATTTTACAGTTATATATGGATCTGATTGTCCTTGATTAATTAGTTATTTATGTAAATAATTTTCTACATTAAGGAGTTATTTTATTTAATTTAATGACATTATCAGAAGATTTTGCATTTAAAATGGAATATATCTTTTATTTTTCCCAATTCGATTAAAATTCCATATTCAAATTTTTCTAAATATTTTCTATATTATAGAAATTATATAAAATTATCAACAATTTTCTTTTTTAAGTTTGATTTAATATTTTAGAATGTTAAAATATTCACTTTGGTTGTTGTTGCTCTTTCCTATTGTTTTTCAATATTCCTTTTCAGCATTTTTTTCCCAACCATCTTCGAGATCCAAAGCTACTAATAAGAAAGTTATTATAGAGATGTTCGTTCTATTTGAATATGCAACTTTCTTATGTAATGTTCCACATATTTTGCAGAAATTATAATTTGTTTGAGAGGACAAAGAATGAAAATTACTAATTTTTACTATAATTTATACAACAATCGAGAATTTTTTAAAACGATGACTACGATTATTTCTCGAGCCTGTTGACCTCTAGTCCTCTCCAAGTCTTTTGCGAATTACGGAGTCGGGTGGGAAAGGATCCATCCTTATCTACTTCTTCGACGTCTACCCCTTCATGTCCCCGTCTTGCTTCTGCAGTTTGGTGCAACTCCCAGTCGTCTTGAGTCTTTTCCGAAGAGTTAATGTTGTCACACGTGAAATCATAAAGGACCCATTCGAACCTTTTGTACTTTGTCCAGGTGTCGATGAATTTGTTTTCAGGACAGTTATCACATCAATCATAGACCAGTTACCATTCGAAGTTGCAGACGTTGACACGAACGATTTACGTGAAACTATGCCTATGTTGATTGTCATGAATTGTTTCTTTTTTTTTCGGTCGGTATGAATTGTTTCTTCACATGAAGCGTAAATGGTCCTCAAATTGCGCAGTTTTTTGTTTCAGGAAAGAGAGCATGGCGCCGACTTGCATGATCGCATTTTAAAGCTAAAACAGATCAATTAGTTCAAAACAGAGATTTTATCAATTTAGGCATGAAAGAATCATCTCTAACGCATTAGGATCTTTAATGCAACGGAGATTCTAACCCTCCTCATAAATCTAGATTCGTGCATTATCAGAGGTTTACACTGCATGCATGCTAAGGTCATCCTATTATCTTTCTACACCAAGATTTTAGAGACGGTTCTCACTGGTTTAGAGGCGCAAGAGATCCATCCGCCCTCGACCCACGAGGTTTCCCTTAGCCCAAATTCAGCCTTTGCTCTCCTACCTGTTGGTGGCCACGAACTAGATTATCTTCGAGCTTCCTGAACCTGGTCTTCACGCAATCTCCTCCTCTTTCGGAGCTGGACGGCTGTTTCCCCAACGTTGCTTAGCTTGAAGAGAGCTTGAAATGAGAGGGTAAGGGACTGGAATGAGGGTGGAGTGATCTCAACGTGCTTTCCTCTCCAAAGTGAGCTCAACGAAGTGAAAGGATTTGCAGGGATTTTTAGAGGCTTCGTCCAAGATTTGCAGAGATTAAGGCAGTAGATTTGCAGGTAATGTAGTAAAAACTCTTAGCTTCGCAAGTAAAAGGGTGTGGACAATGAATTTCTATGCAGTTGCAGGAGTCGAGTGTCTATATGTTTCGGGCAAAATCAAGGTGGGGATGGGAGAGATTGCTAGCTAGCTCAGACCTTGCTTAGCTTGTCGAAGGTCCCAAGCACAACCCTGCACTAATTGATTGGGCTAGTAGGCGCCCACCTCAAACCTTGCTTCTAAAATCTAATTAGGTCAATTTGGAAGTTTTACAAACATAAATTTGATTTTATATGGGCATCAAGAATTTAGGAAATGGGATTGAACTCATCAGGGTCACATCCGATACCCTCGAATTCGACTCCAACCTATATCATGAAACCGGGTTAACAGGCCCTCGAATAATTTAGGGCGTTTAAGGCCCGGTGCCCGTTTTTTATCTGAGTAGGGTCATATTTCTTAAGAGATAACTGAAGTTAATTTGTCAGCTTAATGCTGCGTAGTATATATTGATAAAAGAAAGCCACTCTTTTCTTTTTATAGAAAGGTCACTCGATCAACTCAAGGATAAGCCTTTGCATGAACACCACCGTCACGGTACCTGATGAAAGCATAAACGGCAAATCCATAGCAAAGTTTGCAATATTTCAAGAACCAACCTCGTTTCTTCCTCACCGTCCGGGTGGCGACCATTGACGTTCTCTAGAGTGATCTTGCTCCACGTTGTAAGTTGAATCTGTCGACATACCCACTAAAGTTAAGATTCATGTGAATTCAAATTGGGTAATAAAGAACCTGGAAACGGAAATCTGGTTCAACACTGAAACTGTGATCCTTTTGAGATTCATGGAATATATTTATATATAATGGAATTACATCGAGAAAAAAAATTGCTGAAGGGCCTATCGGCTGCCTCTCTTTCCTGTCCATCTCTCGACAGCTCCAAAGGCTACATACCCTTGAGAAGGAATCACTGGAAAGACAGAGTGGATATGTCTTCAGTTTTAGGTACAAGTGATGAATTTGTTTGCTGAGTGATTTCCAGGTAAAAAGCTCGGGATTTCGTAGCTCAAGAAGTGTGAGAACTTTCTTTTTTGAAGAAGCAGGAGGTTTTATCATTCAATGTGATCGTTTTGAGATTAGGTCACAAAAATGTAATTCCTCACAAATCTCCCGAGCCGGGGCCAACGGCCTATCTTTGACAAGATTAAAGTGATCTGACACCTCGCCAATAGCGTAGGCCCAATCACAATCAAATTGGGCACTGGCCCATCGAGTCAAAAACAGAACCAGTGCTTGATGCCAGAATGATTAGGCCAGGTCAATAGTGGAATAAAGCTTACATATCAAACCCCACACACAACGAGAATTCTACAAGGTAGTTGTTCATATGAAGTGCGTAGTACGGAGGTACTAGACTTAATGTAGGAAAAGTAACTAATGGAAAATTTTATTCTTATTTTTCAACATTTGATTCGCTTACAAAAATGAGTCCCACACAAAAACTTTTTTACAACTTGACCTCCACCACCAAAATGTCATCTCAAGTGCCTGAACCTTGACTAATTGCCCAACTTGGGATCCCTACCCCCAAACCTAAGTTGTATTTGCTCAAACTTGATTCTTGGTCAAGATCTGAGCCTCGCGATCTGAAAACCCTAACCTTGATTGGCCAATCCAAGACTTAGGGCCTAGGTCTTCAAGATAAACTCAAGTTTTTTTTCTTTTCAAGATTGTGTTTCAAACTATATTTATAACAAATATCAACATGTGTTTGGAATGCTTAAGAAGATAAGTAAACAAATAATCTTTCATAATAGTCAATCAAAAATCTATGATTAAATTCTATAATTTCCTGTTTTGATAATTAGATATCATTTTTCATAATACAACTTGACCTTTATTACCATAATAAAGTTTTCCCAAGTAGTCAAACCAATGTGCCTAGTTAACGGGCCCAAGATCATGGCACCTAAACCAACGGCCTGGACCTAGGTCCTTTCTGCTCGAACCCAGGTCTCTGTAGCCCGGACTCAAGTTCCTCAGGCCGCCAGCTCGTTGGTAGCCATTATTTTTTTGTCAAATAATGACTTCTATTTCATTTGGGAAGGACAATCTTGTGCACAAATCATCTGCAATTGGCTAATGTTGCATCGTTTCTTGATATCCAATGTGGGCGGAAGTATTTACATGAAACTAAGCCAGTAGATCGGGACTAGAAATCTTATTTTTGGAAAGCAAGGTGGTCGTGTATATGTTTATCCAGATATGTGTGTATCTTCCTTTTGTCTAACATGGATGGTCCAGCAAGTCAAGAGACATTCAACCTACTTTTGAACGTGAGCACATGCCATTGACCCTCAATTAATTGTACGAACCCGCTTTACTTTATCATATTTTAAGAATCGGCCCGTTGATTACACTATTGCAATCATAAAGAAGATCTCGCTGCCTTCCCATCAAAGGGCAAATTTTGATTCTTCCTGTCCTCAATCTGTCGCGAAACTTCCTCGCCTTTGCATCAAGCAGCACATGCAAACGGAAACATTTTGCAGATTGAAAAAGGCATGAATGTGGAAACAAAAGGAAAAACAAAAAATCGAAGAGCATAGTGAAAACCATGCAAAAGGAGGGACCAAATTCAAACCCAAATCCATCCTTTGAACGTTCTCTCTGTTTGTCTAGAGAGAGACAGAGAGCATCGTGGATCATCCCGTTGGTGGCTTTCGACCAGGGTCCATGCCGTGGGGGGGCCTCAGGTCCAACTCAAGCGAGCTCACTTTGCTTGAACTTTAGTAACCACCTGCAATGATTTGGAAAACTGTCTTTGTCTCGATCAAGGTCACTGTGGCCGAAAATCATTGGCGCATCAGCCAGCAGAGCCCCACATGAAAAGATACAGCTGTGGATGAACTTAGGAGTACAGCCCCAACAGCAACTCATAATGCCGGTCAGCGCACGTCAAGATTGCTTTGTTAACGTCCCTCTCTTTGTGAGGGAGAGTGAGAGAGAGACAAAACCAGCAGCACTTTACCATAGAATATCATGGTTCTCTGTTGATAAATTATTACATTGTTCAAGTGATTGCAACTTGCCCAAGATTAGAGAGAGAGAGAGAGAGAGAGAGAGAGAGGTGATGTTGGAAATCCTGAATAAAAAGGCGGGGTGAATCAAAACTGATGACTTTGAATCATGTGGTCACTTTTTTTAAAGTGTTATTTGCACCATTTTATTTTGAAAGTAAGACAAATACCACTAAATTATAAAAAAGCCATGCACTCGTGATTTCCTTTGAAACTCTCCTAAATTTCGTGGCAAATTTAAAAAGCAAGAAACCTTTGAAGAGGTGGATGGTAATTACATGTGATGTTACTAATGTGTCGTCAAATTACTCTTTCTTTTCGTTTATAATCATTACATTTCATGCAAGAGACATCTCTTGACGAAAGAACATATTTTTGTTTACCCAAATTTATACCTCTACAGATGGAATTCTTCGAATTATAGCTTTTTGAATCAGACTTAGAACGTCTAAAAATTTCACTTGGATGGATATTTGAAAAATTTATAAACATCAATCATTATACATGAGCAACCTGTTCTTAAAATATAACTCTTAAAATACTCACCCAACTTGCTCTGATACCCATTGAAATAACTAAACATAATAAACAAGATATGGAGTGAATGAGTAGTTATAAGAAGATTAAATTCTATGGAAAGGACGTGAAACAATAAAAGGAACACGATTATGTAGATGCAGTAGCTTCTATCAAATTGATAATATATAAGTTAAATAAAATAAAAAATATTGTGAGACATATCTTAAGTGATTTTGCCTTTCATCTGATTTACGTCCACTCTCCTAGCACTAACAGCTACAAACAAGGCTAAAATCCTCTAAGTAATCATACAATTTGTACTTATATAGCTCCTACATGAAGCTTGATAGGTGATTCTACAAACACAAGCACCTCTTACCCCCGTTCTTTTCAAATTACAAGAACTTAGATTTCATAGAGAATTACAATCAGTAAACAAACGGTTTTGCACAAGTGAAAGATAGAGGGTATGATCAATAGAGAAAGAATAAAAGTTTGAATATCTGCCAACTTCCACGGCCACCTTTGATCTTCTTAAATAGGTTTCCAATCTTCCAAAAATCCATAAAACCTGTTCCGAAGTCAAAGAAGGGACTACCTTCTTTGGCCACCAGACTACTTTCTGTAAGATTCGTGTGCAATATGCGGGCAAAGCAAAAGTTCTCCGAGAATGGAGCCTTTTACTTCCGCAGCTTGTCTGCCTCCCTATTCTGCTTTCACAAAAATGGAAAAACTGCTCCCATATTCTCCAAGCTTCTTTATGCAAATTCCATAGCTTTAAATAGCTTTTAGACATCAATCTGATTTCAATTAAATTGGAAAAAGGTATGGGCCATCTTTTTTAAAAGAATGTAAGAGTCACATATCATGCCACCTACTCCGTCTGTACTCTGTAGTTGTAGCTACTTCTGCAAAGGGTCTCCCCAGCCTTTTCACTCCTTTCATTGACTGACTGTTTTACCTTTTATTCACTAGTTCTTCTAAAATTATTGATGTCCTCATGTTCCACAAATTGCTACTAGTCCATCCAATTTTCACAAACCCTAGTTTTATCACTTGTTCACCTTCTGTAAAGATCCTTTAAGCCTTGACACATTTCATGTCCAATAATTTGATTCTCCTTTGGATATCTTGTTCATATTGGCATGTACATCTACAAACTGTTTGTACATAATAATCGATGCTCACTTTGTCATCTTTAAACTATTAAAGGGGATTTCACGAAAAAAAAAACTATTATAGGAAATTTTTGCAATAAATTTTAATATTTTAAAATTGAATTCCCCTACTTCTATTTTTTTTGTGTCATATAATAGTATCCTTTGCCTGGCTTTTGCTAATCTCCTCACATGCACCGACTGGTGCCGCGTGGGGCCCGGCGCCAGACTGTTGCCCGAACGCCACGCTGGCCGATCCCTCCTTCTCCCCCTCCCCTTTTGTCCTCCTCCTCCCTCCGTCTGCCCCAAACGTTGCCGATCCAACGGCTACTTCCTTTCCGGGGACCACACACTCCCCTCGGTGGTCCCCACACCTCGCCGTGCGCTCGCCCTTATATAATCACTCCCCCGAGCTCCTGCGAACTGCACTCTCACTCTCGCCGCTGCATCCTGTCCTCTTCTCTCCTCTCTCGCTAAGCTTCTCCTTCTTCTCCTTCTTCATGGATCGCAAGAACGTGCTCTCCCTCGCGCTGCTCTGCCTCGTCGTCGCCGGCGTCGGAGGCCAGTCCCCCACCGCCGCCCCCACCAAGTCCCCGCCACCCCGGCCCCCGCCGCCTCCCCGCCACCTCCCCCCGTCGCCGCCGCCGCGCCCCCGCCAAGGCCCCGGCGACCTCCCCCCGCCTCTACCCCCGCCCCGGCCGCGGCCCCTCCCTCCAAGGCGGCGGCGCCCGCTCCCGCCGTCGCCCCCGCGACCCCGCCTGCGGCGAGCTCCCCCGTCCCCGGCGCCGGTGAGCTCCCCCGGTTCCCGTCCCCGCGAAGTCGCCCCCTCCCCCGCGCCGACCGCCGCTCCGAAGAGCTCCCCCGACTCCCGTGGAGGTCCCGGCGCCGGCGCCCAGCAAGAAGAAGTCGAAGAAGAGCGCACCAGCCCCTCGCCGTCGTTGCTCAGCCCACCTGCGCCGCCTACCGAGGCACCTGGGCCCAGCCAGAGTGAGGCAGCGTCTCCCGGACCGGCATTGAACGATCAGGTAAGTTATATCACCCGCCACTTTCTCTTCTCCCATCTAGCTGATTATTCGCGTCCCAATAGAAAAAAACTGGTCCTTTCTCGTCGAATCACGGCAGTAAATCAACCTACATTGCATTTCTATAGCGCATGTAGAGATAAATATACAGTTTTTAGTTAGATTGCTCGCGAAAAATCAATTATTTCGGTGAGAATGGGCATTTAGAGTTCAGATCCGACTGGTTCCTGCAGAGATCCGACGATAGTGATGCATGTTGTAGTTCCTCACCAGTGGCTTTTTCAAGTGAAGTGTAGAGCTTCCCTCTTAGAGAAAATAACAAGTATCGTCATGCACTTTACTTCCACCCGATCCGTACTTTGAGAACTCAACTGTCTCGCAACTCGTTCATCACAGTAAGACTGTAACAATCTGCATAGTAGTTCTGTTTTCTTGGCGGGCTTCGTAAGCTATTCAAGAGTCAGTAGTATTCACTGTCCAAGAAAGTTCGCCCTCGTGAAAATTCAAGAGCCCGAGGCAGCATCGAGACGCACAAAAACGAAAACAATTGATGTCTGTTCTTTGGGCACGCGCTTCGCTGGTTCACCATAATTGCTCCCATGACTGTATATTGCAGAAAAGATATAGAACTAGATTTAATAACTTCTGGAGTTTGATTTGTGTTGTGGGGTTCTGAGCTTATTTTCGAATCTTTTGGGGCAATTTTTGCCTTTGCAGAGCGGAGCAGAAGCCATGAGAAGCGTGCAGAAGATAGCCTCAGGCCTAGCATTGGGATGGGCTGTCCTTGGATTGATACTCTAGAGAGAGACACGGCAGAGGGAGGAGAGAGAGAGAGAGAGAGAGAGAGAGAGATATTGATGTCTGTTCATTGGATTTCATTTAATCTTTTTTATCTTTTGATGTTGTCCTTCAGGCCATGTTATCTTTATCATATGACGGGCTGACACACTCGCATTTTGCGGTGGTTTCCATTGATATTTAATTGTGTGCTTCCCTAGAGAGAAACCAAGATCTGTTCTTGACTGGTGACGGTGGGATCTGGTTTGGTTTCGGGGCAATTTTCGTTTGTAATTCTTTCGGGGGGAGCTGCTGGCTCTGTCCGTGCCTCATTTCTTAAAATGCATTTTAAAATGGACCCCTCTTGGTAGTAATAAATTGGCTTTTTTCTTTTAACAGCTGTCTTTCGTTATTTATTTGCTCTGGGAAACACAATTTGGAACTTTTTCTTAGCTTTTATCATTACATATATTTTCTTGAATTTGATATGCCATGCTCTCTCTCTCTCTCTCTCTCTCTCTGCCTGCGCGGATTTTATCATGACTTTATTGCGTTCGATTTGTGGAATCACTTAATGGATTGTTTACAGTCAAAGATAATAGGCACGTCTAAAGCTGTATAAGGTATTTTTCTTTATCAAGAACTATTTTTCGAAACGAGTACTTCCTAGAACTTAAGTTAAGTTTGTAATGTGAACGGTATCTATAATTTTCAAGCTAGTAATTGGCCTTGTAATTTGTCAATCAGATATGGTTGAAGAATGTTTTAATCGGTCTTATAACTTTCAATCGATTGATGGAGAAGCCCTTGAAAAATTGCAATCTTCAGTGTTTGTGGTATACTCATTGAGTAATTAATTGAGTAGAAAAGATTACATTTTGCGGTGCTTTGATAATTCTCAATCCTCTCAGTATCCCAACTGTTTATATGAACTCAAATTGGGACGGACCACGGACTAATGACCAAAAAAAAAAAAAAAAAATTGGTACGGACCAACATTTAATGGACATGCTAAAATGGTCAAAGGTGGAACTGCAGTCTTCCTTGAAGGACGGCAGAGTTCACTTTTTAATCAATTTTTCACGCCCACCCTCATTGTTCTTCCTCCTTTTTTTAATAAAACGTAAATCTCAACTTGTTACAAGAATAACACTATATTTTCAAACTTCTTTCATTATTTTGCTGAAATAAATAGCTCAATAAACGATGCGTCGAATAAAAAACCATTTTTTTTAATTATAAGAACCCGTTAAATTCAAAAGCCATTCTTCGAAAACAATTTCAGGGGGATTGTCAGCGCCGGTTGCCTTTTCCATCATTTTTACATACCACTTGCTTGATTTTAATCTAAGTTTGATTAGTCTAAAGATGAAAATAACTCTTTATTATTGCAACTTAAGGCGCGGATAACAAAATTTCTAAAACAAAAATTAATTTATATTTAAAGGACGAGTTTCTGAGCAAAAAAAAATATATTTGATAACGATTCAAAATTTATATTTTTAAAATAAAAATTCGTTTAATAACAAAATAAAATTTCTATTTTTAAGAGTAGCGACGGTAGGCATTCGATGGTTGGAGTTCAACCTTCAGTGATTGGCGGCGCGCGCCGGGAGTCCGTGGTTGGAGTTTGACGTTCGGTGATCGGCATTTGGTGTCCGACAACCAATAGCAGGTGACCGAGTTCGAAGTCCGGACGTCCGGCGATTCGGCGACTCGGCAACCAACATCTAGCATCCGACATGCGGAGTTCGCCGTTCAAAAATCGACATTCGGAGTTTGTCGATCGATGGCCGACGTCCAACAATTGGTGGCTAACATTCGGCATCCCATGTCAAACGATTGGTGATCGGCATCCAACATCTAGCTTTTGAAGTCTGATGATCGACGGTTGACGGTGAGTGGCTAGCACTAGCATCAAGAGTTCGACGGCGGGTGGCCGACATTTGGCGGTAAATGGTGAGCAATGGGCAGCCAGTGGAGGACATCCAATGGTCAATAGGGGGCCTCCAGCATCTAACGATTGGTGATGAGCGACCAACGACCGTCGAGCATTCGGTGGTCGGAGGTTGGGGCCAATGGCTGGCAACAAGCATCCGGCGTCCCCACGGGCGGCAAGCGGGCGACGGGCGATGATGAGAATGAGCGATAATGAAAGTTTTGATTTCTCATTGTTGTTCCAAAAATAGAAAAGCTAAAAGTTTTAATTTTTGATTTCTACTTCAAATCTATTTCTAAAATAAAAATTTATTCTAAAAATAGAAAAATGAAATTGCTTTATCAAACGGATTTTTATTTCAAACCTACTATAAGAATAGAAAAATAGAGAAATAGAAATATTGTCGTGTGCGCTTTAGTAAATCCTAACTATTTATGATTTCTCACTTTTGGTTTCTACTTGGATAACTCTATTTATGGTCACTTAAATATTATTCTCAAGTAGATCCATTCTTTTCTTTTTAACAACGAAGGAGTGTGCTTAGATAACTAAACGCTTCCTAGACTCTTGGAATGCCCCACCCCCACAAGCCTTATGAATCTTGTGTTGACACCTAAATTTTTGCATAAATTTTGGGGTTAATTTTTACTAAAAAAAAACACACGGCATATAATTTAGAGACATTTTATTTTCATTTTTGTTTTATTTTAGGCCGCTGGTAAAGGAAATTTTTTCACATATTCTGTTCAGGTTTTTAGGCAATATATACCAAAGGATGTATTTTCGAGCAAAAAGGAAAATTTTGGATAGAATATGTGAAAAATACAAAAGAGAATATCACGTGTGGTGCAATGATATATTAAAAAATATTGCACGAGCAAAATTGGAAACGAAATATGCAATAATGATTCAATTTTTTGCCCTATAAAAAGTGTGATGGGGTACAGAGAAGAGGTTGGCAAATTTTGAGAGCAAATACGTGGAGAGGTTGATTTGAGCGATTTTCGAAAAATTGAGAGAGTTGGTGCGAAGAGGGAATTCGTGCAAAGCAAAAAGAAAGAAAACCCCTCGACGCCGCCGCACGCCTCCGACGCCCACCGCCATGCCTCTACACTCGTGACTGTTGCTACCCAACCCGACATCGAAGCTCCGTCGAATCCACCACTGCGACGCTTGTGCCCGGCCCCGTGCTCGATCCCGAAGCCTCGGTGCCGCGCCGGCCGACGTGTCGCCTCGCCTCGCCGGTGATTCCCCAAAAGCCGACAGCCAAGATTTCTTTTTCTTTTTTTTTAAAGAAAAAAATAGAAAAGGAAAAATTAAATTAGATATTTTTACTTTACTTTATTAGGCAAGTTTAGTTTTTTTTTTTTATTTGTTTATTATTTCTTTATATGTTGTTTTCTTTGGTTGGAATGTGTGTCTATGCATAATTGAAAATCTCAATGCATTACCTAATTCGCAACCGCGCTAAGGTTTTTTATTTCATCTATAAGGCTTTAGATGAAATAATTAATCAAGTGGGAATAAAATTGATATTTAGATCTTTAAGGCTTGAGATCAATTTATCGATTTTACTAGCAAAATATTATCCCTTGATTTGAATGATATGTGATATCCTTTTTGGGGTAATTTTGAATGAACTTGATTGTTTTTTATTTATCTTGAGATATGCCTGAATTGGGATATTGCATGTTTTAGGGTTATTTGCATATTTAGGTTGAACATTCTATTTATCATGAATTTTTGAAATAAAAAAAAAATCAAATCAATTAATTTAGGTTGCTAGTTTTCTAACTTAAATTGCATGTTTAATTATTTGGCAATTGTTAATTTTGAAATTAAAAGGAAATAAAAAAATCCAAAAATGTTGAATTAGGATTAGGTTTGTTTTTTATTGTCTTGCATATTTAGAATAGGAATTTTGTTTTGAATCATGAAAAAGAAAATAAAAATAAAGTACATTCATTTAGGATGCTAGTTTCATTGTTATTTGAATTGCATGGAAAAAAAGGAAAAAAAAATCATCATGCATATGTCATATAGGATTAGGGCATATTTTGTACGTCATGGTATATTAGGGTTAAATTGCACTCAGTTTAATTTTAGATAATATTTTTCTTAATTTATTATAAGTTTAGATATTTTTTTTTATATATATTGCATTTTAGGATTATTTGGGTTAAGATAATATTTTAGTTTAAATTAGGATTTGGCTCAATCTAATTCCTAATATAAATTAAATAGGATCTTAATCTAATTAGATAATTTTCACATTTTTCTAATTCCGAATTTCATAAAAAATACAAAAATGTCTTAGAATAAATTAGTTTCAATCTTTAGAATAGGTTGCATTCTTTCAAGGAAAAAGAAAAGAAAAAATGTCATATGCACGTCATTAGGGTTAGATTCATTAAGATGCATGCCATTTAGTATTTTTGCTAGGCCCATTTAATTAGAAATTACATGTCATTAGAATTAAGTCATTTAGTTAATATTGCATTGCATATTGCATGATTTTCATTAATTAAGTGAAAACAAAAAAAAAAAGAGGAAATTGCGTGTTAATTATAAACCATATCTAGAGTTGTTGATGTGGATTTTAATTTAACATTGCAGATGATTTTGTTGTTTTGAGGTAAGTTTGCGATTTATTTATTATTTATCTGGGTGTTAAATTGGTGGATTGCGCACCCGCATGATCACCTCACGTGTTAGGGAAATAGATTTAAAATTAATTTAAGCTGCCTGCAAAAAAAAAAAAACATTTTTGAAAATAAAAGAATGGTACCGAAAGGGCATTGGAGAAATCTAGTGTAACCAAGTCTCCGTATCCATAGTCTCTGGTTCGTAGGAGTAAAGTAAAACTCTCGTTACTTGGGTTTCTAATCAACCCACCAAAAATAGATTAGTGGCGACTCTTAGTTAAAAATCAATTGTACGTTAAAAATTTGAACCTAAGTTGCGAATTGGTATGGGTTTGGGAGAGCTCGAGTTAAGTCTAAACTTAACAATCCATTAGTCAAACCCTAGGTGGTTCACACCCGAAAAAAATTGGTCACGACATCTTGTAAGACCCAATAAAACCCAATGAACATTGCGAGGCTGCTATAATTATAAGGAGCTTAATGAAATATTTGTTTTCACAATCATAAAAGCATCCTAATTACGCTTAATTTAAGTTATTTACAGAAAATATTAGCACTACATCAGTATCTTCCAAAATTTCTTTAAAATAAGAGGTATTGAATAATGGGTTGATTCTCTAAACAAACTAATAAATGTGCACTATAAATTTAGTAATTGGGGAACAGTTTATACTATTTGGTCTACAAAATCGTACGACCAATGTGAACTTTTGTCAATCTATCATGTATTTTACTCATTCTGATGGATTTCATGGTAAATCCATCAACATAAGTAAAATAGTGAATATTTACCATCAACATACATCGATTCAATAGTATTATTTGTGGAAATTTTTTTATTCATTAAGGGCATTTATAAGAATAATCCATTTTAACATGTAGAAAGAAAATTCGAAAAAATATGGACATACCAAAGCACTCTTCAAAAAGGAATGACTTATAATAATCATATTGAGACTGCGTTTAGTTTAGCTTTCTTAAGAAGATAAGTTACTCTCAAGCTCTAGGCAAGTTTCCATATGTCTTGAGCATTTAGTATTTTTGGAACGCTGAAAGTCTCAATATATGAAATTTGGTTGTTGTCTTTCTTGCCCTAAAAAGTTTAATGAAAGTCCAAATTTGCCCCTTTTAAAAAACCAAAATTCTAAATCTAGTTCTCTTTGCTCAATTCACACAAGAGCCCTTTTTAGCTTGTTCGCCCGCCTCTTTGCCTGGTTCGCTCGAGCGAAGGCCAGTTGCTCATGCTCCTAAAAACCTTGTCGCTCGACTCTCTTTTGCTTGCCACTTTCTTTGCTTAGGGAAGGAAGTACTATTTTTATACTGTCAGTTAGGGCATAAAATGATTTTGGAATGATTTTTCTTGGAGATTTTGTTGTGGGTGATAGCAACAGTGATTTGCGTTGGTGGAATTGTTATCAATTATATTTTTCTTGGAGCTAAAACAAATATGATTTTGCCTATTTAGTCCGATGCGGATGTTGGATTAGGATGCTAAACTTGTTCCTTGTTGGAACTTGGTCACCACAAAGACTTTTAAATGTATTTCTACCAAACCACCTTTTTTTTTCTTAAAATCGCTTCTCAAAACACAGTTTACTAAATAGTCTTTGCATTGTTATGAAGTTCCTTAGAAATGTTGAACCAAACGGAGCTTGATATCACTTAGTGTCACAAGAGTAACTTTTTTTTTTTTTTTTTCAGTTTATGTTTTTCATAAGTGAAAGTGCTTAATGGTTACACTAAACAATATTGCAATTGTTAATCAACTTAAAAAAAAAAAAAAGTACTGCAATTTTTGATATGATGTCTGTCCTCCTAACATCATCAAAAATCAATATCTTGGAAATTAAATATTTTCCTAGTTAGGCATGTGTTAACGAGTGCATCGAGGTGCACGCGTTAATAAGGCCCCTATATAAATTTGGTTACAAATATACTGCATGTTCTATGCACATCTATTTGGTTGTGGGCCTTGTGACCCATTTACAGTTGAGCTTTTGGGCCGTACTTCCTGTAACTATAGAATATGGATGGGCCCCACTTCCTTGGGCACCCTAGCCCAAAAAAATTCTTATGAACATGAACTACTTAAACTAGATGTGGAGAAGAAGATACAAATTTCACATGATTTATGAAATGCGGTCGGCTAGATATTTTGCAATATCCTTAAATCAGAGTCGTCCAGAGGAAAAATAAAGAATTAATACCATATAATCATGTAGCCCTTTTTCCGACCAAAAAAAATAAATAAATCATGTTGCTTGTTCCATTGAGTTATCAAAGATTAAAAGGCCAAATAATTACATACAGCGCAGTATAAGTATCACTATTTCCAAGCAATCTACCATAATTAGTTGACTTACTAACCGTGTGTCATGGTTTTTAACAGTAGTGTTTCCGAAAACAAAATTTAAGATTAAACGCAGAGGCCTTACAGGAATTGGGGCAAGATAGCTTAGGTATATGCGCTCTTAATCTTTAAAAATTTCATCTTATTACACATAAGATAACTTATGTAACACCCCCTAGAGCCTGTTTGGTATAGTCATAGCTACGCTCCAGCTATGATGTGTAGTATTTGTGCTATGAAGTACTATAAATTTTATGTTTGGTAATACATATTTTAAAGTTACAACATCTCAAAACTGAGTGAGACAATTTCCTAAAGTTGTTATAAATAGTTGTAAATTTAAAATAGACGCACTAGTGAAGTAGTAGCCAACACTTTATGAAAGACAACACCTTATTTTGTAGCGTTTGTTTTAGTTTTCTATTGGATAATATCTATTGGAATACTGTGAGAATAACATTTTATTTCGAGTTATAAATTTTTTAAGAAGCGGGTCACATAATAATTTATAATTATTTATAATTTATTTTTTTATAATTTTGAATAAACTATTACTCTTACAATACATTAAAAACTTCTCCTTTCTATTTAGTCATTTGCAAGTCAAGTGTTATAATCCTAAGTTTACATGGTCTGTCATCTCGTGCTCTCAAGAGCATGTTTAAATCTTTTTCCATATTTTTCTTTTTGTAATTTTCGTACTCCTCTCCAAATAAGAGCAGGTCAAAGGTTAGACGTACCTGCGACTGAACAATTATTGGGTAGTGACACCCTGGCGACACCTGTCGATTCCGCATTGCAAAGTGTCTTTTTCCATGTATTTTTTCCTGGTCTTATCGCAATGATTTTCTCGTGGCCATCTCTCTCGTGATAAAGACAACTTCGCCAGGCCACTTTGAACAGGTCAAGCATGACGTGCGATATGTAATCCGAGTTCTCATGTGCATCGTATCCAACGATCGTCGCTTCCTCTAAGAAATCTGACCTGACAAAGCTGAATCTCCCTCGATAACGCGTCTGAATTCCCAGACCCTATTCTGATTCAGGACCTTACTCAATACCTTCGTGGAACAAGAAGTTGGACCCCCAAAAAAATAAAAAAAAAAAAATAAATCTCCATGTTTATCACCTACAGCACATCGCATAGTTGAGGAATAAATAAATAATTTATTAAGTGTTTGGTTGGACAGCGACTCTCGAGCAGCCACTGGATTCGGAAGTAGCCAAGGACTTCGTATCGATAAGCACGTTTCCTTCGCTTGGCTTTTCCATTCGAAACAACGTGTAAAGCAGGTCCTACTCGATCCTCTTAGCAACCATCAATTTGCTTATCACGCCAGATTTTTAAGCATCTTCCTGTTTGCCACCATCGCATGTCTTAAGCATATCTTGAACATACCCATATAGAGTACCTAAATGCTAACGATATTAAAAAAATTCCATCAATCGATTCAAGACTCTAGCCAAAAAGATTGAATGTGTGAAAATTAAGGAAGAATTTGAATGGGGTTCTAGAGGTAATGACATTCTGAATTTAGAAGATATATCTTTCATGAATTATTATATAAATACAACAAGAACATCATCTTAACATGAGTGCATGTGGGTCCATCATGGATTGCTTTGATGTCTTATAAATGAGGCTTCTCCTCTCTATTTTTCTTGTTGACAGCAATTTTAACTTTTATTGGGGAGTCATACCGTACGATGTGGACATTGTTCTCCAATAAATGATGATGTGATCCGTCGATTATTGCCCCAGTACCAACCCGCCCTAGTGCCCACCAAACATAAATTTGATATAGATGGGTTGCACCTCCGTTAAATTTGTCGTGCCAATAATTATCATGTACATGTAGAAATCTATGTGTAAAGGGTCGTAAGATGCGAACAAAAATAAATAAATGAACCGATAGGTAATTTCTCCATCTTCTTGGTTACACGCCGGTACAAATTCTTTATTAGAATAAAGGCTTATTAGCACACACGTACGCAGGTGCAATAACAAGAGAAATTTTCAAAGGAACAAAGAAACTTAATTTACTTTAAAGTGGGTGTTTGTATTTAGAGAATTTCGTCTTAATTAAAGGAAAGTCAATTAATGAAATTAGGTTCGGAATTTTTGGAAGAATTCCTTACGGAGGAAGAGCTAGGATGACTAATCAACCAATCTTGGGTAAAAGTCTTGTTTATATTTACCTTTTTTTTTTCTTGTACTTGATTCAACACACTTCCACTTAAGTGTCCGAGCAGATAATCATACGGTTTTATGAAACCGTGTGCTATGGCTCGAATCCATATTCCGAGGTTGAATCTACTTTTTTATTTCTCTCCCCTCCAAAATTGTGACAGGTGTTCCGGAAGCTATTCTTGTCATAGGATCCCCTTTAATCTCATTGTAGCGAGTATAGTTTAGTGGTAAAAGTGTGATTTGAATTATCAAAAAAGAGTTGTGTAGTGGTTTTTGAAAACGAATTTATGTTGATAAAGGATAAAGAAGGCTATTTAAATTTAAAACCGATTAGATATATACTAGATCACATGATGGTTTAGACATCAATGCCTTCGAGGAACTGGGGGCAAGATAGTTTAGGTATATGCAATCTAAATCTTTTGACATATTTCAACTTTCAAAACACCAAGGGGCCAAAGAAAGAGAAGGAAAAAAATAAAATAAAAAAGGTTATGAAACACCACCTGGAACCTGTTCGGTATAGTTGCAGCTAAATTTTAGCTATGCCAAGCTGTAGATGTCCTATAAAGTGTTGTAACTTATATATATATAATGCAATATATCAATGCTGGGTGAGATAGTATTGTAAAAGCTACTGTAACTTTGAAATTATTAATCAGTGGGGCATTTGTCGAAGCTTCTATAAAACACCCGTTTTCAAAAGTGTCCTTGTCCAAATGCACGTTTTTCTCTCATCATAAACTTTGTGACTCGTGGCCATCTCTCTTACCATTGAGGTAACCTTGCCTTTCTTCTTATCTGACCATTCTATATAATACCAAACGTCGTCGTTGCTTTCAGGAATCTGACCCAACGAGTTGAATCTCCTCAAGAAGGCGTCCGGATTTCCGAGGCTATTTTGATTGGGGAAGACCCAAAAAAGAAATTGAATATCAATGATTATTAACTACACCAAATGGAATGATTGAAGAGGAAACGATAATTTATACGGGTTTGGTTGGAATGGCGACTCTTGTGTAGCCATCCAGTTTGGAAGAATATCAAAACTTGCATGCATGAATTGTAGGCGTCTCTTACTTTGTAATAATTGTTCAAAAAAATTTAAACCTGTTGTAAGGTTGTGCTAATTTAATTTTAAACCTTTTAATGACTTGCCGATTTAGCTCTAAATCTTTTTATCGTGTCAATTTAGTCCTAAAACCTTTTGAAAAGTTTATGATTAAATTGGCAAATCGTAAAAAAAATCGAGGACTAAATTGGCACAATTGAAATATTCAAAACTCGGGAGGAAGAGCTCTCGGTAGTTGTTGTTTGGCCGTCATATAATAGATTTAAAACTTTTTGAATAATTTTCACCAAATTGCTTTTCTTGGCAACTGCCAGTTGCTTATCATGCCAATTTCAAGCATGTTCCATTTTCCTACGATCTCTCTAAATAATCGTTCCGATTGTAGTTATCACACACCTTAAGCATGCCCATATTATTTTATTTTTAAATATGCCGTAGCTGGCATAATCATCAGAATTTTTCCGGAATCGTCGAGTTGTAGATCCACACATCGATTGGCTTCAGACTTTAGCAAAAGATATTGTATCCCAGAGAATTAGGAAAGAATTTGAATGGGTTCAAGAGACAGTGACATTCTGCATTTAGAAGATATATCTTTGACCGATTGTTATATAAATATAATAAGAACATTATCTTACTTTGAGTGCATTTGGGGTCTGCATTCAATTAGTTTGACGTCTTATAGATCAGGCGTCCCTGTCAATCTTTCTTCATCTTGACGTTCCTTTCTTTACGGGCATTGAATGTCATAAACTTGAATAATCTAATGACTGCTAAACACAAATTGCAAGTACCAACCCCCTCCCCAAGATGGCTTGCACCTCCACTAAATTCCTCATTCCTGTAAATTTGTACCATAGACTTATGTGTAAAGAGTTCATCTCTCTCAATTACTCATCCTTCAATTACAAGGCTCAAAATCTTTGAGCCCTCCCGGCTCAAGAAAGCCCTTAATATTCTTTCTAATGGAGACTAAAAATCCAGAACTTGTGTTAGGCTGTCTATTTTTACTTTGCCAAATGTGTAAAATGGTCGGAAATTTTTTATACTTATAGATAGGTCGCAAATCGGCCCACTAGTTAAAGAAAAAAAAGAGTTTCGTTTATAGTTAACAGAACCAACCCATAATGTGACATATTTGACTCCTCCCATTAAAAGAAGGTGAATAATCAATTTTTGAGATATTTACTGAGTTTTAGATCGAGTCTTGCTATGTCTTAGACTTATGAGATTAGTGAGATATTTCATGAATCGGAGAGTTAAATTGTTTGGGATTAAAAGTCAATATTATTCGAGGTAGTCTAAATTAAAATGCATCGTCTCCTTTGGCACAAGTAACTTAACGCCTCATTCTGGATATGTTTTGGGAAAATTTTACTAGACTAACCCCAAAATAAATACTTAGTAAAAGCAATTTGGACAAGCAATGTCTCCATCGCTTTCCCCCCTTACTAACCCCAATCATCTATCGGAGATCGTCCCAATTGAAATGACAAATCATGTGGCGACCTGTAATTCCGTATAGGGAGAAGATGCAGCCATCTCCTACTAGTCCTTTTCATGTAAGATCTCTTATTCTACTTAGATAGATTTGGTGCAGAACATAATGTAAATCTCTTGTCTCCCTGTCTCTATCACGGTGAATGTCCCTGTGCTTCTCGCGTGATCCCCGGTCGTCCTCAACCTCAAGTGCATCATGCCTCGAGGACCACTTGGTCGGGACCATGCGCGGATGGGGATGAATCCCTAATAGACACTGACTCCTATTTTATCCTACACGCTAGTGCAGGTGTAATAAAAAATGTAAAATTAAAGGAAGAAAGAAATGGAATTTACCTTATATTAGATAGTGAATTTACATTAACATAGGATATGAGAAGGTTATTTTAAATTTGAAATCCATGATATATATATATTACATCACATGAGAGTTTTATTGACTTGTTAAATTACCATTTTGTCCATTATTGGGTACCGTTTATCTACCATAAATAGTTGAATTGGAGCTTTGAGAAAATTCTTGTTTGTTTTTATGCTCGTCATATGACACTTCATTTTGCACTTGTGAATCACCAAGCAGCGAACAAGAAGCGTTGTTTTGCCACTTGGTTATATTTAACCAATAAGTTTCGCTTTATTATTTTCCTCTCATACAATTATATTTAATTCATAAAATTTTGAAAATTAATAAATGGAAAGCGCATTAAAATATTTAGTCGTAGATGAAATCCTTAATTTGTAAAGAACTAATGGCAAGAAAAGTCAAACTAAAAATGAAGAGTATTAAAACTGACAGCAAATCTTGTTTTAAGTACATAATTTAGAATTAGGGGTAGACCTTATTGAATTAAATAAATAAATTTCACTGAAGTTTAAATACTATACTCTAATTAAAATAGAAAAATAATATCATAAACGCTTATAAATGATATTATTTTTTATCAATACAAAATAATGAAATTTCACTAGAAATTTAAAAAGAATTCTAATTATATGCAATGTTTTGGTTTAATGTATTTCATCTTTGAAGTTTCATGTTGTGATTTTATAATGGGTATCTTGAAGGAGGGCCTTTTTACTTCAATTGATCACCCCACTATATGTATTGATAAGAAGGGATTTGATGGTGATCTTCACAACAAAACTAAAAAATTTATAAACAAATACGATTGTGTTAAAAGATTGTTAACATTAAATCTATGTTAATATCACAAAACATCCCAAATCAAATTTCGTGAATTTTTTTTGTTACTAAAAACACTAAACTTGTCTATTGTGACATATACACTCCAAACTTTTTTCTATGTGATAAAAAATCCTGAATTTATATTAGTGTGACAAATGTACCTTGGATATAACTGAATAGAAGCTATATAAAATAATTTTTGGGGTATTTGTATTATAGTGGGTAAGTTTAAGGTCTTTTGTGACATAAAAAAATTAGGATATATATGTCACAATGAGCATATTTTAATTTTTTTTTTTGGTGGTATATGCCCTAAATCTTTTCTAGATTCTACTTAACAATTTATACATAAATTTGCTCAATAACATTAAAAAGAACTAAGGGCATGTTTGATAATAATTTTGTTTTGAGAACAAATTCGAAAAAAATGATTCTTTTTATTACGTTGTTTTAACCGATTTTGAGTAAAAAGAACGCGTTTGGTAACTATTTAAAATTTCGATTCGGAATAGAATTGCGTTTGATCATCTAATTGATTTTGTTCCAAATCAATTTATTTTAATTTTTAAATAATTTTTTTTTTACTTTTTTCCTTTTTCTTCTATTCTTCTTCTTCTTCTTCTTCTTGGCCGGCGACCTCATTGGGAGCGTCCTCGGAGCGTCGCCAGGCGAGGCTTGCCCGGGTCGAGGCTCGGCCGGCCGACCCGGGGGCCGGGCGAGGCCCACCTAGCCACCAACGGGCGGTGACCGGTGGGTGGCGGTGGTGGACAACGGCGGCGGCGGCGGGCGGCGGTGGGCAATGGGCGGTGGGCGGCGGAGGACGGCGGGCGGTGGCGGGAAGTGGTGGATGGCGGTCGTGGGATGGTAGAAGGGAAAAAGAAGAATAGTTTGTTTTGATTTTCAAATTTGTTCCCGGAACAAGAATCAACTTTTTTATTTTTTATTCTTGATTTCACTCCAAATCTATTCTCAATAACAAAAATTTTATCAAACACGATTCTATTCCCAAACTACTCCCGAGAACAAAGAATCAGAATTTGACTATGTTTGGATGGTTACCAAACATGGCCTAAGTTTCCTAAAAATTTCTCTTTTCAACAAAACTAATTTTAATGGAAGTAAATTCTAACAATAAAAAAACACAACACCTTTAATATACATGGGAATTTTTCGTTTTGATAACTTTTTTGGATAGACTTTTGGTAAGTAGATCGTACATAAAAATAGAAAAACTTAAAAAAAGAAAAGTAGATAAATTTGGAGTGATTACTTTAAAATGCAATTGAATGATTGAAGGTGATTTTGTCTTTATAATAAAAATCGGGTCGATTTAGTCATATAACAAGTGAAAATAGCACCACCAAAAAAGTGATATGATTCTTCCTCGAAACTAAAGTAGAGTTTTCTGTTGGTGAAACAAAACAACAAAATCGGAAAAGGCGAGGAAACCTCCCGGACCCAACGCTCCAAAAAATTACCTGTCCTCCTCCTCCTCGTCACACGGCGCCCCCGACTCTCTCTGTCTCTCTCTCAACCAAACATGACGCATGTCGCGTCATGTTCCCCACAAACGTGCTTACAAGTATTCAGCGGGTACCACCACCACCTGTGGTTATCCCTTCCTCAGTTCCGTCCATGTGTTGACGTCGAGACGCTCCTGCTGCTTATATTCTGCAGCTACCCGTGCCTCCTAACTTTCCCCATTTACACAGGAGTTGAATGACCGGGGAGCAGGAGTACGAGCCCGCGGTTTTCGTGGAGTCACCGACCATGGAAACTCGGTATTCCTCTGTCATGCTCTTGGTTTTCTTTGGCCTTTCTGTGGTTCTTTCCCCTTCCCGTGAAATGGGTTTTGTTCTCTTGTCTCTGTCGCGGCGGCTGTAGAGCTTCGTGTTGTGATGAAAGCCAGGGGAAGGCTTGTGTTGTGGTGTGGTGTTGGAGTTGCGAGCGTGTTGTGTAGTGAGTGAAATTTGGTTGAAATGGTTGGAGGAAGCGAGTTTAATGGAGTGAATCAGTGGGGTTGAGGTCATTCTTTACGTGTTCAGTTGTCATCATGCCAGAGACTGGATTCTTTAGCCTTTTTCTTTTTTGCTGATATATGCATAAAGAAGGAATTTTGGGGCGAGCGGTGTTCGGAAAACAGAGCGACATTAGCAAGATCTGTCTCTTGGAGTCGGGTTCATTGGCAGCTAATATGGACTTAGAAATGAGGTCATACATGCATGCTAGTGTATAATATATCTCCTGTTTCTGTTGGATGTTTAATTGAATAACTTGAAATGATTCTTGCCGTGCTTTTTCTTTGCTCCCTGCCTTTTACATTCATTGGCTGTTACCAGTTCACGAACCGGCTGCTGTTACAAGTACGCTAACTGGGTAAAGTGATTGCCCATTGGATAATAATTACTTTCTGATCTTGGTTAGTCCTTGGTTTATGCTGTCAGGTACCTGGATTCTTGCAAGAGGCATCAGACGCAACCCAATGCTGAAGCCGTATCGTGGTTTTCAAAGGTATCGTGAAAGAATCGCCTATCATAACCATCTTGTTGCTCAAGTTTATTACGGACATATCGGACTTGGATGAACTGTCTACTGCAGCTTTGCGCAAATGCCCTTATTTTGTTATTCTGCAATTGCTATCGAGGAAAGCCATATAACCATAGTATGGTCAGGGTTTCCGTTACCCAAGTGCTAGAATTATGTACATAGAAAGGCATAGTTTTCTCTGTTGAAAAATTAACCTAGAAAATGGCTGCATTGGTTGTATATTGTATGATGCACCTAATGCTGATGTGCTGTAGGCTTTTAATGCTCGATTATAATAAATGTAGGAGGATACTGAAATTATTAGTCTCGGAGCAGAATCTATGTTGCGATATGATTGGTATTGACTCTTGAAAGCACATAAATTGTGTTTCCACAACTTGCATATGTGTGTTGATTAAGGACATATCTCTGTAAAGACATCCATCTATTTAGAAAAAATTCTTCTGTTTAATTTGGAGAAATTGGCCCTCAATTAAACCTTGTGTCGTTGATAAGAAGGTTCAACATAACAGTGGGAAGAACGGAGAACTGTATCAAAGATACACTTTGGAAACTTGACGTTGAAAACAGAATAGCAAGTTTTCAGTTAGAATGAAAGGATTGGAGGTCATGGCAGGTGCCGTTTCCCCTGATATCTCATGTTCACTGAGCCCAGAAAAGCCACATTGCTTAAGTGCAAAATTTAAGCAAAATTTGTATTGCCCCGTGTCCTTGTTCTTTTCTTCTCTTATGATGTGACTCTTGGATGGTGTTTTACATACTAATGGCTTGCACTTTGCTTTGATCTTATGCTTTGCTTTTGCTTTACGTGCAAAGAACCCTATCCTGCTGCATTGTTTCAATTTGAAATGGGGGCTCACATTCATTTAGCATATTGCTCAATCACAAGGTCTAGGTTGGCTATATATGAAAAAGCACTCAGGTGCACCTAATACTAAAGCTTTTTGGTTGGGTCTCTCTTAAAGTAGACATTGGGCATTATGTTGCAAAAAGGCCAAAGCTTGATACTAAAGCTTATGAAGGTTGCGCTCACTTTTTGCTGTTTTTTGGTATATTAATTATAATTAGTTTAGCAATATTTGGCAGCTAAAGGACTTTTTAGGTTCTTCTTGAAACTAGGTCAACCTGAATTATTTATGTCTTCAGTAGCTCGAATTTCCAGAATTTGGAGTTAATATGCACTGTTCTTTTTCATATTTTACCTTGGATGTCTGAAAGAATTATTGTCACGGTTCTGTTCTATCTTTGTTACACAGGCTAAGACTGAGATGACTTCCTGTGGAGGATGGCATGTTGTTATCTCACTGGATCATCTACAGGACACTGATCTCCTACCACTAATTGATGTTTTCATGGAAATCCACTCTTCTGATGTTGACACGGTTGATTTTGTTCATAACTCACCTCATCTCTTGAACTCAGAAAATCTTATTGATCTGATGCATGCAATTGGTCATAAGCTACATGCTGTTAATCTCCAGGATTCATCCCTTGGGGAGGAATTTCTAAGGTTAGTAATAATATCAGTTTGAGCTTATTTTGTGCTTTGCCAGGAAATTCTGTTTATCACACCCTCCCTCTAACAAAAGAGATAAAATGTTTCAATACTTTCTGTTTTTTTGGGTCCGTTGAAACTTGACCTTTCAAAAGGTTCTATTAGCAAAAGGTCCACTATAGTGCTTAAAATGACAATTAACCTCCCTCTGCCACGTTTGTGAGGGTTTTGTGCATTTTGGTTAGGTTACTTTAACAAGTTTCCTAAGTGCCGATTATGCTTTGCACTTTTCAATGACAATTGAAATTTTAGCTCGTCTTTGTTCATTTTATTCTATTGCTCTCTTTGCAGCAATCTGAGCAAGAGGGAAGTTTCCTGTAAAGTCTTCAGTTTCTGGTCCCTCCAAATTCAGAAGCTCAACATGGTTGGTAGATTTACACAGTTGCATACCCTTAACCTGGATTTCTGTACATCAGTCACTGGCTTCCACAAGGACTGTTTTTCTGGCATGCCAAATCTGATGCGTTTATCAATGTGCGAGACAAGAGTGGCTAATCTCTGGACGACAACTGCTGTATTGTCTAAGCTTCCTTCTTTAGTGGAACTACGATTCCAGAAATGCTTATGTTGCCATGACACTGGACCGTGTGCTTCCCTCTACAGTGAAAAGGCAAATCTTCTTGTTGGTGAGGAAACTGGTTCAGTTCTACCAAACCATCCTTCCTACAAAGCTGTACAATCTGTTTCTCATGGCAGTGCCATCCACAAAGTTCTTGACGAAGTTGAGCAAGTAAGCAGCTTACTTCCTCTCATGCATTTGTCTACAGCCAATGAATCCTGTGGCAGAAATAATGGTTTGTTTAACGGTACTGATGATAAATGTCGATCACTTTACAAGAATGAATCTATTCGAACTATCATCCGGTACATTCTTGCGTACAAATTGAGAGGGAAGGCCGCACAATGGGGTAAAATGGGGGTATGCTTTACATCAATATACCTATAGGATTTTGGGAAGTGATTTATTGTTTCTGTTGTTTGTAGATGATGAAAGTGTTGGATTGTTAACCGGGTTCTTTTGGTGGATTGTAGATCATTGACAAAGAATTGGTTTTTATGTGCGCTCAAAAGCAGAAGTCAAGGAATGGTAGTGCCACATTCAAAAAGTATGTCTCGCATCATTGCTCACCTATATGCTATGAGAAATACTACAGAGAATATATGATTGTTTGTCTGCCTCATTTGGAAGTCTTGGACAACCTTCCTGTCCAGGAGGTTGACAAAGAGGTGGCAAAAAATGTCTTCTCGAGCCACTATGAGAACTTACCCTATGGGCGACAGCACAAAGAAAGTGTCATTGCAGTCCTGCATCAACGTGAAATGGGAAAAGTCAGCCTTTACCACCCAAAATCAATTAAACTAAAGCATTCAGTTTCTTCTAGGACAGGCCAACATTTTTTCTCAAGATCTCTTAGTGCAGCCAAACTTGGATCATCTGCGTGGCCTCTCATACAACCAGTTTCAAAAATTAGCCATCTTTTCAAAGAAGAAGGTGTACAACTTCGACCGAGGCAGTTTGAGTACAATCCATCAGACCCTTCTGTCATGGCTTTTGGAACATTGGGTGGCGAAATAATTATTACCAACCATGAAGGTGGAAAAATTGTTGGTTATGTCCCATCAACAGGGGTGGAAAATAGTATATTGGGTCTCTGTTGGCTCAAGAAATATCCATCCAAGGTATCTATATTACTTGATCTTAAGGAGGAGCGCATGATATAGCCTATGTATGAAATTATAAGCATTTCTTCCAACACGTGTACAAGTTAAAAACATCGATCTGTATAAAGGAAAAAAAGCTAAACATATTTTGGGATGCTAGTAAACTGCTCTCTTTAAGGCTAGCATAGCACAATTCATCTGGGACATTTTCTTGAGGTAAAATATTTGAACTTGAACATGGACTTTTTCTTTACTGGTTTCATGTGCAGTCACGGTCCACTCCTCTAAGCTTCATTTGCTTAGCACTTGGCTTGCATGGACATATGTAGATATAAAACAACCTTTTGTATTAACAAGGTTGGATATTTCATCTAGCAAGAGGTTTAATATTACTTCACTGCTTCTTAGTTTCCCAGTACTCTTTTTCTTTCATCATTTGATGAAGTGTGATGACTGATGGTCTTTTGTGTTTCGGACAAGTAGCTTATTGCAGGTTCTGACAATGGGTCGTTGAAGTTGTTTGACATCAATTGTATACCACCGAAAGTTCCAGACTTCTCATTCAGTTATGATACTGTCACTTTTGCCGATTTTGAGCAGTTGACCTCTGTACATGTCAATTCTATGGATGATAGGCTTCTTGTTAGTGGATACACAAGAAACATTGCTCTTTACGACATTGCCACTGGTCAACGCATGGAGTTGTTCAGGGATTTGCACCGCGAACCTATAAATGTTGCTAAATTTGCAAATCACTCTCCGTTCTTGTTTGCTACTTCATCATTTGACCGTGATGTCAAGATGTGGGATCTGAGAGAGACTCCGGTGCGACCTTGCTATACAGTTTCGAGCTCCAGAGAAAATGTAATGGTTTGCTTCTCCCCTGATGACCACTATCTGCTGGTCTCCGCTGTTGATAATGAGGTATTTCACATAGACATCTGTTCCATCTTTTTTGCGGTTTTTCATTTCTCAGCTGTTGACACCAATAAACATGCGGAAGGGACAGAGGAATTTGGTAATGAACAGACCGGAGCCTCCTTCTCCTATCTAATATTTCATGTAGCACACTACACACTGAAATTCTTGAGGTTAATGCACTTGTATCATGTAAAGTCATTATTGCATACGCTTTGTTGATATTATTAGGATTGGTCCTAATCCTCAATAGCACATTGAAGTTTTAATATGTTACATAATTGTTTGCATCAATTTGCTTCATGGAGGTGTATGTTTTTTGTTGAACTTAGAAATGGCACCAGATAAGACTGTTGACTATTTAAAAAAGTTGCCGGCTAGCTTAAGTGATAATATATTACTCCCCTTCGCATGAGCTATGCAAAATCACTTTTTTGTAAATTTTATGCTTCCTTTTGTTTTGATCTTCGGCATGGTCAGGAGAATGTAGTGAACATTGTGATGTTGGGTAAATTGCTGTCTTTAAAACCTCTTGAAACCCCCACTAACCCCCCTTCCCCACACCCCCCCCCCCGCGCCCCCCAAAAAAAAAAAAAAAAAAAAAAAAAAATTGAAAATGGTTGAGTAGTTATCCCTGAGGATCATGAAGTTCCGGTGTCCTTTAAATCTATAGAAAAACAGTGGAGGCTAATTGTTGAGATGTTGACTGGTACAGGTCAAGCAGCTTTTAGCTGGTGATGGAAGGATCCAAATGAAATTTGAGATAGCTTCAACCGGAAGTGCTCATAATTACACACGTTCATATTATATGAATGGAAGGGACTATGTCATCAGTGGAAGTTGTGACGAGCATGTAGTCCGCATCTGCTGTGCCCAAACTGGAAGGCGACTGAGGGATGTCTTCTTGGAGGTACACATCAATAATTATTATACAACTCTCCCTTGTATGAAAGGTTTGTAAGGTATTGGTGTTTGTGTGTGCTAATTTATTCTTTGCAGGATGGGAACTCTGGAAATTCTATGTATGTGCAGTCTTTAAGAGGCGATCCCTTTAGGGTAAGTATTCTTGTTGCATAAGCTTTGTAAGAAACCCATTGACTTGCGCATTGTTAACTTGTAGACTGAAAATGTTTCCCCATTCCTTTAAATAATAGCAATCAGTTCACCTATTCTGCCCCTAGTTTATGATGTCCATCAATCATAAGAATGTGGTTTAGCAAAGATTGAGAAACATTGTCAAAACAGTTTTGCTGACCCTGTGTCCTGTCCTCTATTTGCTGTAAAACTTCTTTGAGAAAGTTTCATGACACGTCTTTCACTTTCAACAATTTTTACTGAACAAAGTCCTAAGAGAAAAAGGGGAGGGGATGTTCTAGCCCCTTTTCAAGATGGTCGGACTTCTTTTTGTGTCAATAACTCCAAGAGTAACAGAAAGAGCTCAACCCATGTTGATTCCTCATGTCGAGAGTGTTGATCTGCTAGACAAGATGATTTCTCTATCCAACAAGGAATCAAGTATTTGGATGACAATACTGTTTCCAATGCGGATAGGAGGTGTTTCAATGATTTTCAACGATTACAAGCCCAAATTACTACTAGAAATATTCCTATATTGCTTCCAATGAGGAATCAAGTATTTGGATGACAATACTGTTGCCAATGTGGATAGGAGGCGTTTCAACGATTTTCAATGATTACAAGCCCAAATTACTACTGGAAATATTCCTATATTGCTTCCATCACCTAGTTGGCTATCCATACTAGTTGGATTGCCAAAGGAATTTGTAGGGGTTCAACTTGGAGTACATTTGGTTATTAATTTAACTATGGTGATTTTGGACTTGAAGTTGATTTTCAAGTGCCAAAATTTACTTTGAAACTACTTATTTCATTATGTTTATTGCTTGGGGATACGGATGTTTTGTCCACTCATATTGAGTAAATTGGACGTAGGATCATGTGCATTTGTCAGTCCTATACAAAGACAGATGATGGGGTTGACCTCATTTGTTGAAGGGGTTGATCTTCTGAGATTGGCTTCTCAAAACAAAGGGGTATCCTTGTACATGAGGTACAGGAAAATTCTGTATTACTTAGGGGTTTGATTCCCTTGGAGGGCTTGAATTTCCGCCTTGGATGAGGTGCCAAGGAGATTCAATCATATGTAGGGATGTGTGTCAGATTTCTCTGAATGCAGATGTCGTCCATGAAATATTACTATCTTTGTTTGGGTTTTGGTATGCAGATTCAGTTTGACAGTGAAAAGATAGTTGCTAATTCTTATAGTTTGCTAACTTTATTGAACATCCATTCAAAAACCAAAGTTGAAATGACTATCAGGGAACTCATTTGACAGGGTTTATTGCAGGCTATGGCCTTTGCTAGACAGAGATTTTCTTGTTGTTTTATTATTCAACCACAGTGAAATTGGTTGCAAAGTAATATATCTGTCTTTACAACATGAACTTTGCAAGTGGAGGAAACCAGATGGATCATCTTCAGGACCTGAATTACTATTTAATTTGCTTATATGCTAATCCTGTGCTTATTCCATTACAGGACTTCCACTTCAGTGTTTTGGCAGCTCCGACGCGGTCCAGCTCAAAGTGTGAGATCATGAAGGTAATCAGAGTGCTTGTTCACAGGGCAGCCTTAGGGCTTGCTTTTCTTTAAATCACATCACTGTTGGGAAGAGAAAGAATACATTTTCTTTTATGCTTAAAGTTCAGTCATGGCTCTCATGCAGGTCAATTTACTTGCATCCATTGATCCAGTCAAAGATCATCCTTATAACCAAAGTGTTCGTCCTTCGTACAGTCTTGGAGGCTGACATTTTATTGCTCTTATCTGGAACCGATAAAAAGCAACAGGAGTTCCTGATAAGCATGTACAGTGAAGAATGCTTGTTGTATAGTCCTTGCTGTTGCTATGGCATTTTCAGGTGCTATTTTGTCCTGTTGTTTTTTCTCTTAACTGGTCGACATGCTTTTAAGGTAAACTTGACATATGGTGTACATAAAATTCAGAAAGCAAGGTCCTTTTTATATGATGTGAGATGCCAAAGTTACTAGCTTGGCTTGAATTAGAGTGTTCCTACAACATTAATTAAGGAAAAAAATTCTTGTATGACTCGTTATCACTATCGCGCCTTCTTTGAACCTTTAGCTCGAGCATGCCTTTGAAACTACCGGAATTATTCATTGCTTTTATGATGTGCTTAGGGAGATTAGTGCTGCAAATTTAGTATCAAGTTATCTAACTCTAATTCGATTTGTTTACATGCTCGCCCAAGACGGTCATTTGAGCGACTTACTAACATCTTCTTCAAGTAAAGTTACCAATTCGTGTGTAGTCACCAATTCTAGTTCGAAGTGTTTGCCGACTTTTGTTTTTTGATACCCACCACCTTCTACGATTGAAGGATAAAAGATTTTCTAAAATTAGGGAGCAACTGCACGCACATTTGCCATTGCCTTAAAAAGATTAATGTACCTCCTTAATTTAGATGGATTCACACAAAAAGTCCAGACCCCAACTCCTCTCTCCCTCAGTCTCTGTACCGCTATGTCGGTGCACCGCCTTCCACGGCTCGCCTTCTTCATCAAGTTGCGCCTCTCACTCTCTCTCTCACCAATCCACGTTGCCTTGCCCAGTCACCTTTGTCGCTTGCTTAGATGTCAACCCTCTGCCTCCTTGTCGCCGACCACCCTCCCCACACCCCGGGGCGGTTGCTCGGCCTCAGGGAACCCTATATTTGGGTAGCTTGAGGCCGGCTTATGATATGCGGTCAAGTTCTCCAATCAGAGGTCGCAACCTGTACCTTGAAAGCAGGGAGAGGAGCTTGATAGAGGCTTGGGAGAGGAGGAGAGAGAGATGCCAAGCATAGAATGGTGGTGCTAGCCGTTAAGACTCTTGATCTGGTGTATCGGGCTGGCATGGACTGTGGCCTTGGACGAGTTGCAGTCATGAATCGGTGGCGTTGTGGGAGGATCGGTTGGGCGGGGTGCCGCACAAGTTGAGCAAAGCACGAGTTGCTGCTCTTGGATGATTGAAATGACGAGGGGCCTGGTTCACAATCGGAACGCACGAGCAACATGTGAGAGCATGACTTGGACAGTGAAGCGTTCACCGTGACCCGGAGTGGCGCAAGCACATGAACAGATGCAAGGATGACTAGAACAGCAGTTGGCCGAAGATAAGGCACTGAAGACGCCGAGGATTGTCCAGAGAAAAATTCGGTATCCCTCGGACACTTTCACATGTGCGCATGGCCCTTTGTTACCGTTGTCCTCTGTGTATGTATCGTTAGTCTAGGACATGTCCAGACCGGGTACTGCCTGTATACTCAGTATTGTGATAAGTCCTGGTGCCTTGTAATCGATTGTGAGCTGTTTCTTCTGTATTATCATGTATATTAGATCATGGACAACCCCTAGAGAACGACCACCAAGTGCCGTGATGATCTAGTGTTCTTGAACCCGATCATGAGTGCGAATCGGAGTGCCGGCTGGTGTGAGAGGCGCATTGCGGCCCGGTTGGTGTGCAAGTGGCTGTGAACGTGAGCGGTAGGGCAATTTGGGATCGTGCAAGCATCGTGTGGGATCGGGTCAAGGCGTGGGCGCTTGATGGAGACGTAGGAAAAAACCCTGGTGGAAAATCAACGCTGTGACACTGGCTGCCGCTGTGATGCGATGGGCGGAGAGAAGCGGACCGACGGAGGCTATTTGCTGTGCTTTGGAAGGTGTGGCCATGGAGACCGTGTGTCGACTTCTCAAGAGAAGGCCTCCTGATTTTAAAGGATATCAATTCTTTATATTAACCTATCAACTTGAATTTGTGCAGCTTATGAACCTTTAGTCGTGCAACTAATTCACATTTTCAGATTTACCCATAGATATATGAATTACAAACCTTCCCACGAATTACCAACGTCTTATTCAAATTGCAGATCAATTTTTGTTGTGTTAAAAGCTACGACCTTTTAAGGCTACTGTCCATTTTTATTTTTTTTAAATTACCCACGTTCATTTGGGTGAGTTACGAATATTCAATTTAGGATGTGTTTTTTTCACTGAAAATTTTATGATAAAGAAAAATGTTTTCCAAGAAAAATTATTTTCAATTAAAATGCTTAGTTTTTATTTATTAGTAGTTTAGAGAAAGTAATTTCCTTTTAACCATAAGAAAAATTGTTTTCTCGCAATTTTAGCTTGTCCTTTTCCATCCACAGCTTTCCATTATCTAAACATCAAAAAGTCGAAAAACAATTTCTCAAAAATAGTTTTCCTTTAAGCAAACAGACCTTTAAGTTACCCACCCCTATGAATTAACTCTCTTATTTCAATAGCTTAGGAATTGGATGCACCTATTCAAATCTCATTAGCTATATCCAAAATGTTATTGGTTAAGGCTACCTACACAGGGCAAAGGCTGAACTTAATTGTTTTATGAAACTTACAAAGTATTTCAAGAGCTTTTAAGTAATCAGGCTTTTATGGTTGTGCCTATGGGTTGTAAAATGGAAATGTATTGCAAATTTTTTATTTAATAAAGTTGCTACGTCACTCAAATCAAGGCTGGTCTTGATCGAAGAAACAACTGGTAGTAACCAACTCAAATAAAGATTGATAATTTGATGTAATAGTTGGTAATTCAAGTTAGTTATTCGATATAAGAGTTGCTAATTTTAAATCACTGTTGATATTTTGAGATAACAGCTAACAAGTTATTATAGTTGGTAATTACAAGAAAGCAAATAAATATTGATAAGTAACTGAATGAGAGTTGGTACTTGGAACATTTTTCCAAAGAAAAGCAATGCCGCAGTGCTTTAGCATCGAAAGTTCATTCAACCATTTTCTCATTCTTTCGCACTATCCTTCACACTCATGAATAAAGAACTACAAATTCATTAGTCTAATTGAAATTGGTAAGTTCTTTCAGAGCAAACCAAAGAACTCAAAACTTGCAAATGTGAGCATGCCCGCATGCACATTTCCAACATTAAACTCATGTTATTAGCAAAAGAAAAGAGCTGTGGTTGATTTGAAACATCACACGAGCTTAAATGAAAGCCAAAGAATGAGGGTTGTCATTCACATTGTGACATATAACCAGTTATGTACACCTAATAAGGCATATAATCAAAATTCCCTATTTCCAGCATTTGAACACTTTCTTCTGTATGTCAAAAGTGAAGGTGGTACAATTGCATCTCTGAGTACAAACCTCTCTCTGCAAAAACAGAAATCTTGAGCCACGATGATGGTATGGTGAACTGATTGACATCTGACATGAGTTTTAGGGAAAGTCATCCATATACAATGTAAAGACCTCATAGAGGCTGGAGTTCTTGCTCAGGAACAATTGAGTCAACAGGCTTGTAAGCAGTAATAGACTGCTGTTGATGTTTCCAGACAAACCATCCGCCAGAAGCTAAAGATGCAATTACTAAAGCAATGATAGCTGCTGAAATTACAACCACATGATGCTCTTGCCACCACGTTCTGCATTGTTTTACAACAACAAAACCCTATCAGATCGTTATATGTGAGAATTCTGTTAAATAGGGCGGGAGTCAAGTGACAGAAGATATAGAATACATTTTGCTTAGACTACTATAAGAGAATTTCTCACCACATGGATATTCACAACTATATTCTGAAGCTTTTATGTAATTATTTGCTTCGCTTGTAATCATGCTTTAGAACAAAATTTTCGAAGACATGCAACCGTCTTCCATAACGTTATAGCAGAATAGTGCAGGATCAAGTTCAGGTTTTATATGCATATCAAGATGACCAAAATGGTGGACCTCAAAACTAAAGCTACTAGGCCTGTGGTCATATTTCTCTCATCCACACTACTATAGGCTAATATTAGAGGTAGACAGATTGTGTGAAAAAGACATGGGAAAATTTTGCATTTTCTAAGTTGCTCATGTAACAGTGGAGGACTGTCCTATGTACAAAAAAAGAAAAAGTCTTAACTCATACAAATTGTGAACATAGGAGCAAAACACCAACAGGTGTGCATGCACTAAATTTCTCCCTAGCTCGCTGATATTTTATGAATGCTCCTATTTGTCAGCAATAGGTAGGGCACAAAAGCCACAAGAGTAAAAACTACCAACTTATGCTTTTTGATTTGCAAAAACATCATAAATTCTATCGAATCTATATCAATATGTTTTAGTGAGTTTTCAACTTCAATATTTTTTATGAGTCTCCCTTATCCTCTGTTTTGTTTGCATATACTTTGATACTTAATATAAAAAACCAGGGCCATATCCAAAAGTATTTTATTATTCTGTTTAAGTTAAAGTAGCATACCGTGCCACAGGAGGTTCAACATGCCATTCAATGAACTGATAACTTCCGAAGTTGTGAGGAAGCTGCACTCGATGTTCAGAAAGCCTGGCAATAATTTCCTACAGGCATTATCAAATCACTTAGTCAGAACTCAATCATTGGACAAAAACTAGTTAACTTTTGAAATTTTTGCAATCACCATGGCAGTTGTACTGGATATATATGCCCCCTTTCCACCAGGAAGGATGGACCACCTAATAATGGAATCATTTCCTCTGGCCGTAAGACTCACTAAATGGACCTGAAACCATCCAGGCAAAATAAAGTCAATACGAGCATCCAATTACTGAGCCAACCAAAACATAGAATTTGTCAGTCTCTGCACAGTACTTTGCACTTTCACATACAAATTAGAGGTTCTATGGATTTCTGCTGATTATCCCCCCATTTGTATACTGTATTTGTCTAACCTGCGAAACATTTAGATCTAACTCATGAGCTATGGATTCAGTGAGCTCCGTGACGTGGGGCTTGAGATCTGAGTAGTTGACGCTCAAGGACATGTCAAATGTAATCTGTCCAATTTGAATTTCTGCAATATGTCAGATCGAGAGAGATCATCAGAAAACATATCGCCTACATATATCCTAAAGCAGAACTCACACATTATTTGAAAGTATCATCTGCAGAGGTGCATAGGCAACAAATATCGATATATCTAGACTTGACATTTGGAGAAACAATGTTCTGAAAACTTGATGGGATGGATTTGGTTTAACTGAGAACCTCTGCCCAGTTCAGATCAACTTACACATATTGGACCTGGTCAAAATAAAGAAAGCAGGCCAAAAGGAGAGACAAGTTCAACTGGATAAAAACACTCTGCACCAGTTTTCTTACTCCTTGTTATGTTCGAGCAAAATGGAAATACAAGCCTAAAAAAACTGAATGAAAATAAGAGACAACAAAAGTAACGAAGCAATAATTCTGATTAATTTCATTTTATCAGCATAGTCCACATAAATGAGTTCACATCTTCGGTATATGTCATCATTAAGTTAATGAAATTGATACTTAGGGTGTGTTTGATAACATTTTTGTTCTCAGAAACAATTTCTGTTAAGAAATATTTTTTTCCACTTATGTTCCAAGGAATAAAAAAGTAGTTTCTTTTTTACTTCTTGTTTTTGTTCCAAATTTATTCCCTAGCCACTTTTCTATTTTGGGGAATAAAAAAATTAGCTAACGTTACTAAACGGATTTTTGTTCATTTTCTCTTCCGGAGAACAAAAGAACAGAAAAATAGAAAAACATGATAGTTACCGAACAAAGCCATTGGCACACTTTCTAGGTCTCTTAACTATTTCCCATCTCGTAAGACCTTTAAGTTGGCAACATCATGTAAAACAGACCAATTGTACCCGTTGAAACATCAAACCTCAAAAAAGTCACAAATTTAATCCTTCTGCCAACGCAGTATTGAGACTATTTCAAGAAATAGTGCAATGAATATTACTAACTTCTAGAAAAATAGATACAGTTGTTCAACTTGAACATCATAGCACTTTAAGCATAGCAGGAGGTCAAAGATAAAGTTATCATAAGCAAGCATCATTAAAAAGAGAAAAGAAAGAAAGAAAGAAAAAAGATAAATCACTTCTCTGTAAATCGATAGAGACAAAACTCAAAAAGCTTAGTGCTTGCATGCGTGGAGTTTTATTAATCTATTGGGCTATTTCCTCAGATTTCTACATTCGACTTCAATAAAGTTTGTGATTATGTTGTTCCTATTGAAAAGACATGTGACTGAAGTTCATTGACTATCAGCAAAACTTTGTTTCTGAATTGCGTGACAACACGATTCACAAATATAAAGCCTAATGCCCCCCGAAGTATGACACAGGATTTTTACATTTGATGCCTACTAGAATTTAGGCTTCGCGCAAGTGAGTTGTTCACCGAACTTTTCCTTTGTAAATTACAACACAAGTTGCTCACTTGCCATCCTAAATCAGTTCTAATAACATCGTAAGGGATCCCAGAAAGCGTTTGATTATTTTTCTTCATACATGTTGAGAAATGTTCCTCAAGAAAGCATGATCCTAATGAGTAGAAAAGAGGTGACCTGGCATATCAATATTGAAGAAGGTGTATGGAGAATAGAACAAGAAAGAAGCACATAAAGGTGTTGGCCAAAGCTTTCGCCTTCTTTTGAAACAAAGTGGGTAATCTGGTGTTTTAACAAAGGTGTACATTGCAGAGGACAAGAAAGAAGCAGACGAAGGTGGTGGTGAAAAATACATAAAGTCCAAGAGATTAAATTTTTGATACTATGACAATCCCAACCAACTAATGCAACAATAGCTACCTACTCTTAATCAGAATAAGGAAAAGGTTTTGGCAACAAGCAAATGGGACATAGCGCGGGTTTTACTATCATACATATAATTACTTTTTCAACCACCAAAATCTGTATCCAAAGAGAAGCTCAAACTAGAAATGCAAGCTAGAATACCATCAAGCATGCCGCACACAATACCTGGAATATTCAAATCTGCTGGTGCCTTGGGAGCTAGGTTGGGTGGCATATGCTCAGATGGGCCCTTTTCATCTGGAGCTGAAGGCACTGGTGGAGGAGCATTAGACTGTTGAAGTCTTTCCCACAGCTCAGAACAATTTGTTTTCCAAAAACCAATCTTTGAATGCTCACGATCATACATCACAAGAGTATTACGCACAATGATACCTAACAAACAAGAGAACATTGGGGACAAAAGTTATGGCTCATTTGCAAATAAAATTTTAAAATTATACATGATGAGAGATTTTTAGTCCACATGAACTGGTGAATGGGTCGTACGTTTAGTCAACAAATATTTCAAACAACCCAGTCCACATAACATCATACTTAACCCAAAATCTCTGGATGTGGAACTCAATGCACAAATATCCTTGTTAAGCATGTCTGCATCCTGAACTGAAAAAGAATTGCTAAATAGAAAGCAGACAAAGATATATCCTGATGTATAGATATATCTCATGTTTTTAGGTTTCGGAGGTTAGGCTCAGATTATGGAGTGAGTGGAGAATGCAAAAGCTCCAGACGAAAGAATGTTATACCAAAGCAATCCTGCTTCTAGAGTTGCCTCTCAGTGGGAAAGGAAGTTTCGATTTAAGTTTTCAAAGAGACAAGCACAAAGCACAATATCAAGGATGCTTTTTACTCCCAAATCTACAACGTGAGTTCAGCAAGTGATGACGATATTTCACAATGCTATATACAATGACAATTTCAAGGTTCCAAACCACACTTGGGCTAGTGATATAGTAACATATATAAACAAATAAGCTCAGCATGTCACCCACCTCCTAAAAGAGTGGTTGGGTCCTTTCCATTCTGAAAAATGCCCAGGCAGTATGCGCCGCGCACCTTTGAATGCTTTAAATAAAACAGGAAGAACCATCACTCATTGTTTAATAACAAGTGGAGATGAAAACAGCAACTTAGTGTGCCAAAAGAGCTTGTACTAGATGCACTCTTCTGCTTCCAATCATAAATTTGATTTCTTTCCATATCACACATTCCAGGAGAAGAAATACAGCTACTCACCCTGAATAAGTAATTTTCGGGCGATAGTGACAGCTTTTGCCCATTCCCAAAAACCATGTCCACCACTGGAAAAGTCTTCGTGAGTTGAGAGATGTCGCTATATGGAAAAAACAACAGCAGCCCTTAAGTCTCTGATAGAAGAAGCAGAAGTTTTTCAGAATGAAGCAAGTTTGTCAACTAAGACACAGAAAATACCTTCCTGCACCAGAAAAGCAAATGTCATTGTAATTAGGATCAGGACCATGGATCTGCTTAAGAGACCGGATTTCCTTCATAATCTGCACACAATTTTTCAAAACAAAAATATAATGAAATAAGGTTGCATGCAAAAAGTCAAAATGAAGAGAGAGGCTTTAAAACAGGAAAACAAATTTCATCAATCTAAAAGAAAAAAGAAAAATAACAGCAACTAAAGGAAGGAATAATATAGGTGATGCTAAAAATGTAGACAGTATGCTAAATCTTTCGATCTTCTTAGAAAATAAAAGCAAGTATAGTCAGTTAACATCACCATCCAAGAATGAATGGGATGTGAACGAGAATGTCAGAGATGCTCGAATAGCCTTCCCAGAGTTACCAATCTCCCTGATAAATGGTTGTAACTATTACGTGAGTGATTACCACACTATGACTATGGTCTTATAAGCAGCAACAACATCATGTAACACTACATGTACCATCCACAAGTAGCCAAATTATAACCTGATACATTAGGTAAATATAATTATGTCAAAGAGGAAAAGTCCTGATACTTGTGTAAGATGAAGCTGAATTATACTTGATCACATTCTCCCATTTTTTTTCTGTTTCATTTTTCTTTATTCTTTTTTGGTTCAGCTGCTATTCAATACACCAATATTTGACCGGATTCGTTAGAATCATAAATCAATCACTATACCATTGTAACCATGGTAGTGGTAAATCCTCAATAAAATAAACCAAAATATAATACAGGTAGCTACTTGTAAACAAAATAGTTACATCTTTCCAACATGACACTAAAGTCTGAAACCACAGCATCCATCACACTTTGATCTTACAAGCAATGACATTGCGATAAAAATTCTATATATCTTGCTTGTAAAAGTTGAATGACACATCGACTTATTGTCCACATGTTTAAGCTCTTGGTCACAATACATAACTACAAAGAGAACAGTCACATGAATTGAATCCATACATATTGAAATGAACGGTGTAGGAATGATAAAAGGTTGATGTGGCCCCTCACATGATTTTCTTATGATCTTTAATTTTTATTTTACTCATACTTCATTCTATTACTATTTCTACTTTTTACCTAACCAAATACCACCATTAGAAAATAAAAATTAAAACTAAGTGGATGTATTTTACACAAAATGAATTTTATTAACTAAGAGGTTATCTGTCTTCTTGAATACTTCTTAATGCTTATGGTTCAAGTTCAATTCTTTTCTTAACTGATTTGTGTGTTACCTTTTATCAAATTAAAATTACTATCTGAAGTTATATCATTAAAAAAATCGTATTACAATGAAAAGTAAAGCATTGATTTTTGTATGATGCGGTGTTTTTAGCATTGTGGACTGTGCTCTTTTCTTTTCTTTTCCTTTTTTTTTTTTTTTTTTTTTTTTTTTTTCAATTTGAAACTTTGACGATAGATATTATCCAAATATCATGAAAGTGAGGCAGTAGTTATCATACGGACAAAAAAAAAAATTACAAAGTAGACACCAAATTTCGAACTTTCTGATAGTAATAAAAAAATGATGATGACAGATAGATAAACAGACAGATAAATAGAATAGGATAGTATAGATGATCTACCATAATAAAGTTACAATAACAATTGAAAGTGATAATTTTGGTGATTTGTCATCTTTTTTCAACTTATGATATACTTTTACGATTCCTCTTTTCTATTCTACAGAGACAATAAGATCGTTATACTCTTTTATGTGTTCGATCAATCCGTGCATTGCATGGGATGATCCTAGTGTAGTCATAATAAGTAAATGTTTTGTTTTCCTATTTCCTGACTAGCCAAGCAGACAGGTCACCTATAGGAAGAGGGAGAATTTCCACAACTTTCTGGAGATAAAAGAGAGGGAAGCGAATCTCACAGCTTCTTTAAAAGCTAAAAAAGCTGCTTCTGGCAGGTATGCATATGTCGTACCGCTGTCCAGGACAGTTCCATGTTTTCCATCAAAAATACTGGGTTTCAAAGCCAATTGCTTCCCCGCGACATGTATCTCCTTCAGATCAATATTGTAATAGGGACTGTTAACATCCCGAAACTGGAGTAAATGTGTGAGATGTATCAAAAATAGCTGTCTGGAAATTGAATTACGTACTACAACCATGAGATATTGAGCTTGCAAAACGTACCTACGTCCAGCATCTGAATATGCATATACCATGTCTGGTGGTGGAAATATTCCACCAAGAACCATCGCACCACCACCAATTTCCATTCCACCATAACATAAGGAGAATGAATCACTAATTACGCCTTTCTCAACAAGTTGATCAACAATACTGAGATCACCACGGCCAAGCCCCATTATGCCATCAGCATGCTGGCTATAAAGGTCGCCTGTTTCAACATTTTCACAACCAAAGACAGCATGTTGTGGTGCAAGTTCACTAAGATTGCCAAAGGATAGTATGTCGTTGCCAAGCACACCACTGCTAGTACTCATTTCAGCATACTGCCTCTCGTAAGTACATTGCGCTCTGTTGTCATCACACGTGCAATCAATATTGCATTTGACAGGTTGGTATGTGCTTGACAATTCAGGTTGGAACTTTGGATCCTAGAGAAAATGTCAACATCAGTGCACAAATTCATAGCTAAAGGCGTGTGACAAGTCAATTATCCATCATGTGAGCATTTTTCAGCTATAGAGATCCTAAAGGTTTACGTGCAAAGTTGTCAGCAGAAATAGTCTGTTTGAAAATGTATACAGCTAGTGCATAAATTCAGTTTTTAAAAAAGGTATGCATTCAAGCTCCTAACCAGTAGGTCAAAAGAAGATGATCTCTAAAGAGCATGCTCTAAATAGTCAAGACTGCAAATGGTTTCACAGCAGCAAGTTTCAGCCCTACCACCTTTTCATCATAAGGTCAAAAACAGGCAGAAGAGAAAGTAAATTTGCAGAACATTACATTTTTTCTCATTCAAATACATTGATTGACTTGACCAAGGATAATCATGTGTCATTCTTGATAAGCAAATATCTTTTTCCCCACTTCTTGACACATTAGAATTCTCAATAAGGATTATCACCAACAAATTGACCATGCTATCAATGGATACTAGGTGTCCTTACAAATAGTAATTAAAAAGAATATGGCAACTGACGGATTTTTCTACCCATCTAATGTCTTTTCAATCTGTCTCCTGTCTAGTATGATCCTCGCTTCTTTTACTTCTTTGAAATTATGCAATGCACCCAAAGGGTAGCAAAGCTGGGATATCCGGCATCAATTGGTATAAGAGCACAATTCTTCTGGCATCACATATTTTTTACATTCCTATTGTTGCTTCCATCACTTGCAACCCCACTATAAAAAGTCTCATGTTACACCATCTTATTGAAATATATCAGAAGCTCCGTATTTGCTGGTCTAAGAAAATTGCTACCCACGAAATTTGATCTATTCTTTTCCAACTTCAATTCCCGCATTTGGAAAAAACAACCCCAAAAAACAGAACTCAGCAAACAAGAACCGATGAAGAATGAAAAACTACCTGATGACGGCCACATTGGTCGCAGGTGGAGCACGGCACGTAAGTGACAGTACTTCCAGTGTCGACGATCAGCGCGAATTTCTGAGGCGGCGTTCCAATCCAAAGCCTCGTAGTATAGTACCTATCCAAGCACAAGACATTCGCCCAAGACAGAGGACATCAAACACCAGAGCTCCACCAGGAAAATGAGATCAGCACCTCAAACCCCACCAGAGAACCGAAACGGAATCCGGCAACGTACCCGTTGAGGAGGAGATCGTCGTGCAGCGACATGCGAGCATTGAGGCGCTCCGATCGCTGGAGGTGTCGGCGCGAGGAGGGGAGGGCCCGGGAAGCGTCGGGAGGGGAGAGGACCAGGGGGAGGACCATGGCGGTGGGGTGGGCGGCGACGTCGCGCGCGGCCGAGACGCCGAACCGGGGGACGGCGACGGCGACGGCGACGGCGAGGAGCAGACACAGAGAGGCGGCGGCGGCGGGCGGGCGGATCGGCGGCGGCGCCATTGGATGCAATGGAGGAGAGATCTGGCAATTGGGGGAATTGCAGATCTCGGCGTGGGGGAAGAGTAGAGAAGTAGGAAAGAGAAATTGTCTCTCTCTCTCTCTCTCTCTCTCTCTAGCTCGCGAGCGCTCGCGTCAGGGAGAGATGTCAACGGATTTGTGAGGGTCCCACCTGGTTTGGTCAGAAGTTTTCTTCTGTTTTTTAATTTTTTTTTTTTTTGGACCGGTTGTTGGCTGGTCAGATCGTTTCTTTGATTTGGATGTCACTTTCCTTAAATTGTCATCATCATCAATCTGCCTTAGAAAAGGGTGGGGGATTTGCCTAGTTAGATTTTCTAGAGGATGACCCATAGGTGCCGTCATATGGTAACGCTTCGTAATCGGGAACAGTTTCTTTTTAAAAATAGTTCTTTTCATTTTTATTCCGAGGAATAATTTCTGAGTCAAATAAGGTATTTGGTAATTATACAAAATTTCTATTTTGAAATAGAAAAAGAATATAAATGTGTTTGATACGAGTAGCAATTTTTTTTGTATTTATTCGTTTTTTATTCTTGTTCACGATTGCCGACTACCGCCCGTCCGGGTGGCGGCGGTGGCAAGCGGTCGGCAGTGGTTCCGAGCGGTTAGAGGTGGCCATGGCAAGAGAGAGGAACAAAAGAAAAATAAAAAGGAAAATTGGCTTCTTTCTAGAAATTATTTCGGGAATAAGAAGCAAATTTTTTTTGTTTCTCGTTTCTACTCCAAATCTATTCCCGGGAACCAAAAAATAGAGAAATTGTTCTTGGGAACGAATGTTTAATCAAATGAATTTAAGTTCTTTTTTTGTTCGGGAAATAAAAGAACAGAAATCCGGAGGAACATAAATATTATCATGCAGACCCTAAGTGCTTGTCTTCTGTATAAATGTTTTTCATAAAATTGATCTTTCAATAAAATGATAATATTTTTCAGCATTGAATTGAAATTTGAAAAATAACCAAAAGATATTTTTACCTTTATTTGCAAAGAAAAATTAGTTACTACATACACATACATTACTTGATTGCTAATGACTTACATATGGGCGGCCAGGAAACCAAATATGGGCACTAAGATCCTCGGCATCTTTGATGGACACCCAGGTTGCTTGGGTTGAGAGCAACAACGCGACCACCAATCCCATGTCCACAGAAGTTGAAACCGATAACCCGGTGCTTGTGCACAACTTCCTAGTGTTTTGGGCCTAACCTCGATGGACTTGGTGAGTAGAATATAAGCATATGCATAGGAATCCCGGTCAAGACTGACCCTTTTGAACCTAGGCTGGGGCGTCGAGAATCTAGTCTTGAGCATCAGAGTCTCAAGCTTGGTTTTGATGGACCCGAGTCTGTGAAGGGGATTTGGACCTGAGGGTGGGGACTTGGGCATGGGCACTAGGTCACGGGTCTGGCCTTAATGGACTAAGGCCCGAGTGTCAAGGACCTGGTTGTGGATGTTGAGACTTTAAGATGATATTAGGATTCCTATGTCCCAAACAAAGAGTTTTGGGTCCAAGCGTTGAATTTACTTATATTTTGGCAAATGATTTTCCCCTTTTTAAAGAGGAAGTCATTTTTATGAATTTAAGTATAAGTTTTTTGTTAATTCGTTTTCCTAAGCGATATGAAGATAAGGAAAATGTTTTCTTGAAAAATATTTTTGCAAAACAAACAAAGTCAAACGATTCAATTTTTGAAAACATTGATTATATATGACATGAAAATAGTTAGACCATTGAAACCTTTAGTGAGTTTCCAAGCTTATATCTGGGCTAGTTAATTCGCCGATGATTTGCACGGGTTTGGTTAAAAGCTTAATTCATTAGATTTTTTTGGGTAATATTGTGTGGTTATATTGACATGGAACATTCTTATACTTATAAAAGATTCACCCTACCAACATTATGTTATTTCAATGCATTAATTGTGCGCCGTTGGATATATATGTTTTTTCTGACAAGTGGGTCCTTATAAATCTAGGAATAAAGCACCGGAAATTGTAACTGTTATAGATGGAAATGAAAGTACTAGCTGGTTGAATGTTATTTGTGACTAGGGATGATCAAGTTTCAGGATGGGTCCCTATAACTCCCCATTGATTCTGGCCCAGTTCTCGATTCTACTTGAGAATTAATCCAATTTTTGTTTTGTTTGAACAAATCAAATTTCCACAATGAGCTAGTAGCACTACACTGTTTCTCTATAAAAATAAATGTTGGTCAAGTGATTATATTGTTGTTTCTTCATGTTCAAAACCATGGTTTGATTACTTATGTAAAGACTCGGTTTTGCGAGGGAGGGAATGCCGCTTTGAATCAAATCCCACATTAATTGAGGACAATGAAGTAATGTGCTACATAAGGAGTAGCATTTGTCTTAGTTACCAACGAGCCCTTTTCTAGGCGAAGCCTAAAAGACAAAAACCATGAGGGCATAGGGCAGGTGACTCTTGCAGCCCAAAGTGAATAATATAGTTAGCAAGTGGGGTTAGAGGTCAGCCCTCGCAACTTATGAGTGCAAAGGTGTTTTCGAAAAAAACCGTTCCAAATTGGTTTAACTCGGGAATCAATGGGTTTAGTCCTAGTTTTTGGATTGAACCGGACCCGATGCTCACCCTTATGACTAGACTTGTCAAAATTGTTTGATTATATTATTATCTTTGATTCAATCCTTCCATTTAATTTAAAAGTGATAACTTATCATATTTCTTTATTTATTTTTTCCTTTAACAAAAAAAAGGTAAGCCTTACACAGTTTCGTTTGTTGAAAAGAAAATCTCGTCTTCCCGTGAATATAGTACCTATTTCTAAGGGAACATACATATTTCTTTCTAGATTAATGTCCTGACTTGGAGGGATATGATTAGTTTTCTAACAAAAGTACCTTTGTGGGAAGTCTAAAAGCTTACCGATCAGTCTCAAGATAGATTATACATATATATATATATATATATATATATTATAAAGTTAATCTAGATTTACTACATTAGGTCATTCATTTTACAAACACCACCGTAGTATTTTAAAACAACAAAAGTCCTAATCTATATAACGTATAACAGGTTATTTTATCTAAAAATAAATGACAATTTACTAATTAGACACGAGGAATGGCTAAAACTCACTTATACTTGTCTACAATGTGTGTTCGTGCACGTGCGTGCATGTAAGATCAGATTGTAGATTTAAGCTTTAGTTGGGTACATTAGTCTAAATATTTTGGTTGGATTTTTGTAACAGTGTTAACAGTTCGGTTAGGTTGCATGCAAAAAAACTCATGTTTAGGGTGGGTCACCGTGTGCCCCTTGCTCGTCATTATTAGAAGCGTTGGGGCTAACTACACAACTTAAAATGGATTGAAAAAGTTGTATGATGATAGTGAAAAATTTTCAAGGAATAACCACAATTAACAATGCAAATTGTGAAAGATATGAACTAGGGTGTGTGAAGATAGTGCACCAAGGATGTAGATAATAAACACTGAAGATAAAATTGCATAGCATGTTCATAGTGGTTTGTCTTTATATCTAAACCTATGTCCACACTCTAGCTAACAGTCCAACGAGCGGTTGGATTCCACTAGTAATTAGCAATGTAAGTTTCAAGTGGCAAATATCGTTACTTTCATAAGATAGATCATATTATCAAGACATAATCAGTGCACTTACACTAGTACATTTGATTATTTGCTACCATAAAACCTACCGTTTACAGAGAGACCGATAGAGATTATTTCTAGTGTGAAGCACAACTACAATAAGTTCTCTATCCAACCTCTTATAAGTTTCGTTGATCCATTTTTATAGAAGTCTTCAATTTAATCGTTGGAGACCTTCAAGGAGACCTAGCTAGCTATTTGAGAGTTATTGGAGACCTATGCTAGAATTAGGATTGCTTGCACGGTCACTTCTCTTGATTTTCACGAGTTTCCTAAAATGGAGTTTGCTGCACATATCCTATCGCTTGAGAGTAAAAACCTACAAGCTATTTTTAAGATATCTTTCCTAGTTTTTCAGTTTTAGAATTCAATGCTTGTAATGGCTATTTTTTGTACCATCAACGATCGTCTTCAAATGTGTATCTCACCATCATCAGTGTTAACTCCTCAACAATACAATTTGAAGCTCATCATCGCTAGGTGCCGATTGTGAGGAAATTGATTGACATTCTTAAGTAACAATACCAATAAAATGATGTGTGATGACAAGATCAACGATCCTTCCACTTTCATAGGTAATCAAAAACCTCCAAAAACCCTACCTTGACATAGGTACCTTCAAGTCACCGTGAGATTCCACTTATGTTGGTGCTTGTTTACCTTAGTTATCATAGCCTAGTTTCTTGTCTTTGCTAATACAAATGATTCATTGACGTCTACAAAGCTATGGCAAAATGGGTCAATGACTCATATTTTAAATCACATTTAATGGACTAAATAGAAAATGGGTCAGTTGAAGCTCTAAGATGGGGTTAAAATGGGTTTATTACAATAGAGCCCAATTGGAAAATGGGATATAAATGGGTTTGGCCTATTAATAACTCAATTTAGACCCATAAGCTTACAGAAAGTTAAAAAAAAAAAAAAAAAAAAAAAAGAGAAATTTCTACTTTCCTAAACACTGTAGCTACAAATTTCCATCACTGTTACTTTGGCTCTCAGTCGATGATATTTCCTCTAGTCTCCTAGTCTCCTCTTGCCTGGCTGTGGCTCGTCTCGCCATTGTTGAGCTTGAGCTTAGTTGATCAAGCTTGAGAGCCCTAAATCCGTCATCTGTAACACAAAATCATAACAATCCTTCTCCTCCTCCTCCTCCTCATCATCCTCGTCGTCGTCATCATCTTGTGTCTTGTGAAGCAATAGGGACTCCTCGTAGATGGAAAGAGTTTTATGGAGGGGAAGGAGAGAGTCTCTCTCTATAGTGTCCTTGTCTTTTTTATTTCCCATATTTCTTTGCTTCTTGGCACAAGATCCAATCTCTCTCTCTCTCTCGTCGTTGGCTATTTCGCAACCTCTCACATTGCTCGAAAAGCATCACCAGGCAATAGGATCTATTGATAGCAAAGCGAAGTGACTTGCGTTTCTTCGAGCTCGAGGTTGCGATGACAATGTTGAGTGTCGGTATGGTGGCAGGGGAAGAGACCAGCATTGATGCGTTTGCAATGCGTTTCGCAAGCTCGTTGAGTTGTGATATGAGCAAGCCTGATTATAGGGAGCTTGATGTAGGCTCGCCTGATTATAGAGTAAGTGAAAGGAAGATAAATAAAAAAATATAAATTAGATAAATAATAAGAATTACATTATATGGAAGTGGGTTAATGTGGGTTAAATGGATCAAAATAGGTTGGATCGTTGACTTAGATCCACCTATTTGATGGTTAGTACCATAGACAATCTTGAAATCATCAAAATTTCATAGTAACATTTTTCGAAAAGCAAGCATCCGTCGATAGGGTTATTAAGGGTTCTAAGAGGGTGACAAGACTTCAGTGTGATGGAATGACCCATCATGCGACAAATAATCGGAGGAGATGGGGTGGGAAGTAAATGGCGTTCTAGCTAACAGGCATATGACGTATCGAAGCCAGTTGGAAATCAATGGGGTCCCATCAGCATCATGGCAACACAATGGACACGAGAAAATATTGGGTGGTCCGGGACCTCCATGTCAGCGTGGTCCCCGGCCACTCACGAGGCGCCATGTGGACGGATGGGCCCCACTTCGCGTCTTCTGCCCTCTCTCCACTCTGCTCCTCGACTCAGCGCTTCTTTCTCTCTCCTCTCTCCCAAATAACTCGGCTGATGGCTCGGCTCGGCTGGCAGAAAGAAAAGACGGGTAATAAATGCACACGCTCCCGCTTAAATTTTCTCTCTCCTCACTTGAATTTTCTAGGTTTTGTCTCTCTTTCGTGGAAGAGCAGAGAGAATGAGCTGCACTTACTTCCTCTGTTTCCTTCTCAACGCATCCCACCCCCCTCCGCCTCCGCCTCTCCAAAAAAGCCTCGCCGGTCATCTACCTCTGGTAGGTCACCTCGCAGCTGGTTCCTCAAACCTTCACCTCCGACGGTTTCCAACGCGGAGATCGAGCATAAGGTTTGTGCTCGCGTTGGTCTCTCGGCAGCCCGGCCTCCGTCCGGTGCCTCCCTCGACGAACTCGTCTTCAACTCCGACTCCGAGCCGCCGCCGCCGCCGCCGCCGCCGCCGATGGCGTCCTCCGTCTCGGCATCGCTTGTCCTCCCCCTCCCTCGGGCCGAAGACGCCGCCGGCCTCCGCCCGCGAAGCCGTCGGCCTCCGGCGAGGGAGGCGGCCTTGCTCTCGTTCTGAGCGGCGCCGGGCTCCCGCCGTCGGCCGGGTGTTGTCCCTGTCGGCTGGGCCCGTCGGCCGGACTGGGCAGGCGGGGGCCGACGGCGCGGCGAAGAAGGAGAGGCGCGGGCTAGAGGGTGGAGAAGGATTCCCGCTTGTGGACGAGGTACGTGGGTGGTTACACCAAAGCACCGGAGCTAGGGCTTTTACTTGGACGTGAGCCGAATCGGGTTCACAGACGAGTTCGTGGAGGAGATAGAGCTTCGGTTCCGAGGCCGCGTTCAAGGCGATGGAGGAGGTGGGGAAGGGCGCGATCACGAACCCGGCCGGGCGAGGGCCGCATGGTCGGCACTACCGGTTGAGGAAGTCGGAACTCGCGCCGGCCCGATTCGAAGGCGCAGATTGAGAGCACGCTTGACGCGGTCCGCAATTTCGCTGTTCTTCTTTAATTGCTGTTTCGAGTTTAATGGGCTCGTGGTAATGATAATAATGATATCTATTGCTCCTATTCTAGAGGATTCTTAGAAGAGAAGCGTGACGATCGGTTTATTTGTTGACATTTGCCGAATGCCAAGTGTCAGGAGTTCTGTTGAAAGATGGTAAAATTTTCATGTTTTTAGAGCTATTATTCATTGGAGCAAGTTCAATAAGATAGGAAGCTCGTGACTTTTAACTTACAATGTTGGACACTCCTGCCATATAGGTTTGTCTTTCGGTTGACTTAGATGGATGTTGGAGCTCCCGAACGACATAGAGATAGTCGAGATAGATCGGTATCCTTTGCTAATGGAACAAGTGGAGAGTAGTAGTGGTCATCGGCACATAATTGATGTAGAGAGAAATGGGGACGCCTCATTGACGGCATCTCATGGTGATCGGCAACGCGGGGTAGACTCGACGAGAGAATGAGGATGGACTTTCGCCTAGCATGCCGGCCCCTGCGGATCAAACAAGCGTAAATTCATCAAACAGATTGAACTCCATGAATTCCTCTAGCACGAGAAGGAGTGATGATTACCACCAGCATCGAACAAGTCCATTGAATTCTGGACCATTGATTTTGGTGGAGTTAGTTGTCACCGTGGGTCAAATTATAGCAGCCATAGTGGTTTTGTCATTGTCAAGACATGAAAATCCAGAGGCTCCACTATTTGCATGGGTTGTAAGTTATGTGGCAACGCTGCCTATTCTTTACTGGCGTTATCATTCTGGCAACCGTGGTAGTGATCAGCAGTCCAGTCGATCCCATCGAGGGACTTCTCATGGCAGTCAATCAGAGCCTAGATCTTATACAGCTATCTCTGTCACACAGTCCACAGATGAGGGCAATCAACATTCTGAAGAATCGGCATCATGGAATGGCCAAATTGCAGACACTCTGAGTTCACGGTAAAGTTCAATTGTTTCTTATGCTGCTCATGGATGATGATTGCTTCTCATCTATTCAAATTGAATTTCAATTTGCACGTTGTGGGATTATTGGCATCATTCAGAATAACCTAGTCTGTACAATCTATGATAGATGGAATCAACAGATAATTTCGTTTTTGCAGAATTAGTGGGCTGGTGGACCATTTCAAGATGGCCTTAGACTGTTTTTTTGCTGTATGGTCTGTTGTTGGCAATGTGTGGATTTTTGGAGGTCACTCTTCACCTTCTGATGCTCCAAAACTGTATAGGTACCAATTTACAGGGACACTGTTCTGTTCTGTCTATACATGTAATTGCTGTGCTTGATGAAATATATGTGTTGTGGCCCTTTTGCAGGTTATGTATAGTATTTCTAACGTTTAGCTGTATTGGATATGCCATGCCTTTTATACCATGTGCAACAATTTGTTGCTGCCTACCTTGCATAATGTCTGTTCTGGGCATCCGAGAAGACTTTTCGCAGACAAGAGGAGCCACCTCAGAATCCATCAATGCTCTTCCTATCTACAAATTCAAGGTGAAGCAAGACTTAAATGCTGACGGCGAGGAATTTAACACAGGAGGAAGTGAAGGCGGGGCTTGGTTCCAGGGACAGAAAAGGAGTGTTTCTTGTCGGGAGAAGACGCGGTAAGCATAAAACCCACTTATGTCCTCCCATTCCAATTCTGGAGTTCAAGCACCCTCCTGCTGAATTTTGACCTATAATGTAGGGCTAGCATTTGATTTCGCGTCCTAAAAAGAAAGGCCTCGCCTCACATCTGCTTATATGTTCCTTAACATGGTGAAACTATCATGATAGCAGCAAGTGGCAAATGCTTACTATCGGCAGCTAGGCATGATATTTATCTTCAAGCAGACAAAGTGATGTTGCCATTGTATTTGTGCAGGTTTGCTGTATTTGCTTGTCAAGATATGCAGATAACGATGAACTAAAAGACCTAACTTGTCACCATGTCTTCCACGTTGAGTGCATTGATAAATGGTTAAAGATCAATGCTTCATGCCCCCTCTGTAAAAGTGAGATTAGCGAGAGCAGTGGGCTTTCGCAATCTGACAGAGACAGCTAGAACTGAGGACGAGTTTCAAGTAGCTCAAGAATTTGCATAAGGGAGCTGCCGATGAATGTGCCAACTACAATGTTTGCTCATCGGACTTACAATGAAACAGGGCCTCTTCGCAGAGACGTGTATTGACTTGGCACAGGTAGCAAGAGGTTATATCTGCAAAGAGGTTCTCTTGCGGCGCATCGGATGATTTACCATTGCTACACTACACTATGGAGAAGTGAATCTCTTGCTTGGGAGTGGTCCCACCTTCTCAGGACATGTAAATGTGAGGTCAAAGTTGGATGCTCAGCTCATACACCGGGTCCCGTGAAACGATCTGGGGGTGCTGCAATGGCAAAGGAATCTTTGCGCACGGATCCTATCTCGGGATAGCTTGTTCGAAAATACAGCACATGGTGTATTTAATCACGTAAATTGCGATAAACTGTAACTATTCATCGTTTCATGTTCTCCTATTTTGGAGCCCTAGAGTGGGCATGCTTAAGATAAATGGAGGACCTCAGTACTATTGCTGTTACAGACAGTTACCCAAGGCTGATCAAGAAATAGCTAGCATAGTGCGTAATCAAAGTTGTAGCAATATGCTAAAAAATTGCTGATATTTGCAGAGAACAACTTAGTTTTTTATGAAGACAGATGAGCAATAGAATTTGGAAGAACGTGATGGACAAAAACTGATAATGGATAGAGCAATAGCAATTTAGTCTTTGGTTTTGTTTTAGATTCTGATTGTTTCATAGATTTGGAAAATATTTTTTAATATTAATCACTTATATCAATTCAAATAATTAGTTCATGAAAAGTTCTCTCCATCCCTTGCAATTATGCATGTCTAAATATTTTTATGAACGTTAAAAATCTCTTATTCATTAATTTTTTATAGGCAATACAAGTAATATTCATTTTTAAAAGTGATATAAATGTATAACTTTTAAGATGCACCGTACACAGTATCAAAGATCATTCCGCACCATCCATCACAAGATATGAGAGAGCATTGCGCAGGTGGTCGGTTTGGGACTCATAGAAAAGAAGAAAAATGGCTTTTTCTTGAACTTACATATTTCGTGCCATTCATGTTACTATTCTGGTTGTGGTCTAAGAAGGGAGATGAGGCTACATAATTTCAACCTTCTTATTTTGGTGCGAAAACAGCAAAAATGGCATACCATTATTTTTGCATTTTCTAAATTTATTTTCAGAGTTTCAGACGACTTAAAAGCAGGAGAAATTGCCAAAGGCCTCGAGATAATTTCTTTGAAGGTTGTAAGAGGGAAAACTAGAAGAAAGAAAAAGAAAATGAAACATTTTCCCTACAATCTAGGGAAATTTCCGTACCAGAAAAAAGATCAAGTCCAGCAAAACATATGGCTCCTCTCCAACAACAACCCATTAGGAGACCACTTGTCTTCATCCATTTCATTAGTGATACGAAAAAACCAAAGAAGAAGATAAAGTAGGAGGTTCATATTAGCAAGGATAACATAGAGTCAAGGCCCGAATCACTCACTTGCATACTTTAACCAAAAAATAGAAAACTGTCATGACCTGAAACTAGAAAACGAAGAACAAAAACCAACCCAGGAGAGCATGTCTTATTGATGCAAAATCTATCATTTGTAACATCTCATTCCAAAATTTCACAGAACGCAATGTTTATACAAAGGAAAAACAATGGTGGACATAAATAAGGGAAGTACAACATGTCTCCAGAAGTAAGTTTGCAGAAGCCACTTGTTCTTAAGGCTGACGAAGCATCCGTTCTCGAAAATTTCTCCTTCTCCTGTGGCTCCACCTCAGGGATCTCCTATAGATTGTAAAACTAACAATGCAAAAAGGGAAACCTTAGTTTAATGCATATTCCCATGGAGCCCGCCACCTTGTCTCATTCATGCCCACAGACACACAAGGCTATGAATCCGACCGGAAACGAAAGTGGAGGAAGATTATACACAATTAGCAAAACAAATTCCAAGATGAGAGCGAGAGGGAGGCCAAAAAGAACAGAAGCAAATGCCAATCCAATAAAGCGACAGAATGGTCATGAACTGGAAAAGGCCCCATGAATGATACTTCCCCATTGGTTGAACGAACTATCTCCCAAGCCGCAGCTATTGCTGTGAACTAACTCTCATGCATACCGATGAATGTAGAATTACATTGCCCAAAATGAGCTTTGAACTCCACTTGTTAGATAGAGAGGTCCTTAAAAGCTTCCAGTTTTCCATTTGGCGCAAGAGAATCCATGCTTATGCCACCCGCAGGATGGTTGACTCCATTTTCAGGATTACTAGAAATCTGGTTGTATGAGGACTTTAGAACTGCAGAACTGCGACTTCCTTCAAAATACGTGGAGTGCAGGAAGTATTCAGCACAACGTAATTTCCATCCTGTTGAAGATGTATTTTACAAGTGTCTGAGACACCATCTCAAAAGTCAAATCTAGCTTTATCCAATCATAATATCCCATCTTTGTATTCAGTAAAATGAGTAAGCCAATAAGGAAGTAGGGATAGAAGAATGGTCATCAGTAATGAAATTCACCGACGAGATCCCTCCCTGACTCTCACACCCCAACACGCACCCACCCAGCCACCCACTTGCTACCCTATACTGCTGCTACTCCAATTATTCCAACAGATACTCCACATTTTAACCATAACTTTAACCAAAAACAGTTGACGAGATCAAAACTTAATTGACGCAGCATCCATATCAACTACTACTGAGGAGAGTAGCTTGTGAACCGCAATACAATCCTTGAGTTTCCATTACTTAACTGATCCGACCGCTCCATTTCTATGCAACATAACATGGACATGCTCAACAGATTATCAAGGGGATGGCAGCGTAAAACAGTCCAAAACAAATGAAATGAAGATGGTAGACCTTCGTTGCACCAAACAGTACCTTTGCACCAAGTTGTTGCTTGAATCCTCAATTAATTTCACAGCCTTGCCCTTATTGCTGGGTTCCAAAAGATACAGCATTTCTGCAGCAGCTGCCCTGTGCATCAAGGAATCTGCACACACAATAAAAAAAGACCAAGCACACTTAGAACATGTTATAACACACGTAAGAAAATTGTCTGATGTTGAGGATACCTTTATGCTTATCGAGGAATGACTCATTTGCCTCTAAAAGAGACTTCCCATGCAAATGATTGCAAGATGAACAATTGTATGTGTTAAAAGACTGTCATATTGAAAAAACAAACAAGAAAGATATAGCAAGTCCAAAAGACAGGTTGTAAAGAACCTGATTTCTGGTCATTCAGCTTCTAATACAGTGCAAATAAGTTTCTCAGAGTCAGTAGCTGGGGCAGCCATGGAACTAACTACGTGGAAAAACTTTAAGTGCAGCATATGAAGCACCCATCAGGAACAACACCAAGCCGTCAAAGTCTCTAGCAACCGGGGAAACAATATAGACCACCACTGAAAAGAGTTGAGGAAAAAGCAGCAGCAACACAGATCAACATACTATGACTTGCATCAAAATTTACAGACACCCAAAAGATGTGACAAATATATCAACAGCTCAACCCAAGGAGTTAAGAGGACATATGAGAATGATAAAATATCTTGAGTGCAAACTAGAGAGAAACTAACCAGGCACCTATGTGTGTCAGGGCTTTCTGCGTCCAACCGGAGCAGCTGCTTCACCGCCTGGGTTTATGAAAAGAGCAGCATATAAAGATGCATATATTAAAATGGAGTTAAGTAGAAAATTAAATTGCAAGCAGCACATATATAGGAAAAAGAAACAGAACATTTATCAGCTTGTCATTAAGTTACTCCGAACAATATGTTTCAAGAAGTTTCAAGAGTAAGAAAGTCACTGGACAAAAGAAAAAAGAAGAAGCAAAGTAACCCCAGGCAAAATTACCTGAAAAGCAAGCAAAGTTTTCCGCTTTCTCATATTTACTTCAAACGAAAGAATGTGTGTTTCCAAAGAATCAGGTGAGCTCCTTTGAAGCCGCTTCAGGTACTTTGTTGCCTCTGATAGTGGATCCTCGACCTACCACCACATATACATAATGGAATCCAGGTCACAGCAGCAACTATTAATAAAAAGGAAGTTACATAATATATGAAGCCAAAAAGAAGATTGCGCAGGAATATTACATACACTAATTTATCAGGAAGAAGCTGCTCATTGGTACATATCATGCTCTCTCTAGAAACGATAAAGCACATTTTTTGGCGAAAGGAATGTAATCACCAATTCCAATATTAGTATTTTCATGTGCTATTCAGAATCAAAATGGGCAGGCATTCACGTATATGACAGAACGCAGGGAACTACAGACTCTCTTACCACACAGAGAGCAACAACGACCGGAATTCCAGAACCAACCTTACCACTGACCACGTCGGCAGCGAAATTGCAGATGCCGTCAAGCGGCTCTCAATCCGGCATCAATGAGATGCTGTCAATGAGGCGTCCCCATTTCTCTCTACATCAATTATGTGCTGATGACCACTACTACTCTCCACTTGTTCCATTAGCAAAGGATACCGATCTATCTCGACTATCTCTATGTCGTTCGGGAGCTCCAACATCCATCTAAGTCGACCGAAAGACAAACCTATATGGCAGGAGTGTCCAACATTGTAAGTTAAAAGTCACGAGCTTTCTATCTTATTGAACTTGCTCCAATGAATAATAGCTCTAAAAACATATGAAAATTTTACCATCTTTCAACAGAACTCCTGACACTTGGCATTCGGCAAATGTCAACAAATAAACCGATCGTCAAGCTTCTCTTCTAAGAATCCTCTAGAATAGGAGCAATAGATATCATTATTATCATTACCACGAGCCCATTAAACTCAGGAAACAGCAATTAAAGAAGAACAGCGAAATTGCAGACCGCGTCAAGCGTGCTCTCAATCTGCGCCTTCAGGAATCGGGCCGGCGCGAGTTCCGACTTCCTCAACCAGTAGTGCTCGACCATGCGGCCCTCGTTTGGGCCAGGTTCGTGATCGCGCCCTTCCCCACCTCCTCCATCGCCTTGAACGCGGCCTGGAACCGAAGCTCTATCTCCTCCACGAACTCGTCGTGAACCCGATTCGGCTCACGTCCAAGTAAAAGCCCTAGCTCAGGTCTTTGGTGTAACCGGTCCACGTACCTCGTCCACAAAGCCAAGCGGGAATCCTTCTCCAGCCCTCTAGCCCGCGCCTCTCCTTCTTCGCCGCGCCGTCGGCCCCGCCCTGAGTCCGGCCGTCGGGCAGCCCCGCAGAGGACAACACCCGGTCGACGGCGGGAGCTGGGCGCCGCTCGGGGAACGAGAGCAAGGCCGCCTCCCTCTGCCGGAGGCCGACGGCTTCGCGGCGGAGGCGGCGGCGTCTTCGGCCCGAGGGAGGGGAGGACAAGCGAGATGCGAGAGACGAGAGGACGCCATCGGCGGCGGCGGCGGCGGCTCGGAGTCGGAGTTGAAGACGAGTTCGTCGGAGGGAGGCAATCGGACGGAGGCCAGAAGTTGCCGAGAGACCAACGCGAGCACAAACCTTATGCTCGATCTCCGCGTTGGAAACCGTCGGAGGTGAAGGTTTGAGGAACCAGCTGCGAGGCGACCTACCAGAGGTAGATGACCGGCGAGGCTTTTTTGGAGAGGCGGAGGCGGAGGGGGTGGGATGCGTTGAGAAGGAAACAGAGGAAGTAAGTGCAGCTCGTTCTCTCTGCTCTTCCACGAAAGAGAGACAAAACCTAGAAAATTCAAGTGAGGAGAGAGAAAATTTAAGCGGGAGCGTGTGCATTTATTACCCGTCTTTTTTCTTTCGCCAGCCGAGCCGAGCCATCAGCCGAGTTATTTGGGAGAGAGGAGAGAGAAAGAAGCGCTGAGTCGAGGAGCAGAGTGGAGAGAGGGCAGAAGACGCGAAGTGGGGCCCATCCGTCCACATGGCGCCTCGTGAGTGGCCGGGGACCACGCTGACGTGGAGGTCCCGGACCACCCAATATTTTCTCGAATGGACACATCTTTCATCATTTTGGAGTTATGGATAAAATAATTAATTTGTGGAAAGTGGGCCTCTATGCCGCAAACATCTCTCCCCTTTAAGAATTCCGTAAGTGAACACACCACCTTCCAAGTTGCAGACCCTTATATTAAGCATCGTCAACTGATAGGTGTATTAAGAAATCCTACCAGAACACAGTCCATGATGTGACATGTTTCAATTGTGCATCAAAATAAGTGGGACCATGAGCTGAATCAAAGAAAAAAAGCGGCGTTACTTCTGATAATTGTTGACACCCTAATTTATTTGTTTTATTTTTCATCTCGAATACCTGAAACTTTCATGATATACAAAACTAATTACATAGATTCACATATGATTCTTTTATAATTTTGAAATTAGATAATATTCTAATTTTTGGCTGAAAAAAAATTCTATATCATTACGGTCACTGCTACAATGTTTGTTTGTATTCAAACAAAAGCAAAAATATCCTGCCAAATTTTATTCAAGATTTCAGAAAATTATGGTATGTTGTATGTCAATTTCGAATTTTAGAAAAAGCCGAAGCGCACGAGCTGCAGTATTTAGATTTAGTAATAAATAAAAGGTAAAAATCAATCTAAACCGGTGGAAAAAATATGTTATGTTTCCTGTTAGATACTAGAAGTACAAAAAATCGCAGGCATTGATGACAAGATTTTAGCAATCACCGAAATACATTTTATTTGGGGAGAAAGCTGAGCTATTACTTGGATGCTTTGAGGCACTTCATACATCGGAAGCATGTACGCTGTTCATCGAGAGCTTGTTTCTCCCGACAATAAACATGCTCTGTTGTGTCGGTTCAGATAGCTGATCCAAAAAGTATAGCCATCAAAACTACCATGAAAATCAGTGGTATGCTGTGTACATGGCCACTCGAAGATAAGTAATTATATATCCTATTGTGAAAATCTCAAATTTATGCATGTGTGACAGATATCCCTTTATCAAGATTTTATCAATGAACACCATTAAAAATCTACATACATTAATGCTAGAAAGCATATGATATGTTTAAGTGAAATGAAAACGACAGTATTTTAGCTAAAAAATAAGCTTACAAAATATTGATGAAGGGTAAATGAGTCACATAGGTATAATAAATTTGGGGTTTTTTGTTGCACAAAAAAGTTTAGATTAAATGTGTAAGAGTGGACATATTATGGGCTTTTTGATGTCACAAAAAAGTTTAGGATAAATATGTTACAATGAGTGTAATTTGAGGTTTTTAGTGACTTTTTCTCTTTCAAGATTGACATAGACAATTGTAATGGAATTGTAACAATAACAATAGTAAGTTGTATTAGGTTTTCATAAAAATTATAAAACATAAACATGTACAAGAAAAAAATGGTTAATACTACGAAAAATCTTAAATTTATATATCTATGACAAATTTACTATAAACTAACTTTTTTACTATCAATAACTTCAAACTAGTACATCCAAGTTAATTTTGTTTACCACTAAAAATTTATGGCAAATTTATTATCTTTTAGTTTCCATTAAATTTGATTGATACCACGAAAAACTACAAACTGAGGGTAAAACCTTAAATTGGTGTGCTCGTCAATTATCACGTGTTGTCTAATTTAGTAATTTAACGATAAAATCTAACAAAAATTAACGGAGAATAATTTATTATAGATGTATCAGTTTTGGATTTTTCATAATATTAACCAAACAAAACATTAACTTATATGAGAAACGAAAAATACATACCCATCGGGCGATTGGCTCGCCCTACCCACACCTAACCAAACCAAACCAAACCAAAACGCCCTCTCCTTTCCCGTCCTTTGCCCCATTTTCGGCTCTCTTTCAGGGAAACTTTCTCCCGTTTGCCCGTCATTATTAGTAAGCATATGGCAATACGGTTATTTAGAGTGCCGAGAGGGCGAGAAAAGACTTCATTGGGATGGAATCCGAGGAGGGATAGCGTGGGGAGTACATGACGTAATTGAGACGAGTTGGAAATCAATGGGGTCCCATCAGATCACGACAACAGACACATCTTTTCATCATTTTGATGTTACGGATGGAATGGTTCATTTGCGGAAAGTATGCACACAACTTTCCAAGTAGTGGACCCTTGTTTTAAGCATTGTCAGATGCTAGATGGGTAACCAAATCCTACCGAAACTCAGCAGTAAATGAGGTGAAAAGTTCCAATCGTGCATCAAAATGAGTGGGACCGAAATACTTAATCAAAGAATTAAACAAGTATAGTATTGACGGCGACTCCAGTGTCAACACTTGAGTGCCATGAAAGTTCGAGGGATTTAAGTGCGCGAGCCGCAATGATTAAATTAAGTGAAAAATGAAAGGGAAAAGCCAATCTAGGCTGGCAATGTTATGTTTCTTTTAAATACTAAAAGTACTAAAACTTGCGGACGACAAGGTTTTAGCAATCATGGAAAAGAGCTTTTATTTAGGGAGAAAGCTGGGGTGATACTAGGATTGAACCGTTGCAGTTAGCCCATATCAATGACTACTGAAAATAAAAACGCTCTGTCGCGTCGATTCGGATAGCTGATCTAGAAAGCATAGCCACCGAAGCTACTGTGAAAATCAGAGACATGCTATGTACATAAATGGCCACCCGAAGATATGCAATTATAGGTCCTCCGTGTTAGCGACGACTCTCTTCGGCCGTAACAAATTGCGCAGAGCGGGAAGGTTGATTCCCCTCAGAACAAGGTAGGTTATGAACGAAACGTATGCGACCGCAAGAGCACACACCACGGTGCCAAGAATGGCGCCCAGTTGGACGTCGCTGGAGAAGAAGTCCACCAGAAGATAGCCGTTGATCACCATCACCAGTGCAGCCACCAGCCAAGCAATCACCTAGCAGCAGGATGCAGTTTGGTTATGAGGGGCGACATGAAATCCGTGAAGTGAAGCAATCGCGTGCGTTAACGATTCGCTTATCGGGTTCATCTGGGTCCGGAGTAAAACGTCGGAAATTCGAAGCGAAATCTCGGCGAATATACCTGGAGGACAGGGCCGATCCGGAAACTCCCCATCAGCTGTTCGTTGGAGACCAGGCAGAGAAGCGGAATGAGCGCGAAGGGGATCTGCACGGACTGAAGCACGTTCAGCCACTCGTTCATGACATCCAAGCTGTCCTCCGAAGTGTCGAACACGAGGGCAACGACCATCGCCGGCACGATCGCGCAGCTGCGCGTGATCAGCGCCCTCACCCATTTCCTCAGCCTTATATTGAGAAATCCCCCCATTATGAACTGCCCTGCGTAAGTCCCGGTTATGGTGCTGCTCTGCCCTGCAGCTAATAGGCCAATCCCCCATATGTACATGATCGGAACGACGCCCCCGCCAAACTTCTCCTGGAGGTACTTCCCGGCGTTAACAAGGCCGATGCTGTCGGCGAGGGCGGTCCCGTAGAACCCCTCTGCGAACACGGCCGTGACGAAGAGATTGATGACGAAGGAGACAGCGAGGCAGGCAGAGGACTCTATGGTGTTGTAGTTGAGGGCTTCTTGGACCAGGCCTTTCTTGGTGCGGTCGAAGTCGCGCGACTGCACGAGGGCCGAGTGCAGGAACACGTTGTGGGGCATTATGATGCCGCCCAGAACTGCCACCGCTTGCGTGATCGTCTTGGAGCTGAGTTTCGGAATCAAAACGCCTGCGAAGAAGACAAGAGCAATCGATCATGTCCTAAACTGGCGCAGCGCTCGGGGAAACTCTGCTGATGGAGCATTTGATTGCTACCGTTTGTCGGTAAAATATTTTACCGAGAAGTAGCTCGACAGCGCTCGGCTTCGCTTCGCCAAACATCCACGCGAACGAGAGCGCCATCACCGCTATGAGAACAGCGAAGACCGCTTCCAGTTTCCTCACGCCGTAGTTTTCGAGGAACAGAAAGATAAAGCTATACAGCAAGAGAATGGAGGAAACTTCAGTTAGAAGGCTGGATCTACCAATAAATGAAACAACAATGAGCAACAATTACAGCCGACAGCAGGATCAATTGGATTATTTTCCTTACAGACGGTTCATACTCATCGAGAAAAACCTTCATTACTCACCAATTCCATAAATCTGCAGGCAAAATGCAACAGTGCTAAGACATGCATTTTGCTGTGAAACAACGTAATCAGGATAGAAATATCAAGATTTATCCCCATTCATGTGTTTTTCTGGACCAACCAAACGAAAGTAAGATTATGAACTTTCATAGGGCAGCTATGTAGCTTCAGAATTCTGGCCAAAAATAAAAAATAAAAAAATGTAGCTCCAGAGTGGCCAAATCCACTAAATTCCTCAAACTTCCTCTCCTAATATTTAAATACTTAAAGTCAACTTTTCCCTGGATTAAAAATAAGTTCAGAATATTCTTTAAACTTTCTGAGAATTCCCACGTTCATCCGATCCAGTTCCAAGATAACTCAGTCCAGATGTAACAGCATGTCAAGAGCAAGCGAAAATCCGATGTGAATGGATCGAATGGATGAAGAAGAAAAGATTGCTCAAGAAAGTGAAAGCAAGAGAAGGCACAAATCTGGAGAAAAGTCCCAGAAATTACCAATCAGCAGCAGTGATGATGACGCCAGACCAGAGCGGCAAGACCCCATTGCTCAGAATGTTGAGGGCGATGGCGCTCCCGATGACCTCCTGTATGTCGGCCCCGACCAGCGCCACCTCGGCCATGAGCCACAACGCCAGCCGCGCCCAGGCGGGGTACTCCTCCCGGCACAGCTCCGCCAGGTGCCTCCCCGTGACCACGCCCAGCCGCGCCGCCAGCAGCTGCACCAGCAGCCCCATCGCCGTGGCCCACAGCAGCAGCCACAGCAGCGAGTACCCGGCCACCGCCCCGGCCTGGAGGTCCCCCTCCAGGTTCCCCGGGTCGAGGAACGCGATGCTCATCAGGAGCCCCGGGCCCGAGAAGAGCCACAGCTTCCTCCACGAGAAGGGCGGCGTGGCGCCGGGGTCAGGCCCGCCGGCCTCATCGCCGATGCCGACGACATTAACCTTCTGGGCCGGGTCGTACGCCGCCGCCTCGTCGTCCGCATCGGTGGGGCCAGGGAGGAGCGGCTGCCGCTGGTCGGGTTGCTGAGGTGGCATTGCACGGAGAGATATAGAGAAAGAGGTCTTGCTTTTGGCTATGGAGAGCAGGCTTTGGTACTTCTTTCTGGGTCGGCCGCGAAGTTGACCTTATATCTCTTCCTCAGATTTTAGCTGTGGCGGTTCGTGATTGATCTTGACGATTTTTCTTCGCTTTTTCCTTGTCGTTTTGCCACCCGCCGTAGTTTGATTTCTTGAGGAGTTGCCTCTTGTATCTTCCGTCTTCTCCAACTACCAAGCGCCGGTCGACAGAGAAAGTCAGTGCATTGGTTTGGCTATGGACGGAGGGATGGAGTGCAGGGACCCCTCTGCGCGCATTTGAGCCGTTAGATCAGGTGGGTCCGTCGTCGAATCCGACGACGTGGATGGATTTTTAGAGAATAATCAATCGATTCATGCATTTGAGCTTGGTAGATAGGGTGGGGGGCTTGCAACTACCGTTCTCCGGGCTCATGATGATTGGCGATTTTTCTGTCTTTTGCTTTTGTCATCCATTCATGACAATTTGTGTAGCTTGGCCCCTCTTTTCCTTCGTTTCTATTATGCACATAAAGTAAAGAGTTAACCAAATTTGCCCATGACACTAATGCGTGGGATGAACCAAATCGTCATTGAATTTGATTTTTCCATTAGAGGGGGCTCGTACATTTTTTTAAGCTATTGGTGATTTTTCTGTCTTTTGCTTTTGTCATCCATTCATGATAATTTGTGTAGCTTGGCCCCTCTTTTCCTTTGTTTCTATTATGCATTCATTCATTTTTTTTAAGCTATTGGGGAATCCAGCACCATAAATTGTATAATGGGAAAATTAAAATCAATTACCTAATGCAGTATTAAATCCTGAATTTTATTGAAAAGTAGTTCATTTCGATCCGTCTACTTGCGTCGGCCGTTAATTCCGTTAGCTTTTTCGATAGGAAAAAAAAAAGATCTAGTCATTACGGGTGGTTTACCAAGTTTGATAAAATTATATTACAATACTATTTATCATCCATCATAATGGTTAACCAAACAATTATTATATTTCGCTAGAAAAAGTTATCCATTTGTTTCGAAAATCTATCATATGGATACCAATCTAGTCATGAAATCTTTCCAATTTTGTCAATTTGGTCCTAAAAATTTGCTCAAATTTTATTGTAACCCTTTTCGAACCATTCTTCCTTGAAATAGCTGATGCGGCATTGTGTCATGTAGGATGACCGACAACAATTGGACCGCAATGTTAATGATTTTTAGCGAAAAATTGATTGGAAAGAATACATTGGAATTTCACGCAAATGATTATAGCTAATTTGACAAAATTAAAAAGTTAAGAATTGAATTGACATTTGTAAAATAAGTTTCAATTGATTGGATAATTATTATATATTTCATTTGACAGATATATGGGTGGCACTTAATTTGCGTGAAGTTGTATGCATTATCAAGTTTGCGTTTCTTATTACTAAAAAAAATGTTCTGATCAAGCGTTGACATAAGTAAGGTCCATGAATTTTATAGTTTGATTGCAGAATAGACTAAAAAAAATAGGAACATCACCATTATAATGACTTAATTGATGCATTGCGAATGAGAAAAGCACAACAAGGACGGGGGCATGAAGTGAAATGGGAAAATTATCTAGAATATCCTAAACTTATTGTAGTTTTGCCAATTTAGTCATAAACCTTTTAATTTTACCAATTGACTTCTAAACCTTTATATTTTTTTTATTAATTGAGTCAATTTGATTAATTTTGATAGGAAATTACTGATGTATATGATTGCCGTTTTACATGATATGGTCGATCTTGACATAGATAATTTTTAATAATATTTTAATTTTTTATTAACTTTTTTGAAAAACAATGGGAGAAATACCAGATATTTTGTGTAAGAGGCATGCATGCGATCTCGTCATTGCCTAACTCGCTCCAGATAACAAGATAGAAAGACAAAAGGCACACCCGCATCTTGTACAATTTTGTGTTTACATAGGAGAAGAATCCTTGGCCGGTTGGCGAACTTTAGGTCATCCATTTTGGATGATTGATGTTGTCCCGAATCTATTCCCTTAACCTTTTGTTATTCCTAAGCCTGTTCCAAATACATCATGTGTTTGGCATAAACTTCTAAACTCATCTCACTAAAATTATCAAGTACTCGCGACCCACCATAGTGCCTTTTTAGTACACAAACTCCTCATGGTAGACCAAGGAATAAATCATTTCAAAATTACAAACATAACAGTTTATGGGAAATTCACGTATTAGAACTCCAAAAAGTTTAACTGTTATAGAATTCTAAAATTAATAATAAGATAGTCAAGCGAGAAAAGGTGGCCGTTATTAGTAAATTATCATGACTTTTGTTTTGATCTTACAATAAATGTGTATATTTCCTCAATAACATAAGGATCGTAAAAGAAATAAGGAATTATAGCGATTTATACATATAGAGTTCGGATATCGGTTTCCTAGTTATAAAATACCAAACTCATTTCAAGTTTTATAAGGGGTCGAGCAATTATTGATCCTAGACATTCGAAATCCATTTACGTCTCATCAGGATTTAGATGGGCAAGGTATTCGACTGCATCTTTGCCGCCTCCGTTTCCAGTCACTGGGAGATGTCGTATCGGTCTCCCATCAAATCCATTTCTTTTGATGACAGGCCCCTGAGGTGGCGTCTCGGACTTGTATTCCTTCCCACAAATCTGTCAAAATTGATCGCCAATAATTGCACCAGTCACAGACAAGCACGAGACAGAGGAGGGTGCTGTTGCTTTGCCAGCCAGGAGACTAGTGACGGGACACTCTTCATCTTGTCTGCAAGATTTCGTTTTTCTTTGAGCTGAAGTTTAAAAGACGAGGTAATTTTTACTAGAGCGCCAACGGGTCGATTCGATTTGTGACCCAACTCAAAATCCTCATTCGTACAAAACCCGAATCGAAATGGAAGTTAGATTTGGACGGGATGGATTATATATATAGGTCACGACAAGCTTATGTAGAGTTGAACACTTTGCCATAAAACATGTCTTGAGATTGCAATGCGAGCTTCACAACGTCATCGAAGAGACAATCTTCATTGGGGATGTGAAGACTCATGAACAGAAAGAGAGAAACTAAGATGATGAATTTTCTGTATTCAATGAGGAGTTTTCCTCTGAGAGCTTGCGAACTTGCTTGCTCTTCAGTTCTATTTATATTACAAGCCGTAAAGTTCAACTAACTAAGAAAATTGACTAACAAAATCAAAACAAAATGTGCATTGTCACATACTCAAAACCGAATATTGATTTTGCAATGAACATGTGTTACAAATTTCATTTTTGGCTTCATCCCTCGCTTTATTTCCTCTGTTCTCGACAATGGTCAAAACAACAGCAGTAGGCTCACCAAGCTTTCTCGCTTTACTTCCTTTGTTCTTGGCAATACCAGATTCTCCATTAGCATAATATGTATTCATCATATAGCTCTTAACATCCCCCCGCAAATTGGGAAGGGATGAAGAACCCATACCCAATTTGACTCTAATAGTAAAGTATGCCAGGCGTGACAATGCTTTAGTAAAAATATCAGCAAGCTGATGAGTGCTTGGAACATAGTGCACACTCAGAGAACCTGAAGAAACTTTCTCTCGAACAAAATGAAAATCAACTTCAACGTGTTTAATGTGAGCATGGAGAATGGCTGTAAGTGAGATGGCAGACTGATTATCACAAAATAAAAGTGTTGGGGAGGAGAGACATAGACCAATGTCACGGAGAACAAAGCCAATCCATGTAAGATCAGCAGTAGTAGAGGCAAGGGCTCAATATTCTGCTTCGGTGGAAGAGCGAGAGACAGTAGGTTGTTTCTTCGTTGCCCATGAGATGATATTAGAACCAAGATGGGTGCAGAAACCAGTAGTTGAGCATCTAGTGTCAACACAACCAGCCCAATTTGCATCGGAGAATCCATATAAATTCATAGAACTGTGAGAATAAAGAAATATACCAAGGTGAACAGTTCCTTTAATATAGCGAAGAACCCTTTTCAACTTATGAAAATCTCCAATGTGGGCTGCTACATTTTCTGACATAACAAGTTTGTTGCATATGCAAGATCAGGATGAGTTATGGTTAGATATTGAAGTCCACCAACTAAACTTTTGTATTCAAGTGGATTGGAAAGTAGAACATCATCATTCTTCAAGATGACTGGTCTCGGTGATAGGGGAGTTGAAATAGGTTTACAGGCAGTCATGTTGGCTCTTGTAAGAAGATCAAGTGTGTACTTTGTTTGACATAGAAACAGATTGGTAGTTGTGCGTTTAGCTTCAATGCCTAGAAAGTAATGAAGATGTCCGAGATCTTTCATGTGAAATTGAAGACTTAGAGATTGAATCAGGTTAGCGAGTAACTTATCTGAGCTGCCAGTCAATACAATATCACCACATAGAGTAACAGAAGCACTGTTTTTGGTCCATCATGTAGTATAAAAAGTGATGAATCAGTCGTACTACAGAAGAAACCAACTTCAAGAAGAAAATTGCTGAACTTGTCAAACCAGGTACGCGGTGCTTGACGAAGACCATATAGGGACTTTTTGAGAAGACAGACATATTGAGACTGTTGAGGATGTATAAAACCAGGAGGCTGTTCCATATACATTGTTTCATTCAATGTTCCATGTAGGAATGCATTTTTAACATTAAGTTGATGTATTGGCCATTTCTTCATCATTGCCACAGAAAGTACTATACGAATGGTGGCATGTTTGACAACAGGACTAAAGGTTTCTGTAAAATCAACTCCTTCCTACCTCTTAGCTACTAATCGAGCCTTCAATCTATCAAGACTTCCATTAGGTGCGAGCTTCGTTTTAAACACCCATTTACATCATATGACATTCATTTGATTAGTTCGAGGAACTAATAACCAAGTCTGGTTTTGATATAAAGCATTCATTTCATCCTTCATTACTACATACCACCCTTCATCTGCTAAAGCTGATTTAACTGATCGTGGTTCAGAAGGCACTTTATATTCAGCAAGACATGCATATCTGGGATTTAGCTTTATAATGCCAGATTTTGATCGAGTGTTCATAGGGTGAGTAGAAAGTGTACCTTGTGAGGTAGCTGGAGAATTTTGATGAGCTTGGTCGATAACGATTTCATCTAGTGTCTCAGTTGTGGAAGTAGGAATTGCTTGTTCTACAAGTTGTAGATGTAAATGAGATGAAGTTGATGACACTGCTACAGGATGGAGAGAATCAAAGTTCTCTGCAACCACAATTCCACTATCTTGTAAATATCCTGTATGTGTATGTGAGGATGATGACACTTGATCTGCACTTGGAGAGTCGAAGAGTTTAACTTCTTCTGTCCATAGTCGATACAAAGTTGTATACTGATGATACTTTGTTGTTGGTTTCTTAGTAAAAGGAAAGAAACTTTTGTCGAACATGACGTGTTGACTAATGTATATATGACTAGTGGTAGGAACAAGACATCAATATCCCTTATGGCGGCCACTGTATCCCAGAAACACACATGTGAGAGATCGTGGATCAAATTTGTGCCGTGCATATGGTCTGAGACATGGGTGACATGCACATCCAAATATTCTAAGATGTTCATAACTCGGTTCTTGCTGATAAAGTTTGCTGTAAGGTGATTGCATTTGTAACTTTGGTGTGGGTAGTATATTGACAATGTAATTAGCTGTCATAAATGCAGCAACCCAATATTTCAATGGAAGTCTAGCATGATAGAGGATGGCTAGACCTAGTTCAACAACATGACGATGTTTTCTTTCAGGAATCCCATTTTGTTTTGGTGTGTAGGGACAAGAAACATGTTGTGTAATGCCACAACTCTATAAATGAGTCTTAAATTTGTGGCCAATGAATTCTCCTCCACCATCACATTGAAAGACCTTGATTCTACAATCAAACTGATTTTCCACTTGTTTCTGAAACATGACAAAGATGTTATAGAAGTCTGATTTCTACTTCATTGGATAGATCCAACTAAAACGAGAAAAGTTGTCTACAAAGATGACATAGTACTTGAAATTTTAAAAAGAACTAACTGGTGAAGGACCCCAGATATCACAATGGATCTGTTCTAAAGATGTAGAAGCTGTAGAATCTGATAAAGAAAAAGGTAAAGCAATACTCTTAGCAACTTGACAGCTTCTACACATAGTTTGTATTCTCGTATTGCAGTGAATCAACTACTGATTCTGTAGATACTTCAGGGTTTTCAGGTTGGTGTGAGCTAAGCGCTGGTGCCACACATCTTCTCCTACAGCTTTGTGTCTCTAAGTAAAAAAGGCCTCTGTGGTTTGAGGATCCACTCAGTAGAGTCCTTTAACTTTCCTTCCGAGCATCATGGTTGTGTTGGTGTAATTGTCCTTTATATATACCCCAGTTTTATCAAAAACAAATCAACATGGATAATCATCTGTTAGTTTTGATACTGATAGAAGATTTTTCTTGATTTCAAGAACAATCAACACATCATTTAAAGGTAATGAATCAACTTCAGTATGTAACAACGCATCACCAATATAGGCAATAAGTAGACATGAGCCATTCCCGATCATAATTGTATCAGTGCCATTGTATCTAGAGGAGTTATGAAGAATACCCGAGTTTGCAGTGATGTGAGCAGTCGCACCAGTGTCTGGATACCACTCATTGCCGTTTGAATTTTCAAGATGTATTGCTGCTAACGCTGTTGGAATTTTCTCAGCTTGATATGAGTTGTCGAATCGATACCAACAATGAAGTGCATCATGTCCTAGACGTTTACAAATTTGACACTCCAATCTAATATTATCTATTGTTTTCTCAACCTGCAAATTTTTGTGAAGTGTTAGATTTGAGGAGGGATATGATTTGGTATCTTGATACCTTTGTGAAGAATCAGCATATGGTCGAAATCCTTGACCAGAACCAAAACCGGAGACATTATTGAATTGCTTAAATCACTGACCCTCCTGTTCATGATTTAGGTTATTTGGCCTATAGCTTAGATTTCTTCTAGGATATCCATAGCTACGATTTCTATTATTGAAAGGACGTCCTCTTCCATAACTACGTCATCTGTGGTTACTCCCTCTTGAACCTCCAAAACCAAAGTTTTGCTGAGCATGTTCTCTGTCAAACTCCTTCTGCAAGACTTTAGTTTTTCTTTGACCATAATAGGCTAGATTAGGATTGTATTGGCTCGAGAAGTAATTCTGTAATCTTGCTTCGAACCTCTCTAACTGTGATATTACTTCATCATACTCTGGTTGAGGTTTCAAGCAATATATTGTAGTTTTAAAATTCTCATATTCAAATCCTAATCCCTCCAAAACACCAAACATCTTTGTTATCTCATCTAATGGCTTCCCGATTGCATCTAGTTGATCACAGATTGACTTGTATTCTCTGAGATAAACTGATAATGCTCAATCTCGTTTTTGGCAGGCTTGTAGCTTTCCTCTTAATTCAAACTCTTTAGCTACAGATTTTTGTGTGAATCGATTGAGTAAAGTTTGCCATACCTCACATGAAGTTTCCAAGCCAATGATCAGACTCAGTATATTTCCAGATAGAGCTCCATTGATCCATGACGATACAAGTTGATCTGTTCTTACCCAATTTGTATAATCAGGATTCGCAACTTCTGTATGTCCTTCAACTTCAACCTGTAATGATTGAGTAGGTGATGGAGTTTCTCCACTAACGAAGCCAAATAGCTCTTGGCTTCGCAAGAATCTGTGGAATTGCGCTTGCCAAAGAAGAAAGTTGTCTTCGGCTAGCTTGATAGTGACGGAGTTGGAGATGTTAACATGGATTGGAAATGGATATTTTTGTGTTCTTACTGCCATTTCGTGCTCTTAGGCCCTAGATGATGCACGATTGTAGTCACAATCAATGAAAAAAGATTAGATCTTGCCAGAGAAGAACAACTCACAGATCGGAACAGAGAAAAGCAAGTGATTTGCAAATCCGCAATCAAGGGAGAACGACGCTATGAGCAACAGAAGAAAGCGATCAGTGAAGCTTGAGTGCAGCTTCAATCTGCCGTGATTTCGGCATCTTTGATTAGTTTTTGCAAGCAAAGGGTTGCTGGAATAGAGTAATCAGCAAAGATGATCTATGCTCTCAGGCGGGCTCTGATACCATGTGAAGACTCATGAACAGAAAGAGAGACATAGAGATGATGAATTTTCTGTATTCAATGAGGAGTTTTTCCTCTGAGAGCTTGCAAACTTGCTTTCTCTTCAGTTCTATTTATATTACAAGCTGTAAAGTTCAACTAACTAAGAAAATTGACTAACAAAATCAAAACAGAATGTGCACTGTCACATACTCAAAACCAAACATTGATTTTGCAATGAACACGTGTTACAAATTTCATTTTTGGCTTCATCCCTCGCTTTACTTCCTTTGTTCTTGGCAATACCAGATTCTCCATCAACATAATATGTATTCATCATATAGCTCTTAACAGGGGAGAGGGAACCTCTAGATCTAAAAGTCTCCTCCTAATCCGGAGACAACGAGGCTCCATGACCATTGTTGAGATTAGAATGGCCATGAAGGAAAGAAGCAGAGTTCAAGTGTGGACATTGTAAGATGCAAAAATGCACCATAAGATCTCCATAACTAGAACACAAAACACATATGCAATCAAGCAAAGAGATTTAAGCATCTGATTTGGACCATCATTCTTAATGTGGAATAGCGACGATCTTGATTTAAGAACTTTTCCTCTATCACTCTCTATATCACTAGCTCAATGAGACGGCTCCTCACTCTTATCACTTAGTAAACGCTCCTTTGTAAGAATGATTATGCGTGTTAGAATTAAAGGAGAAACTTGAATACTATTTATAGAGTTTCCAACCGGACCCTCTTATTACGGGCCGGGCTTAACTCTACCCACATTAACCAGTCTTATATTAGATTAATTAAAAAATCTTATATCTCACCTTATATCAATATTGTAAAACAGTAAATTATAATAAAATTATTAGGAAAACTCTTATATTTTTCCACTTAGGCTATATTTATTGAAATTGTATTATATGTGCGCACATTGGTCTAGAGATAATTCTAAATTATCAATCCTATCTGATAAAGTTTTAAATACCAAATAATGGCAGTAACTATATGTATACACATAGAGCCTTCCATGGTCACAAATATTTTTGATTTTATTGATATGAATTCAATATGATAGTGTTGCAAATTGATAACACATCTCAAAAAGAGTAAAACCTTATATGTTATCACCTTTGTCAATCATTATTCTTTAAGGGCGACTTTGGCAAGATGCAATTACATCTCCAAAGGACTCTAAGGGCCCATAGTCCAAAGCAGGTTTAGAGGTCCTTTGGGAACTTGCATTTTCGGAATGCAAGTTCCGTTACTGTTCATTACTGTTAATCTTCTCAAGTGGAGAAGCCAATCGGAGGTCGACAACCGCTGGCCAAGGGGTCGTGCGCGCCGGCGACCGCCACCTGAGGGTCGCCTGACCCCGGCAACTGTCGCCGGACCTCAAGCGACGCTTGGGTCGTGCAACCCAGGCAACTGATGGCCTGAATCGCGTGACCCAAGCGGCCGCCTGAGGTCGCACGACCTTAGGTGATGGTGGCCTAGGTTGGGTGACCCTAGGCGACGATCGCTGAAGGTCGCCTAGGGTCGCCCGACCTCAGGCGGCCGTCGCACGACCTAGGCGGCCGTCGCCTAGGGGTTGGGCGACCCCAGCGACCGTTCAGCCGCTAGATCCAGCTATTCGGCCGCTAGATCCGATAGTCCGGTGGCCGGACTTCAAAAAAAAAATACAAATATTTTTTTTTTTTTAAATTTAATAAAAGTCATTTACAAATGTAAATTTTACCAAACAGTATTTTAGCCAAAGTTATTTCTCAATGCAAATTTTACCAAACTATATTTGCATTTTGAAAACCCCTTTCACCCAAAGGTATTTGTATTTTTGCAAATGCATTCTCCAAAAGCCGAACCAAACGAGCCCATAGTCTTTCCACTAGAGTCTGATAGGACTATTTGAAGGTAAATTTTCGATTCAAGAAAGATAGTTGTCAATCCATAATTTATTATTTCATCTTATTCGAAATGATCATAAGACTTGCCTTTATATAGGTTTGTTATATGACTCTTACTCTTAATAACTTATAAATATATCTAGCATTCCAAAGAGATAGATTCCTAGGAATTTACAAAACATTAAACTAGATATTGAGATGCAAACAGATTTCCGAAATGACACTACAATAAAGACGCTTAAATTTGTGCACTAGTCTTGAGAGCTGAACTAACATAGATATTAAATCGACAACCAATTAGTCAATCATTAAAATCAATAACTTGTCCACTGCACTGATAACCTCTCCGCATCATTGGCCACTTCAGCCTATTAAATTATAGCCCAGATTTGATTTAATTAATAATCGAGTCTCCATATATTATATATCCCTAATAAGATCTAGAGTGGAAACACATGAAAAGCCGTCGATCTTGCTCCTTTCCTGGTTTTTCCAACGCATCCGCACTCCCATTAGCTTCCTTGAGAATGTGCTCAATGCTACAATGCTGCAGCTCCGCGAGCAATCTCCTGCATTCATGTAGCAAAGGTTAAAGTTGGTCACAGTAGCTCCCCCATCTGAGCACTTTTCTATTGCCGCAGTCCGTGACTTAGGCAATTCGTTCAACTCCAAGCAACTATCCCTTTTATGGCCAACAATTCCATAGTAGAAGTTGTTGGGGTGTGGTTTATATTCTCAATCATCGAGAAGGCACGGGCATTCCGCTCCCCGATGAGTGGGCAAGGGTTCGAGGACCGCCCCATTGGGGTTGGGGGTAGCACCTCCGAGCAGCCAGAGGGATTTTATAGTTTGAACTCATATTGTATTGATAATTTGGGCTTGGGTCCATGAATAGTTACTGAGTATATACCTTTGTGACAGAGAGGTACAAAATGTTAATTATAGTGGAATCATCTATTAGATATAACCATAATTGAAGGATTAATTAGGATAAACCTCGTTTCTTGATGTCTTTTTCTTGCCTTTGCTCTCTATTTTTTTAGGTTTGTGCGCTGAATTCCAAAAGAAGCTAAGATTCTCAAGACCTTCTTGTAGGAGCTTGAGACGTCTTCCATATAATCAACCATATTTTTTCGAAGCGGTTTAGCAATTGAGATTGGAAGGCGAAATTGAGCATCCACTCCTCCCTCGCCGCCTGCTGTTTTTAGATCAAACCCTCAACGGTGCTCCCACAAGATTTGCCACCTTTCTCAAACGCTGAAGGAGTTGATGGCTGAAACTTGGGAACCCATTTTCAAATTGATAGAATTCTACCGTCGACAAACCAAGGTCCAACCTTAAGCATGTCATTCAATCCTCCTGATCCGCGAACAGGACATAGAAAAATCCTTCGCATAGGTCTCTGCATTTCGCTTAGAAAGGCAGAGAAAAAAGCTCCAGGAATCCGATGTAGCAGCTCATCCCCATTGCGGCGTCTCAAACGATCTTCTTCCTCTTTAGAGGCGATCGGGTCCCTCTTGTGATCGCGAAGGGAGTTCTCCATAGAGAGCGTTTCCTTTCAAAAAGTTTGCCAAGGTCAGAACTCAGAAGTCGTTCCATCTCCAGGGATCAAAATCAGGCGGAGCCTCTGTGCTTTAGTGTCCATCCATCATCATCACGGCCCAATTAGAACAAAACCCAATCATGTTGAAGAGAGTTCCAGCAGAAGCAGATTGGTTGTGGGCTTGGGTCTTATGGGTGTCTTGGCTAAAGAGTTGACCCGAGTTTTCATCCTAAATCATGAAAATAGCGCCCTTTCTCACTAATGATTAGGGGTGAGTTTCTACCCGTTGGTACAATTTGAAACCTACTTTGCATACCTTATAACATGGAACACTACAAGATATATGCTATGTAGTTGGTAATCTATATTACCGAGACAAGAAATTAAGAAAGAATGACTTAAATTTACCGTTTCTTATACAATGTTCAATTAAAGCTTATATATAAAATAATATATATATATATATAAATTAATTTTCAAATTTGGTGTCCACTTTTTGTATAACAAAAACACCCATGTGTCATCACGTTATAGAAAAATGTACGGAGGACAATACATATCATGATTAATAAAAATTTGATATCTCCAAGCAATTATCTAACAATTCTCTTATTTGAATGAGCACAGATCCTCACTTTCGAAATTTATTCATATTCTTTGCTAAAAATCGTTCACTTTTATATTGAATCGGGAACTTTCACCCAAAAAAAAAAAAAAAAAAATTTGAATCGGGAACAGAAATTAGTTTTTAGTTAAGAAAACTCACGTTCGAATAAAGAATCCTCATATTACGCTTCAGCAAATTTGATTTCTAGACATTTTAAAGAAAATATATTGTCTCAGCACGTGCAATGCCCGTTACAATTTACTAGTCATTTATAAATGTAAGATTGCAAGTTTCGTAATTTTGACATATCTAATGACAAAGTATCCCCCGTTTTTTTATGGGTATAAAGAAAGTATCCTATTTAATTATTTGATACGCAACACGTCACCAATTAAAGTTCAATTTTCCGAAATTCAGAACTAGTGCGTGTTTGGTTCATGAGAATTCTCAAAATCCTTGATCTCATTTCAAATGAAAATAGGGTGTGCAAATAGAAATTTACCTTTTTGTGTCTTGGAAACGTTTCCTGATGAAGACACGGGTTCCAATTTTCTCGAGCTTGGCCAAGAAATTGAAAACAACTTGAAACTATTCCCCGACATCCTCAATCGACCAATTTTTTTTTTTTTTTATGAAGCCATTTAATTTTTTTTTTTTCATATAGCCTCCATTTGTTTCATGAGAATTGTGACATTACTACAAAATGTTTTCCTATAAAGTTATTTTCTAGAAAAATGATAATATTTTTCGGTGTTTAGCTAAAACCTAAAAATGAATTAAAAAATATTTTATATTGTTTGGTAAGGAAAATATGATTTGATTTTCCTATGTAGACAAATATCATTTGGGCGCTAGGCAACCAAGGAACCAAATACAGGTACTAAGGTCTCGAGTTTGATGTTGATGGACCTCACCTAGGCCTATCGAGCACTGGGGACCGGCATATAGGTCCAAGGTTCGGGTCTCGGCCTCAATGGAGCTAAATGTAGGTGTCGCGGAACTGGGCTTGGGCACCAAGGTCTTTGGCTGACCTTGATGGACATGGGCCCAACCTCAATGAACCAAGGTGCAAGCGTTGGGTCTCGAGCTTAGCCTTGATTGACTCAGGTGGGTGCCAACATCCCAGACCTAACCTTAATGGACTAAGGACCGGGCAAGGTGCTGAGGACCTAGGCATGGGCACTTGGGTCTCAAGCTTAGGCACCGAGGATAGGACTTGGGTCACGAATGTTGTTTTGGCATTGGGTGTCAGGGGCATGGGCATTGAGGCCTCGAGCCCAGCCTCAGTGGACATGGGCCCGAGCACTCATATCAAGGTCATGGTCACCTTGATGGACCCAGTCTTGAGTGCGTGCATTGTGGAACTAAGCCTAGCCTTTACGGACTTTAGCTAGGGCATTGAGGAGTTGGGCAAAGGTACCAAAGTCTTAGGCCTGGCCATGAGCACACTGGTGTCTTGTGCCCAACCACTGTGGACCTAGGTTTGAGCACTAGGGTTATGGGCCTAGACTCTTTGGACATAGTATTGGCCTTGATGGACCCCGGTGGACTTGGTATTGGCCCGTGGCCTCTATCAAGGGCTCGGGAACAGGCGTTGGGGTTCTCTTGCGCCCAAACACAGTTTTCAGTCAAAGGGTTAAATATCTAATCAAATTTTAGAAAATGATTTCAGATTTTTTAAAGAGAAAAATTATTTTCCTGAATTTAAACATAGGTTTTCAACTTGTGGCTCGAGCGCCTTGGTCCTACTTCCTTATTCTTGGACATGCCTAATTCCGATCTTCGTTGTTTCCAGGCTTCAATCCGAGTTGCTTCTCGCCTAGAATTCGAGACGTATTCAGCACTCCACTTACCAACCACCACCGTGAAACGGAAAGGATTGCCGCTATTACGGTTCCAACGGCGGTTTAAGGCCATGCAAAGCGTTGCTTTGGGCCGTTCAAAATCTTGGTTGTGGAAACTTGAACCATGACCAATCTCCTACGCCTTTCCCTTTTATGATGCCGCGACATTAATGCACCATGATGAAGGAGACAACGAAATCGTCCTCGTGATCCAGTGAACTCATTCTTTCCCAAACATTCCATCCGGGATCTTTTTGAATTCTCCAATAGAAATCGAGTGCTTTGAAGAATCTTCGCTGTTTCGTCCCTGAAGCAACCGGGCTGGTTAACCCTAGAGCGAAGCTCCCTTTTCGCGTTTCGATGAATGAAGTCCTTTATCAGGACGTGACCCGACTCGTGGCTCGTTCAAAGATCGCTTTATCGTGAGCTTTGGTCTGCTCTGAGAAACTCTCTAGAGGGCGATAAAAAGGTTTCCTTCAAAAGCCAGGAACCACTTTCGGCTTTGCTCCGGCCTGCGCGGTCTTTTATTGGGATTAGATGCTTGTCATTTCGATTTTTGGTAACTCTTTGGCTGCCGACTATATCTGAGTATTCCCGCGACTAGATTTTGCCACATTGCTTTCCAAGATAAAGTACAAGATAAAAGTTCGTCGCTTTAGATTATTCTTGCAGGTGCAACTTTGCAAGATTTTGCTATTTCACCAAACCTGTGTTATAGTAACTTTGGGTAAAAGCCAAAAACAGTTAACCCACGTGTAGGACTTGCTTGTGGCTTGGGAGGGATGGGCAGGCATGGCAGATTTAAGTGATTTGGTAATTATTATGGAGCAACAACCTCTTCCGCGCGAATTAATCTTATGATTATGATGCATTTGGTATGTGGTCAGTTCATAGTTGTAGTAATAGTATCATACTGGAAAAAGATCAAAATTGAATTGATTGCATTCGCAATCAAGCCTTGCAAGTGACGTAGATTGATTATATATATGCCCATGCGAAGGGTTTTACGTTTAAATTTTTCTTGAAAAATCATGTTTATTCAATCTGCTTCTCTACCACATCGATCTTCTTCTATGGAAATAGTGTTTTTAGACTTGTCGGAGTGACAATATCAAGATATTATATAAGAAATATCATTGGAAATTTATATTTCATACGGAAGATAATTGAATTTTATGGACTGATTTGCCTTATATAAAAATTTGTATCACACTTACCAAAATCTCCTATGTCATACTTTACAAAACTTAAGTTTATTAGGATTTATTTCTACTCGTTGGTCATTTCTTTTTCCGTTATTACTTTGGTTTAAGTAACTTAAACTATACTACGGTATTTTACTACATGTTGTCTCAGATGGAATTGAGGTAATTTTACTCTCTATAGTGCATTATGTCGCAAGCATGTTAGTCAATTTTTCTCTACATATTATTCTCCTCAAATAAGAGTGAATTTTTTCAACAAATATATCAAATCAAAGATCATGCATAATAGAGTCAATTTTACGTGAAATCATCGGTATAATTACTCTCTCATCCTTGTAGAGTTATTTCTATTACTTATTACTTTAGATATTATAAGATATATCTTATATTAATGGCCGTGTTTATACTTGGAATACCTTTCTATTAACTTTTTTGAAAAAGAAAAATATTTTTTCATTCTCATGTATAGGTCAATTTTACTACATTTGGCAAGAAAATTCTCTAAATTTTCACTTTTCTTGGAGAAACTCTTAAATTTTTTTTGGAAAAGAAACGATTCCCCTAAAAAAGATCAATGTGTTTAATGTGCAAAAGTCACTTATAGCATGATATATTAGACCCATGTCTTGTGGGCAAGCCATGTCTAGTAGGACTTGTTCGTTAGATGCGGGATGCAAGCGGATATGTATGCGTCGATTTCGTTAATTCATTTTTGTAAACTATACGAGCCATCATTTTCTATAAAATTATGCGAAACAAATATAGATTATCATTAATTGTGCAATTCTTTTTGCGAAAATATGAATGATTAGTCTTTCAAAATTCCCTCGGCCCTTGAATTCAGAGGCGAAAAGCTGTATTTCAATACTACAAGTACCGTGCATCTAGACTCGCTTTGGACTACAACAATGCTGTGTATCAACTGCTGACATATAACATGTTTGTTAATTACATGTTTGAACAAGACTAAGTATAGAGTCGTTGACTTCTTGGTTCTAGACAACTAATGAAGGATCGAAGTTTGCATCGTTACATTAATTTATTTGGTTAGAAAAAACTTAACGGAACGCTAAAATATAACTATAATTTACTCTTATAAAAAAACAATCGTACTTTGAATACGGCATAGAGGTCAAAGGACGAATCCTATACGAAATGGTTAGCAGCTTTGTTCTCATTAATAGGAGCACATGATGACAAACCCTAGATAGGTAGAGACGATATAATTAGGGTTTTGGTCTTTTATGGGATGTGTCAGTACGATTAGACTTTTAATATTTGAAGAAGACTAAAGTTATGAAGCAAGAAAAGAGGCGGAAAAAGATAAGAAGGTGAACGAACGTCACACGATTTTCTCCAAATGAATATTAGGCAATGATGCAGCTTAGAACAACATAATGTGGCCGACATTGGCTATATGCCTAATAACTCATAGAAAATGTCACCCTCTTTATAATGTCTGTTAGGCGAATATATGTAGTAGGGCATTTTCTTGCCCTAGAAATAGTAGGTCAACATATGCATGGATTCTACAAGTTTCAAAAGCAAACAAACTTTCTGTGGTTGAACTTCTCCATCGAGACTAGTCAATTAGAGGAGCAAGTTGAAGGAGTGATTTGGCTATTTTATCCCCTTGTTTGCCTTCACATAGAAAAGGGCATCTTCTATGGTAGATGTGATCATGTAAATATGAATATAATAAAATCTATGTGTGTGAACCTTGTCTTCTCAATTATTATATCCGTGTTTGCTCATTGAAGGAGTGATTTGGACATTTTATCCCCTTGTTTACCTTCACATAGAAAACGGCATCTACTGTGGTAGATATATCATGTAAATATGAATATAATAAGACCTTTGTGTGTGAACCTTGTCTTCTCAATTATTATACCTATGTTTGCTCATTAATAACATTTATCAGTTCTTTTGAATGTTAAAAACTATAATGCATCTTAAAAGTAAACCACTTGTCTAGCTATAAACTACCTTTTCATTTGAAAGTGGAATAAATATTGTCCCCCACACTTAGAAATTGTGAAGCTAATGTACTCAACCCCATTTTTTAGCTTTAATTTATTACAATATTTTTAATATTTTTAATTTTTAATAATTTTTAATAATTTTATTTTATTTTATCGTTGATGCTAGTTCGTGAGTGTGGGGGAGATCTAGTTGATATTAACTTTTTGCTAACGACTATATTTAGCTCTTGCAGACAAACCCAATTAAAAAGAAGTTTAAATGGCTGCTTGCCGTTTCTTTTTAGCCTGAGTAATAATGGATGCTTGCACTAAACAAAGGATCAAATTTCAATGTCTGCTGTCAACAAAAGTAATACTGGAGCCCAAAAGTAATACTGAAGCATATGAAAAGTTAAAAAAAGGAGAAAGAAAAGGGCTTTAAGCCCGTCAAAAAGTTTGAGGTATATACCGAATTCACATGTCCATCCACCCACTAAAGCCTCATGATAAGCTTCCAAAAGCATTAGGCGACTGAAGAAAACTATCTTTAGCCATCACGTTTACCCCACCAGCAACAACGAAACCCTAGTTCGCAGAGGAATATCTAGCACGTGAACAAAATTCCATGCACAAGATGCCTACACGATCCAGACCGAAATCACAACATTGCCACTTGATGGTTCCACAAATTTAGAACAAATTGCCATTACCATCACCTCCACGACAAGCCCCATTTTTACAAGTCTCTGTCTTCAACTTTTGGGAAAGAAGAAAGCGAAGGCAGAGTGACACAAAACGGAACAAACATTGAGGCCTACAACACATTGACAATTACATCATTCGCCCAGATTATCTGAACTTCTTATTCCGCATCAACACATGGAACGCGAGGAATTCAAAAGAAGAGCTAAAGAGACACTTTTGAAAAGTTAAAAAAAATGTCCAGCAAGAGAGAGATATGATACGGCAGAGACAGGACCAAAAGCATGTTCCCTTTTTTCCAGTTGATCTAGATCCGATTGCGATCCACGCCCGGTTAGTGACGTCGTTCGGGGGTCCAGTGCGGTGCACTAGGACTGAAATGCGCCGAGACCACCCTTGAATCGAGTAGCTCCACTATAGCCGAGACATTCACACATCTTGGTGCCTTGTATTGATTGATCGAAGCACCCCTAGAGATTGCATAGTCCATGAGCTCCTCAAATGTACCATTTTTCACCACCCTTATCTCTAGAGGCCCAATGGAGTTATCTGCCACCCGGCATTGCCGGTACACGGTGTTGAGACATTCTTCCATGGCGAGGCAACACCGGTTGAGTACCTCATTAGGAGGTGAATTGGTTGAATCCTTCGCAAGCAGTTCCCAATAGATGACGTAGTGCCCTGGGATGGTCTTCGTGTCGGCATAGCTTGTGTACTCGACCACACTAGTGTTAAACTCGCGGAGGAGCGCCGACGCACTCTCCACAGCCTTCTGGAGCTCGGACTCATCCGTCTTGTCTGAGTCGATGCTCAAGAGCACATTCTTCCGCCGCACGAAGCGGAACTGCGGGGCAGCGTTGTGGAAGCCCGTGACTTGGAGGATGTCACCGACCCGGTACCGGCAGAGGCCTGGATAGGTTGTGATGACAAGCTCGTACTCCTTCCCAACCTCGACATCTGCCAGGTCGACGAGTCGGGGAGGGGAGTCCCGTGACAGGGGAGGGGCCGACGGGTTATGGGGGAGGAACTCAAAGTATCCCATGTTCGGCATGATCGTGTACGAAACCTCTGAGGGCTTGCACATGGGTTTTAGGTTTAGCCCAAAGTAGCATTCGGATGATGCATACATAGTGCATGCCATGGGCAAGCCACCACTATAATATTCTAGGGTTGGTATGTATTGAGCCATAGCCCCAGTCACGATCACATCCAAGTACTTAGTGTTGGGCCAAATCCTAGTTATGATCCGATCCAAATTTTCGCCGGAACATTCCTTTCGAATGAACTTGGCAAGGTCTGGTTTAGGACTCACGATCTTGGACATGCACTCCCGGATGGCGGGGTCAGTGACCTTAGGGTTTAGGGAACCGGTGGCGATGTCGTGGGCTAGCTGCTGCCAGTTTTGCTGGAGGAACTTGATGGCACGGAGAAGGCCGGAGGCGAACACCGCACCAACGCGGAGGACCTCCTCACGCATGAGGAGGCCGCAAAGCATCTGGGCATACATGCTCTGGAAGGAGTCAGGGCAAAGGATGGTCTCGTTCGGGCTTGTGTAGACATTGTACGGGTCGTAGGGGCGGGTCTTGAAGTGCTCGCTCTTGTAGTAGCTCGTGAGCACCGGGCGCGCCACTAGGCCGCCCGGCGTCTTGGTCTCCGCCTTGATGAAGAGGAAGTAGAGGCCCTTGCCCTTGTCCAGTCCAGGCACATAACTGCACATCAACAGAAAAAAAAAAAAAAAAAAATTCAGATATCCCTTCCAAATTAACTTGATTAGTTATAAGAGGATTGTTATCTTGATTTATTGTACAAGACAATATCACTCTAAACTCGTAGAGCATTATAATTCTTCTAACATTTCACTGTAGATGGTCTAAAGGCGAAAGGGATCCGCTACAGAAAGAACCATAGGGATCTTCTTGGGGAGATACTTGCAAAAAAGTGCAAACTCAAAAAAGTACAGCACCCGCCATCATTTCTTTATTATTAAATTCTCGTTCAGGAAACATTCCGGCCATAGCCGCCATCATTTGGTTTTAGGCGATTACTCACAGGTTCATGACCGGCATGAGGAGACTATAGAGTAGTTGGCGACGGTCCAGCTCTTCTTGAATGGTCGGCATCAGCTTTCTCTCTCCAGCCGAAGTACCCGAACTGCGAATATGCGCACTCATTATTACATGCCTCAACCTTAGTTAATGCCATCATCTTCTATAGATAGAAAGGACATAAAATAAACAGATCCCGAGCTTCTTTTCCCCCTTTAAATTACTAGGATCAACGTACATCGGACGCGATATCAAAAGAAAAACGGGGAAAATATAAACTCGGCGGTTCAATGAAATTGCACCTGGTGAGGAACTCGGAGATGGGATGAGAGCACAGGATATTAGAGCGGTCGCCGCTGGCGATGCGCTGGATCTCGGGCTGGATGTCCTCGTAGGTCACCACGGGGACCTTGGCCTTGAACGAGGCACGGTCGGCGGCCCCGTTGAGGCCGAACCGGTTCAGGTACTCGGTCCCCGAGTTCCGGGTCAGGATCTCCCAGAGCACCCTCTCCTGGACCGAATCCACGTTCTGGGTCATCTCCTCGATGAGCCCGAGCGCCTTGGCGTCCTTCTCGCATGCCGGCATCACCGAGTCGGCCATGATGGAAAAAAAGAGAGAGAGAGAGAGAGAGAGAGAGAGAGAGAGGTTTGGGTGTGTTTGTGAAGAGGAAGAGGAGAGAGGCTCTTGGTGGTGGTGGTGGTGTTTGAGTGCGGTGAGGAAACCATGCAGGGTGAAGGGCCGTATTTATAGCTGGCGAGGTGCGTCGAGATGGGAACTTCGTGTCCACGTAGGAGCCAAAAGGAATAGCGGTTTTTCGGAAGGGGGACGCCAGCGGGCCCGCGGCGACATCATACATTTGTGTCGGAGCAGTTGTCGCCCCCCGGGGGGAGATGGGGCCCGCGACAGGTCATCTTTCTCCGGGTCGCCCCGACATGGGGGGGCCCGGGTGTCGGCCACGTCAGCCGGGGGTCTTTATACGCACGCGTCAGCGTCTCTCTCTCTCGTCACACGGGCCGTTCTTGCAGAGAGATTGTTGGCCTCGAGACAACATACGTTAGCAAAAAATTTGGGATTCCGTGAGATAATTTCCAAGGTTAGAGCGTGATGTTTTGATAATTTTATTGATTCCTCGTATACATGACCAATTAAAGATATATAAGCAATTTCGAAATATATGAGGAAACAATATTTCTGTCTAAAAAAATTATCTTAAAAAGATTTGGACAATCAAATGAAGATATATGCCTCATTTTGAAGATATGAAAAAATCAATAGAGTTACCAAAATTCTCCTAATGCAGGAAATTATCCTGGGGAATCTTTGATGATCACTAACAACAATGATGGCCGCCGGCTAACAAACGAGAGATCCAGAGAGGGAGACGGGCACGGTAGCAGTGTAAAATCTTTCCTTCTGTCCTGTTGCGTATGGGGGAGAACACTAGGACCGTGCGGGCTTTTCTATGATTTTGTTCTTCAGTTGGCTGCATGGGTTCTTTTGTTCTTTTGCAATTATTAAGCGGGTGTCTATCATACACACAGGCATATCTTTGTCTTGTGCTGATGAGGATATCTATCTATCTCCCATATCTATGAAGTACATACATCTGCCACGTTTGGCCATCGCTTAGCTACTTGATGAATCGAGGAAGCAAATCCAAACGTGCCGCACGATATCTTTGTTGAGGTTTTAGACAAGTTAGATCGATCTCATTCGTTCGAGTAATTCACTGAAATTGATTAGTTTGTGAGAGACGGGCCTGTGTCTAGATATATCATCAGCTGGTCTTGAATTCCCTTGTCAAACTGTGGTGAGGTATGATGAGAAGCTCACCTGATGGGCAGTTGGGTCTATCATTGGCATTGAAAATTGTACTTTTGAGCAGTAGGTAAGATAGATTCCAATCTAGTCCAAACACTTTTTGGCAATACAAAACATCAAAAGTTTTTCAATCTATTCAACGAATGTTGAGAGAATTATCATGTCGAATCAAAACCTTTGGTTCTTGCTCATATCAAAACTTGATTTGGAGCTTAGTATATTAAGTTTAACTATGAAGATTACTATGATTATGTACTCCTGGAGAACTACAACATGACGTATTGACCAAGGATGATAATGAACGAATTCTTTGGTAAGGTCACATTGATGTTTTCTTTGAAGAAACACACGGAAATATTTAAAGATGATGTTACTATGTAAGACATGGAAATAGTGGTAAGTGGAGAGAGGGACGTAACCTTCGGGTTAAGCTCTTTCAAATTTTATATGTATCTCTCTCTCTCTCTCTCTCTCCCTCCTCTGATTTGATTTGTCTTTGATGTGAAGCTGTTCTTTTTCCCCCACCTCTCTCTCTCTCTCTCTCTCTCTCTCTCTCTCTCCTCTGATTTGATTTGTCTTTGATGTGAAGCTGTTCTTTTTTCCCCCACCCTTTCTCATCTACGAAGGGGTTTTTTTTTTTTCAACATTCAATTTCTCTGCACCATTTGTTTACATAGTTTGACCAAGTTTTTCTTAAACGATGTCTTCGTTCATTTCTCCAGCGTATCAATTTCGCATGACGCGCCGACAGCCGCCTAAGAATTATCGACATAATGCAACTAACGAACATTTCTTTGCGTTGGTTCAATTAATGCGCAAATTTTTATCAAAAAAGAAGAAGAAGAAGAAGAAGAAAAAGAACCCCATACTGTGAAAGAATAAAGAATGATAAACAGCTGGATTCGATTTTTCTCCGGTGCATGAGGGACGGAACTACTGGGGTTTCTCATGGGAAGGACGTCCATGGTGGTGGCAGTGATCACGTGGACGTGACCTGATTTTTATATCTCGCAGGACAAGAACTCGTTGCGGGGATGATCGTTTCCATTTTGTACTCCTTCTTCATGTCACGGTTCGCGATCCGATTCATATAGGACGGAGAAGAAGCGGGTGGTGGTTGAAGCTTTTTGCATTTGCTCCTGCGTCATCTGACAGTTGCTTTCCAATCTCTTGCTCTGCTCCTTCACCATCTTTCTGGAAATGACTGGGACGACATTATCTGGTTGCAATATCTTAATGGGGTTTTTTCTTTTCCTCGCTTGTTAAAGTTTATCTTCCCAAGAAAAATAATCGCCCTCGAAAAAAAAAAAAAAAAACCCAAGATCATATAGACATCCAAGGAATCCCGAGGCACATGAGATAACAACATCTAGGGTTAGCTATTATTTCTCGGGGGGCAAGTTAGAATGTCCTTGTCGATACTCCAATGAAAAGATGGGCAGAGGAGAGTAAAATAACAGGAATTTGTAAAATAACAGGAATTTAATTAACATATATACATATTTATTAATATATGTCACTCTCGCTGCGTATGATCGATGCAGGGTGGTCCAGTGGGAAGTTGGTTTGCTCAACAATAGGGTGTGGTGAGAATAATTTGAAATTCACATGGAGGTTGCTATGTTTCTAATGTGTGTGTATATCTTTATATGATGGAATAAGAAAAAAAAATTCAATTTTTTTTAAATATATCACATTTGTACCAATTTAATTCCAAACTTTTTAATTGTACTAATTTAATTCTAAACTTTTTCATATTAATACTAGTTCATCTGACTAATTTAAATCAGAAATCACATATGTGAATATCAATCATTTCACGTAGCACTACTAGTGCAAACATACATATTTTTAATCATATTTTATAAAATTTTAAAAAATTGATTAAATAAAAAGATTTTTGGACTAAATTGATTAAATTAAAAAATTTAGAGCCGAATTAATTGCCATTCAATAAGTTTAGGATTTTTTTCATCAATTTCTCCCAAATGAAAATAGATGCATTGAATGTACTGAAAAAGAGAGATTGATTAATTGATTGACGTACACATGGGATGTGCATTACTTTTTCCGACCTCCAATTCCTCGAGCTCGTCACATTGGTCCAACTTTTTCCGTATCACTGCTACAACAACTCTCACGCGTACATATAGTACCTAACTCACTGTACGATGATGCAAACGCGAAGTACATATAGACTGTTACATACATATCTACTCAGGCCTAAGCATATTCGCCCGCCCGTGCGTGTGATGTGACCACTTTCGTGTTCAAATTTGTCAATCACTGATCAAATTTCGAGGCGTGAGGATGGAAAGCTCCTGTCGGTGCCAAACTCATAGTGCCCAACTTGGCAATGATGTCAATCGGTAAATTCTCAGCAACATTTTAGCGCGAATAATGGCTCGCAATCTCAAAGATGTTGCTCCATTTCTGGTATGGATGTCCCTCCATTTCACAGCCAATGTATTCACGTGATAAAATTAGACGAAGGATCTTTTCTCTTTAGTAGTTTCCGTGACAAGAGGATTTGGCTTTTTCCAATCACGCACGGACGTCTGCTCAAATTTGGGATCGGAAAGCAAGTTCATCAGCAACTTGCACCGTGACAGCAACCAGAGAGAAGGATGACACGAAAAGTTGCCGAGATGTGACAACCACTTGTCAATCCGTATTTTACCGTGTACTTATACCTGGGCTGACCGTGAACCCGATCAATTGCAACCGTCATCGCCGGCTTACATGATCAATTGCCGTGACCAAATCGATCCCAGTTGGATAAATAGCAGTTAATGCGTGCTTCATTTTTAAGATGATGGTCTTCGCATTTGTCAATAAGATCTAAAGTTAGTGTCACATGAACTGCTTTTCTGTTTGGCATGTGGTGGAACCTACATCATGGTTCTCATATAATTGTCTACTTCCAAGAAAAGAAAAAGACAGGCTTGAAGGACTGAAACTCTTGTAGCCAGTAGAGTTTATTAAGTCCTTTTTTTTTTCCGAACATCCTCAGAAAAGACAATTTCAGTAGTAAAATCGTTCATGATCTTTCTTTTGTGGAGTTCAGAATCACTGTACGACGAAATCTACACAAAACTAGAAATCGAGATCATGACCACATCAAATGTCTACAACGTCCCTTGTTGGGAACTTCTTTACGTTCACGCTTCGGCCTGTTATTCCTCAGCCCTCGTGCACATTTGAAACATATGTTACGTAAAATAGGAGGTTTAACAAGAAGAAAGGACTCTGCATTGTCTGTCCATTTGTGACATCAATAAATTTATAGGCCAAGATCAATGAACAGACATAAAGAGCGTACATTTATCCAATCGTTGTCCTTGGACGTTGAAAAATTTAGCCATTTGCCGCTATGAGATCTGACCCACGCCAATAATTGTGCTCTTCTTGGTGATATCGCAATCTTATGCTTTGGCAAAGTAGATAGCCCGGTGTTGCTAGTAAAAAAAAATTCAACTTAGAACTATAAACTAATAGGTAAAGAGAGACCATATGAATATAGTGAGATTATAGCACTTGTTGTCAAGTGATGTAGGACTATATTGTGACACTTCCTCTCACGAGCAGCTGAAATAGGAGCGAAAAGTGGAACTTGATTGATGGGGAGTGGACGCACATATTCGAAAGGAATATCAATGATTCTAATATCATGTTCGAAAGTTCAACTCAAAAACTTAAACTAAGAGAGACCATATGAATATAAATAGTATATTATACCCATTGTTAAATGATGTGAGACACTTTTTTGACATCGCCTCACTCTCTAAGTCTTGTATTACAAAAGGTTAGGCGAACATTAGTTTGCATTAATTGCGTTATGTGATGATCAGAAGTGCACAAGACAGCAGCGAACAGGATATATCTAAATAGAACGTAATTCTTTTATGAGTTTTAACCCAAGTGTTGAAGTTTAAGGTGACCCGAATTTACAAGGTACAAAGACCAATTAAATTGTTCGAGGTTCCAAATTAGGGTTTCTTGATGTATCTCCGATGGAGGGTGAGATTAGTGGATTGAAGAACTAAAATGCCGAGGGACGTGGATTTGCGATAAGTAAAAGGACAGGAAATAATATCACAAAAAGAAATATGAATATCTCTATATCTTGATATATAAAGGTACAATTTTTAGGAAATTAACATCTCTTTATTCTAGGACCTCCTGAATGAGCAAGGTCGAGTAGATTATACAGTTGGCATTATCAGTAACAAAATAGGTTTTGAGTTCGAAAATTTTGGCACCAGTGAGGACACAGTAGGCTTTTCTCATGGAAAGATACACGGTACCTGTAAATGTAGTTTGAATAAAAATCTGTTTAACCATTCATGAAATTCTATTTTATGTTCTAAAGTTCACGTCTAGATACGTTGAGCCCAAGTTAACTGGCATTGACCCAATTCCATCTCTCTCTCTCTCTCTCTCTCTCTCATGTGGTTGAGAGAGAGAGAGAGAGAGAGAGAGAGAGAGATGCAATGGGAAAGCAATCAATGATCTACTATGTAGATTTGCTCCCTAGTATTAAAAAGATTCACATCCAATCAAAACAAGAGATGCACGAAATGGTTACGTTAAAGTCTTTGTTCTTTCAGATGACCGGCCGTCCAATACATTGTATTAGTCAAATTATCTACACAACGCAGGTGTTTCGAACTGTCAAAACCCTAGGATGATCTCTGTCTCTCTGTCCCTTAGCAAGGATGGTTCCCATGCATTTTTTTTTCTTCTGACGCCAATAGGCTAGGGTTTGGTGCCTTCTGCAGTATTTTACGAATCCTCTCTCAAGATTCTTTCCAGCGATTCTAAGCTGGTCCCAATAATTGCCGCCGGCCGTTCCGTTTGCTGACATTTTCGTCTAACGCTGGATTTATAATCGACATTAGAAGTCGATTTCCAGATCCCCCTCCGCATTAGGAGAGGTGTGTCGTATTTTGCGAATCATTACAATTATTTTGGAGAGTTTATGTCGATTGGGAAAAGGTTTGTCAAACGATGAGATGAGGTTCTTGTTGTTTTTCTGTTATTCTAGTTATATATTCCACAGCATCAATGACGTAGAAGCAATCGGGCTCTCTACAGTCAAAGAAATGACAGACAAGATTGAATTGACCTTGTTTCTTTTTTCGGTTCACGCGAAGGTGGCCATAAAATATATGCTGCTCCAAGACCTGATTCCAAACGTTAACCCCTCAACCGGAGCTGATGAGCAACGTCAAACTTATGAAAGGATGGAATTTTTTTTTAAAAAAAAAAAATACAAGTTAAACAAAAATAGGGATCAATTATGTTCATTTGAGTAATAGTCATCCACGAATGTATATCTACTGGAGAAGGTATTACTCTAATATTATCTTTAACGATTTAACAGTAAATTTCCTAAAGGATATTTGGAGTAATCATACATGGTGATGATTATTTGAGAGTCAGTATTCAATTATGAGTCACTCAACATGATCTTTCCCATTTGATATGGAATTCGAGACATCATATTTCAAGTTTTAATAATGTCAATATATTCATGGTTTTATCAAACAATTTAATTCATATGCCTATATGGTATTATTGAAGGCCTTTACTTCAATTCGGTTAATGAGCTTCGACAAAATAGAATATTGAGAATGCTTGTTCAAAGATCTACAAACTTCTCATCATATTTAAAAACATACTATGCATGGTTTCTCATTTAGAATTTGAGTCCGATCTATATTTTCCTTTTAGAATATGTTTGTTTCACACAAAATGAGTTACTTGGAAAACATTTAAATAGAAATTGTTTGTTTGTATCACTTAAGAAATGTTAATCAATGAAGAATGCTTTCATATAATCTATGCCGAAACATTTTCGTGAATGATGTAAATAGTTTTTATTAGTTCGTTTTAATAATCGATAAAATTGATCATTTTTTTAAATAAAATGACTGATTTATCATAAAAACAGATGCATCCGGGTGTTCTTAATTGACTTGTTAGCTGTTCCATCAAGATAAAAACTAGAAAAAGTCTACAATAAATGTAGGGCTCCATGGGAACAAGGATGCTCCGCTTGTCATGTATAATGGCAACATAAAGCTAACTTGTTTCTTTGGAAAAACATCACATGTAATTGACTTTTACAAGGGACTTGGTCAATACGTTTGACTAGGATTAAATTTCTGGATGATATATCTTTTCCCCGAAAATAATGTCACCTGAATCACCATCTAATTCTTGGTTAAATGAAGTCTACTCTGGCCATTCCTTTCTTCCTCTCTTTCCGAATCAACGGGCAGGTGGAAAGGTCAATACCTTCTCGAATAGAACATTGGGCTGCTAGAGACATCCTGGGTTCTTTGAATTTACCCGATTGCATGCCGTAGTAAGACTGAAACTTGGTTGCTCCTTCACCTAATTATCTTGACATTGGCCTTCTTTGAACCATGAAACGTCAAGGGTAGACATACATGGAAGTCATGTAGTTGGAATTTCCTAGTCTTGCTTTGATTTCAGGGAGCTGTTTTGACAATCTCCGTGCATTTGGCTAAAAATGAATCGTGCAGCATCAACCTACTAGTTGTCATAAATCAACTGAACCGGGGAGATCAATTGAATCCGGGAGAAACTTTATGCACCCATCAATAGTAAATCACGGTGACCTAACTTGGAAAATGAGAAGAATGATGAGACCCTGAAATTGCTTCGCTTCGACATTGCAATTATGACCTCTTTATATGTTCTCAAACCAAATCAGAGAAAATACAGTCTAACATACCATACCATGAATCTAGACCAAAAAAGGACCACGTAAAACATACGCATAATATGCTGAGGACGTGAATTATTTGCAGAATATATGATTTGTCGATAATGTCTCCATAATAAATGGAAAATATCTTTAACGGCCCAATTGAAACAATTATATTTGCTTTTGAAAGTTATTCGTACATTTTAGATAAGGAAAAAGCCATCAAAAATCCCAAATTTTGTCCAAAATAACAAATTTACCCCAATTTTTTTTTTTTTATGATATAAAAAACTCCAAACTTTGCTAACCGTGACACATTTACCTTAAAAAAAATTTTGTGATATAAAAACCCTGAATTTGTATCGGTGTGAAACATTTACCCTAAACTATAAAATATTTTCGTCTTTTTCTTTTTTTCTTCTTCTTCTCTCTTCCCTCCACTGGCCATGGTGGAGGGAGAGAAGGAAGAAGAAAAAAGAAAAAAAAAGGAAAATAATAAAAAAAAAAAGAAAAAGGAAAACAGAAAAAAAAAAAAAAAAAAAAAAAGACGTAAATGCCCTTGGTGGGATGAATGTGTCATGATTAGTAAAGTTTTGGGTTTTAATGTCACAAAAAAAGTTTGTGATAAATTTGTTAGATTAGACAAAGTTTGGAATTTTTGGTGACTTTTTCCCATTTAGATATCTTGTGAATGTGATCAATTTGGAATCGTCGTTTTTATGTAGGGAGAAGGGCATTCCAGTATCAAAAGTTGTTTACAGCGTTCACTTTGATATCAATTTTTTTTTTTTTTTGTCATTTAAATGCCAAATTTTTGAAAAATGATATTTTCAATGTCAACTCCGATATGTTTGGTTGAAAATCTAATGTGACATTTTTTTATATTAATATCAAGTTGACGTGGCATGTCGGAGGTTTGAATCAACATAAAAAGCCTAAACCAACGTCCTTTAATTAGTTTCATTTACCTAAACAACCCAAAACAACGTCGTCACCAGTTTTGATAGATCGTCCTTCTCGCCACCTTCGTTCGCGTCGTTCGTTCTCTGCGAATTGGGCGGGGTCAAGATTCAAGTTCCGAAATCTGGGTTCGTGGTCACGCGGCTGGCCCCTTGCAATTGGAACACATCGCTGCCTCCCGCGAATGGATCCGATGGGTAGAATCGGGACTTCCGCTTTGGTGGATTTTCTTCTTCTTTCCCTTGAGATTCTACCAGATCTTTGTGCGTGTGAGGCAAAACCAAGGTCTTGTCTTCGACTGTTGTGATCTAGGTCAAACGGATGGCGGTGCTTGGCGTGGTGGGCGGTGGCTCCATGGACTGTTGAATTTAAAGTTAAATTGTGAGCAAATCGTGACAGAATGAGATGGATTCGTGACAAATAGAGACGATTTGATACTCTGCATACTATGTTTAAGCTGAGAAATACATTGAAATCGAGTCCGAAGTTTACGTTTTAAAATGCCTAGCATGTGTTTGACTATTTGCTTGAAAGAGCTGATAAGGTTGTTTTCATGAAATCAATGTTCAAAATTAGGTTGATTCACGATTTCTTCCTTGATAGCTAAACCTTTGATTCCCGGCCTTGACTGCAGATGAGCACCTACGCTGGAGTCCTTGTCCATTTTCTGGCAATGCCCATGGTCAAAGGTTGTTATAGTTAGATGCTAAGTAGCACCAATATCGACACGCGACATGACACGACACGACATGATACGTTGATACATCGTTTCTCAAAAAATAAAGAATTCCAATACGTTGAGACACATTGTATATTAGATGTATATTTTATATATAAATAATAAATTATTATTCTTAATATGATTCAAATCCACAAATAAATAAATAAATAAATAAATAAATAAATAATCTTATAATAAATTTATACTAAAAACATTAATCCACCATTTAGTAATATCCTTCATTGTTTCAATTTGACAAATTCAACTCCATTTCAATAAATCCATAAAACTTGGAAAGAAAAAAAAATAAGTAATTCATATTTTAGACTTGTGTGTCAAACGTGTCAAAAGAAAAAAGAAAAAAAAACTTGAAGATAAATTGTGTATCACGAAAAGTGAGAACCAAAGAAAATAGAATAAAATATTAGGTTTTTCTTCTTTCATAATTTGTTATTTTTATTATTGATTTTATTTTTTTCACACATATTATTTTGATCATTCATTTATTGAAAATTTTTAAAATTGACCTCGCATGTCGAGACTTGAGTCGAAAACTCGCATGTTGAAATTCCAACTTGAGTGTTAAAGAGTGTCGAAAAAATTGACTAGGTATTAAATTTTCCAACATGTGTTGACCGAGTATCGAAGAGTGTCAGAGAGTGTTAGATACGTGTCGAAGTGTCCGACGCGACACGAAAACTTTCGGAGAGTATCAATGCTTCCTAAGTTAGATGCCTACTAGCTAGCAAAAATGGTAACCAGTGTGATGTTTTGGTGGTGGTGGATTGGTGATTAGTAGCCGAGTTGGTTGCAACAAGAAGCAGTGAGGCACAAAAGGAAAAAAGAAAAGAAAAAATTGAAAAAGAAAAAAATGACATGTAGGGAGAGGAGCAGAAATGCACACAAGAAAATGCCACGTGGACCTTTTTTTTTTAAATGCTGACTCATATTAAAATTTTAATTGAAAAGTCACATATTAATTTTGGTCGGAATTTCTTGCCATTGGCATTTCAAAGATCCTTTTTCCTTTAATTTGACAATTAAGTGATCTAGTGAAAACTTTTGATATTAAAGTGAATGTCGTATACAACTTTTAACACTTCTAGTCTTCTTCTTCCCTTTTATGTCTATATATCGGGCACCCTGGCTAAACCATATAAACTTCACAGAGAAAATATGAAATTTGTTTGGGCCCATACTACAAAGTGCAAACTAATCATATCAGAGAGGATCAGCTACCCATTTTCAGGAACCAAAGTTCAAACGAAACAGATCATTGTATTTGTGGATGACTTTTACTTAGGCTGAACCTCAATTTCTTTCGCTCGATGCGCATTAGATTGAGTTGCGATCAGCGCATTTTCCTTAACTAAACTTCAAATTCCTACGCTCGGTGCGCATTAGATTGAGTTGCAATCATTGCATCTTCCCTAACTAAACTTCAAATTCCTTCGCTCAATGCGCGTTAGATTGAGTTGCCATCAGAGCATTCTCCATAAATCAATTTCACCAAACTAATTGCGTTAATGCGAATGGAATCTGTCGAAGGAACGAGTCACGCGTCTTACTTTGGCGAGCGAGTCGTAGACTTCTAGCACCTGAGTGGGAATTAGACAACCATGCCCGCTTACATCGACCGGAAAGGCTGCGAGCGACCTCGGTGATGACCTCCCCACGGCCTCGTACTCACGATCATGCGAAGAAAAGGTTGCGACGGCTAGTTACCTCTTTTCATCTTTCACCTTTTTGACTAGCAAAAAGGTGAAAGAAAAATGGGTAATTCAATAGAACTGCGTAACTAAATATTCGAACAACGTCACAAACACATACAACAAATTAGTGTAACGTGGCTAAGGTTGTCACGGTCCGAGTCCCCAGTAGTAGACCACCACGTAATCACTAGGGATGTTGCCAATTCTACGTTCATGCAAACGAAATCCGACCATCTTTTTCCAAAGGCTACAAAGTTTATGATTTTCTAGGGTCCCCCCATCGAAGACTTTCCCCTTCACATCTTCCTAGAGCTGGAATTAAAAACTAAACAAGAAGGAAAAATCGAAGATAGACACTAATTGCGTCTTAATCTGATTAGCCTGATTTAGGTAGGCTTATCATTGCCCGGATATCGACGAGGGTTTGACGTTGAGACTGGAGACCGAGGGGGCCGACCCTAGGTTGTCGTCTGAGGAGGCCTGCCTCTCTAGCTCAGGATCTGCTGGTGGGATGTCTCTCTCTTGCATGGTCTAGGGCTATAAGGGGCCGAGTTGATGGACTGATCACATCGACTCTCGTGCCACCAAAAATAAAAAATACATGAAATCTTTGACAAACGCCTTCAAAAGTGCAAAGCATATTATATACGCATCAACCTAGCCTATGCATATGCTCATCTTGCAATAATGTCATTTGATCTTGACTAACATTTTGCATCCGAATCCTAAGTGCTGAAAAAGAGGGGTACAGTGCCTAAAAGCACCGATCATCACCCGGTTGAGTTATTGCCTCACCAATTAGCTAATTAAACACGAGCTGAATTAGGAGCTGCTCCCTTGATGCACACCGGTGTATTGCCTTCAAAAGTCACTGTAGTCAAACTTAATGAAACCGGAATGCTTTGAGCCCGATTGAATTATACTTATTTTTAGATGATTTTATGGAGAGCTATATGAGACTTCAAGATTCATGAAGTTGTTGAGGAAGTTTTCCTAGAGAACCATACCATATTTCATTTCTTTCCCTTCTTGTCAATATTTGTTCTATTACTTTCTTTGGAGTTAAAGGAAAAGGCTTGAATTAGTAGAATCGAATCCAATCAATCCTACTTAACTAAGCTATGGCATAATGCAAAACGTGATGCAATGGGATAAAATTGATGAACTGGGTAAATTCATATAACTCTCCCCAGAATGCAATTTACCCACTTCACCTATCCATGAGGGAAGCCCCATATATTATTATGAGGACTAAGGGCCATTTGGTTCAACTTTGGGAAAATGCAAAGCCATTTCCCCAAGTATCTTTGAATGAATAGGTATTTGGTGAAGACGAGTATTTTAATACTCATTTTTTTGTGTATATTTTGCAAAACAATTTTTAGGTGAAAAGAAAAGGGAATAAAAGAAAAAGAACAGAGAAAAAGGAAAACGAGATGCAGCTGCATTGAAGAGGGCAAAATCGTGAGGTAGGCAGCTCAAGCTGTTGGTGGTGGCGATGCTGGTGGTGGTGGGTAGGTGATTGGTGGTGGTGGTGCTAGTGGTGGTGAGGAGGCGGCTTGGCTGAGGTCGTGCAACCTCAAGTGAGGCTTTTCGACGACCGAGCTTCGTCGATTGACCAGCAAATCCAAGAAGAAGACAATAAATAGTATCTTTTGAGGGCAAAAGAGGAAAATACGACTATCAATGAAGGCAATATTGAAAAGAAAAAAAGGCATTAAACTCTCATTTAACATTCCGAAAATGCTAAAAGCCCAAAATAAATCCCTACCTACTTCGGGCTTTCAGCATACATTTGGCCAATGAGGCCTCCATATACTAAATCAAACATACAATATTTTTCCCAAAAGGCTTTGGGGGCTCAAAATCCCTAAAGAATGTTGAACCAAATGGAGCCTCAAAGGCAACTCCCTTCTAGCATTCTGCTGATAAATACTTGAGCAATCTGCATTTTAACGTGAGACCACCAACGAAGTCGGAATGACACCTAGCCACTGGTCCGATACTTAAATACCAAGAATTACTGAGCAGCGGTAAGTGCCGTCGAGGAAACAGACAGGTCAAGTAAAGGATAAACACCAGAAGAGATGCAAAAGATAGAGTTCTCTAGTTTTCCAACGATCCACGCCAGTTTTCAGACCAGTAAACGCGACACTCACGCAGGTGAAGATCGATTAGTCGCAGAAGTGCCATTATTACATTGAGGCTTAGAGAAAAGGTGTAAAAGCTCAGGTTTAAGTGCATTTAACAAAGCAAAATCTTCAACCCAAAGAGTGAATTATGCAGCTAAAACCATGCCATCATGCCATTTTCTGTTGATCCGTCGAATTAAACCTATACAATACTCATTATTGGAAAGAAATAAATTTACTGAAATTCCAAGATGCCCAACTCAGGAATTATTTCTTTCTGAAACTCTTGACAAGTTATAGGCATAAATTAATGAAGATGGAAAAATAACTAAAGGTTAACTGGTTGAACTTGAACCTACCTAGTTCTAAAGCATTGCAAAGTATTTTCTACAATACACTAAAATTGAAACAGAAAAATGCTTGTAAAGAGAGTCACACGATGCATTCTACTTTTGAAAGTAGCCCCCCAGAAAGTATACTTCAGGATCCATATGGCTTAGCACCTCCTGTGCTGATTTAGAGGTGTCTTCAAGTACCTACAAGCAAACACAATGATAATGATCCATAACACCAAGAATCCTTCCAACATAGATCAGCAGTTACAAGAAGAGAAGGGGGTGATTGTTAGGATCTACACTAATTTGAAAGTGTTCAGCTTCTTTCGCAAAGGGAGCGTAATATATGTCTCAGAATTTTCTTGATGTTCTAGTGCAGTCCTGGCCTTAGCTCAGAAACAGAGCAATCTTTTTGAGCAGATGAAGACAGAGGTTCCTAAATAAGACAATTAATACAAATGGTGAAATGCACAGAAATGTTGCCTATCGGTAGCTACATCTTTTGATGCCTATTGATTAAACTTTAACATACATGACCTGCTCCTGGTGCTTCAGACATTGGTCTCGATAATAAATTAAATAACAGGATGTCACAATACAGCAGTTTCAGCTTCTGGAGACTTTTTAGCATGCTCCAACTCTAAACTACACAAAATGGGATACAGAAATTTCTAAGTTGGCTCCAGCAAACAACATGAGAGGTATCTCCTTACACCAATTAAAAGCATTGATTAAACTTGAACATACGTGACCTGCTTTTGGTGCTTCAGACCTTGGTTTTATTAATAAATTAAATAACAGGATGTCACAGTAGAGCAGTTTCAGCTTCTGGGGATATTGTAGCATGCTCCAACTCTAAACTACACACAATGCGATACAAAATTTGTAGGCTGGCTCCAGCAAACAACCCGAGAGGTACCTCCTTACACCAATTAAAAACATTGACTAAACTTGAACATACATGACCCGCTTTTGGAACTTCAGACATTGGTTTCAATAATAAATTAAATAACAGGATGTCACAGTAGAGCAGTTTCAGCTTCCGGAGACATTGTGGCATGCTCCAACTCTAAACTACACACAATGTTATGCAAAATTTCTAGGCTGGCTCTACCAAGCAATATGAGAGGTATCTCCATGACATTTGCGTCAAAAGGAGGGACGATGACCCCAGAGTCTTATGGCAACAATGTGCATTGCGCACTAGTCAGCATATTCACGATACCATAGACAATCATATTAAAATTTGTTCTTGTTCTACCTCGACAAAAAAGAAAAATTTCAGCAGATGCACATCTGTATTTGGATCCCTCATACCAGATGCCCCAAAGAGATTTCATTTCAGTATCCTCTGATACCTTGGAGCAAACATCTAGGGACTTTAAACAAAAGAATTTCTTCGAAGCTCACAGCCTCAGGGTGGTCTCATAGAATTTTTAAACCCGTCCATTAGTGAGGAACAACTATGCAATTCAACCAACAGGAAAATCAAAGCTACAAAATCATTCCTTTAGCTACCAAGCCTAGGTTCCAACTCTCCCTCATGATTTTCCTTCGACCCTTTCCTGGTATAAACATTAACCCTCAAAATCCCCCGAACGTTTTGCGCAATCCCTCGAATTCCAACCCGACTTTCGGCTTAACAACATATTCGAGGCTCACCCCTTCACACCCGATAAACAAGATCGACGACACCAGACGCAATGCACCGATTCCGATCACCAGAACAGGACAGGGCACGGAGGGGGGGAAAAGGGTCGGTTGTCATTACCCTGAGACAGCTCGCAGTAGGCGCGCGCTTCGAGCGAGATGTGAGAGGTGAGCCGGGACGAAGCCAGCGTGCTGTGGAGCGGCATCAGCGACTGGACGCACCCCAGCTGCCCCAAATTCCTTACCAAAACAAGCCACGGAGCACGAATTCATCCACTAGAGACCGAAAAACACAAGCTGTCACTGCGCGAGAGAAGAAGAAGGAGAAGAAGGGAACCTCGAGTTGGTGAAGAGAGGAGGGCGAGACGGGGGGCGGGGGACGCGAGACGGCCGCACGCGAGGGAGGGACGAGGAGGACGAGCGGAGGGTGGAGGATCTCGCGGCCTGGATCAGCGATCTCGACAGCGATCCGTACCGAGCAGCCATTTTTCTGCCAGGGATGCGGGGGGGTTCGGTGCGAGCAGTGGACGTGGGGGGAGGGAGAGAGGCTTTAGCTAGGGTTTAAGGACAAGGGAAGGATTAAAGGAAAATTCGAAAGAAAATAAATATAGGAAAAAGGCACAAAATGGGGGAAAAAAGAATAACATAGAAACAAAATTGGCCAATTGGCGTGTGCCTGCCATTTTTGTTCTTTACCCAGGAAAAAAAAAAAAAAAAAAATAAAAGAGGCTATATTATGTAGAGGTGACAAATGGGTGGATCAAAATTGGATTTAGATGAGCTTAGATCCAATTGACTTAAGTAACCCATTTTAATGCAATCCAAACCTAGCTAAAAGAAAAATCACTTTATGAAAGTAGTGTCGCAAGTTTTAGGGCCTACTTCTTAAAAAAAGAAAAAGTCCTTGACTCTAGGTTAGATCTCAATTCTGTCTCATTTTTTTTTTTTTTGTCTAAAAATAATTCCCAACTTTTGCTCTAATCTCAAATTTGCCCATGTGTCTAAAAAATTGCCATTCACTTCTTCAATTTTCAACACCGAGGACAATTAATGATTCATTATCACAATCTGCATCTTCATCAACCTTCTTGCCTCATATGAAACGACAGTGCTATTTTGATGTTGATAATTTTGAAAATACTAGTGATGATTATTTGATGTCTGCGTAGATTTGAGATTAGAGTTAGAATTCTCTTTGATAAAGAAAAAGTTCATGATAGAATTGAAATTTAAGGGTTTTGAAAATAAATAAATTAGCCATGTGTTTTAACATCTATCCCATCACTTCATCATTACCATTATAGGCTCATTTGGTTTGGCTTTATAGAAATGACTTTGGGAAAATGCAACTACCTTTAGGTAAATGGGTTTTTGAAATGTTACACCATTTGATAAATCATAACCTAAAATAATATTAAAAAATAGTTTTAGCATAAATACCATTTGATAAAACCAACATTTTTAAAGGGCTTTTCCTTTTCCTTTTTTTTTTTCTTTTTACTTTGAAAATTAAATCTTGTGTAGGTTGGCTGCTGGTCAACCGTCGGATGACCAAATCTGGTGACCTGACCTCAAGCGACACCGTCGGATGACCAAATCTAGTCTTTGGACTACTAGATCTAGCGGCTTAAGGTCACAACCTCAAACAATGCCCCCTAGGTGGCGCCAACCTAGGCGACACCACATAAGGGTGCGACCTTTGGCAATGCTATCGCCTAAGTCGCAAGTTGTGTTACCTTAAGTGATGGTCGCTGAGGATGTGCGACCCCCAAGTGACGGTGGCGGTCACCAAAGAAGCCCAATGCTTAGGCACAAATTGGGGAAGATGAAGATGAATAAGGAGGAAGATGAACATGACACGGATGAACAGTAAACTTGCATTTCCAAAATGCTAAAAGCTCAATATAAGTCTAGATCTGCATTGAGCTTTCAGTATTCCCAACACTAACATTTGGCTAATGGAGTTTCAAAGATGCTCACCAAACGCCTAATATTTTCCTCAAGGGGTTTTGAAGGCTTAAAACCCATTAGAAAAGTTGAATCAAATAAAGCCTATGACCATTATAACTATTCAAATTGAATTGTAAGTCGGTTGCTATCATAGCGTCCTCTATATTTTCATAGATTAATGAAATATATTTGAAAATTTTAAGTGATCAAAATAAATTGTAATTATGTTTGTTTCATGAAAAATATTTTCTTATTTTCCGACATTTGTTTTGCTTAAGAAGATAAGTAAAAAAATAAAATAAATAACCTTTGCTTACATTTAGAAAAATGATTTTTTCCTTAAAAATTAGAAATTATTTTCCAAAATATGATTAGATATCATTTATCAATGGGAAAATCTCAAACAATGACTTGAAGTGTCTTCATTTTCTCAAATAAATGTTTGAAATATATCTTATTTCAAATAAAAGTCTGAAGTGTCATTATTGTCTTAAATAAGGGCTCGAAATAGATTTTGTTCAAATAAGAGTCTGAAATAACTATATATATTCCTCAAATAAGCGTTTGACTTTTTGGTTGGCCATGGACATTTTGTAATTTACCTTTTTTTGAATTGTTTACATTTCTCTTTCCCTTGTTGGTGGCTGATTAGCCACCGACGATGGATGGCTTCCTTGGATGATGTGACCCTTCCCTTGAGGGAGGCCGCCCTCGCCGAATTTAGGTAAGGGTCGCCTCATTAGTGACTGGCGAGAGACAGCCTCACTTGGGCAAGGTGACCCTCACCTCGGGGGAGGTCATCCTCACTAGCAGTCGGCGACGATCGTTGAACCCTCATCATCCCTAGGCGAGGCCAACCCTCCCTAGATCTAAGGAGGGTGGCCTTTCTCGCAGTTGGCGAGGGTTGGTCGAGCCTTTGCCAACCCTTACTAGTGGTCGATGAGAGTGGGTAAGCCTTGCGGGTGGTCATTGGCCTTCATCAAAAAAAAAAAAAAGTGAAAAAAAGAAAAAAAAAGGGAATAAAAAATAAATTAAAATTAAATTTGTAATTTGACAAAAAAAGTCTTTGACCAGTTGGAATATTTAGTTAGCCGACAACCAGTGAGGTGAGACCCTTATTTGAAACAATCATGGCACTTCCGCCCCTCAATTTGAGCTTTTATTTGAGAAAATAATAGTACTTTAGACCCTTATTTAACATAAGGACTAATTCGCACACTTATTTGAGAAAATGATAGTACTTCAAGTCCTTATTTGGAATTTTCCCTTACTTAATTCAAAACTCTACACTTGTACATGAAAACCCTGATGCTAGGCGTCTAGGATTAGATCTCTAACGCTTAGGCTCAAATCCATTGAGGCTGGGTCGGTTACCTCAGTTTTGGTTCCCAAATCTTCGACATCTGCATTTGGATCCATCAACATTGAGTTTTGAGACCCCATTGCTTTTACTTGGGCCCTAAGTGTCTAGGTCCTTCAAGGTTGGGCTCGAAATCTCAGTGCCCCTATCTATGCCCAATGGCTTGGCACTTGGGCCTAAGCCCACAAGGCCGGGGCAGGATCCCCATACTTTAGCTTGGACTACATGTACTAAGGCTTGAGTCCACAATAACTATGCTCTAGTCTATTGAGGCTAGACCCAAGACCCTGGTGCTTGCACTCGGGTCCATTGAGGCTAGAATTGAGACCCAAGTGATCATGCCTCAATCCATAATGCTGTGGTCGATGTCCATCAAGGCTTAACCCATGACTCTAGTAGCCCTACCTAATTCTCTAACTACTCATGTGCAAGTAATTATCACCTAAATAGTAGGGGTGTCATAACCGAATTGAATTGAAATTTCATACATTTTTAGTTCGGTTTGATTTTTCGTTTGGATAATGGTAAAAAACCACATTTCTCTTTATGGTTTAGATTTTATCGATTTGTTTTGATTAAGTGAATTGAACCAATAAAATATAAAATCACGCTTATAGATATAGTCATCGGAAGCCTAATTAGTACTCTCTCTCTTCTCTCTTTGTTTTGAGGAATTTATATACCTTCATATAAACACTTGTTTGTGGAGTTCTGGTTAATCTCTTTTAGTGTACGGATAAATTTTTGTTTGTTTGATTCCTTTTTTTCTTTTGACCAAAAAAAAAAAAAAAGTAAAACAAAACAATAAACAAAAGTGAAAATTGAAAATTCGAACTGAACTAAATTAGGGTTTTAGTTCAATTCGTATTTGATTTGGGTCACATTTGGTTCAATTTAGTTGTTTACCATAATAATTCGGTTTGGCTTGATTTTCCTAGAGAATCAAACCAAACTAAACCATTGACATCCCTACTAAATAGTATATGTTTATTTAGGAAAATCAAATTAGATTTTTAATATCAAATGACAAAAGATATTTTCTAGAATCAGCTAAACATTTGAAAATGTTGTGGAAGATGACTTACTAAAAAATATCTTCCAAAAATATCTCATTTTTCATTCAATAAATGGAGCTTCAAAATAGAAATGACAGTCTAAACAGACATCTCTAAAAGTTCTTAGTCTCCAGTAGACTAGTCAAATAAATGAGTCAAGTTGAACGTCTTTTGATTGAAATACACTAATTTAACTCATCATGATCCATTTTTTACGTAAGATAAATTTAGTAACCCATATCCGACCTTTACTTAACCCGACTCATATTATTAAAACATTTTCATATTTAACTAAATCTACAAAATTTTAAACCCAAATTGAGATGAAAGTGCGAAGTGGGTGAACGTGAGATTGAATGAGGGCAAAAAAAAATGAAAAGAGAGTTATAAAAATGGGTCGAGGCTAAAAAAGTTATAAATTCATTTATGACCCATTTAACACTCACATCATGTTTAAAATAATTTATTTAATATAAGAAATTCATTTATGACTCATTTAACATCCGTATGTGTTTTTTTTTTTTTTTTTGGTCAGTCTCTACTCTATTTCTATTCTACACTTACTCGGACTTTTCGCCCCGCTTTTGCGGGCGTGGTATCGAAAACCCACTCTTAAAACTTAGGCATCCCCACCCCATCCCGAGAAGGTGGAGATTTCAACCTCACCTCCCCCTTCCACGTGTTGGAAGGGTGCGCCCACTGCAAGAAATCCCAGTGGTTACATCCGTATGTGTTAACAAATGGGTTAATGATCCATTCTAATAGGTTTAGCCTTAATGAGTGAGACCGTGATTGACCAACTTTAGAACCTGACACGATGGTCGAAAATGACAACTCATCTCGCCAATTCATGAGCTAGACCGGTCCAATTCCGTACAAATAATGGTCCGGTTTACCAATCCAATGATTGAACCGTTGGCCGAACCGGTTTGTTCCAGGTTTTGACCAACCCAAGTGGCAATTAATGACCGGACCGGACTGAGGGCCGGTTCCCGGTTCAAACGGATGAACCGGCCGGCGCGGTCGGGGCTTAAACACCTCGCTGACGGCAGATCGCCTGACTGCGGATTGGAACCTCGTAGCTTGGACTGGGCGACCCGCCATCTCCGCCTTTAAGGGTATGCTCTCGACAGCCGCTTTCCTCAATTTCGACGAATAAAGCTACCATTTTTCTCAGCTATCTACTGTGAAATTGACGAAATCTCTCCCTTTCGATTCTGATTTTGCGGCACAAATAGGAATTGCGTTGCTCTCGACTTTTTGGGGCGAGAAATCGTTGGAATTTGGGGTCTGAGTCGACGCCATATGTCAAGGTTCTAGTTTTTGGGGGCATTGATCAATGCCCATCTCCCAGAAGTTCAAGGTGGGTGGTCTGGTTAGTTGGGTTTTCTTTTTCTGTTCTTTTTTCCCCACTTACATGTCAAGCTTGGTGTGCTCTTTCGTGGGTTCACGTGAATCGGAGTTCAAATCTATTTGCAGTACCCCTTGCTTTGTAAATTTTAGAGTGCTATCTTCATGTAGGGGGCTCGGTTTAGCAGATTTAAGTCATGGTTTCGGTCACTTCTATCAGGGTTTAGATCAAGACAATGTCTATATCTTGTGCATGATGAGTGGGCTGCCTTCATCACCTCTTGAAATGCAGTATAAATTGAGGTAGTAGCTTTTTGTTGGATCGCCGCCTCCAGTAGCTGACTCTGGAGAAAGCATCACAAGCATAGGCAAATTTGTGGAAATGGATCATGAAGATCAGAAATGCCACTCTCGGGACCAGGAGAAATTGATGGAAGAACAAGATAAGGATTCGTCGTCTGCATCTCTGACAATGCCAACGGACTGCAGTGGGCAGGATAACACTGGAGAGAGGCCTCTGCCAAACCAGACCGACATTGTTAAAGCTCTTGAAGTGGTTGAGAGAGACTCTGTTGCTATCGCTGAGAGTTTCACATCTCTATTTTCTTCACTTCGCTTGGCTCTATCTGAGGTTGGTTTAATCAAATTGTGGCCATGACTTATCCCTTTTGTCTAGCGTTCCCAGCTTGCCTAAGTTGGTTCAATGCTATATATATGTAGTGGAGATTCATGCATCCTAAAGATGACAGTGAATGATTTGACATCCCTCTTGGCTTTCATGGTTCAGTGTGACTGCTGCAGCATTAATAAAATTATCAGATATGTCAGTCCTGTCATCTTCATGGAAAGTAACTCATAAGAAGAGATTTCGATCAAATTATTATTTGAAGATTGATGATGCTAAAAGAAATAAGAGATTGAAGATTGATGATTTATGTAGGTTCTTTGGTAACTTTTTGACAGCAAACCATGAGAGGAACTTTGAGAATTCTTTGATGCTATGTAAAGGTTTACTTTTGTCACACGTTAGACTCATCAAGATAAATTTTAGAGAGATTGAATTGTTAGCATTAATAAAGTGTCAATGAAGACACATTTCCCATGTGCTTTTGCATTTAATTCATGAACATCTTTGGTATGTTTTAGGAATTATTTGCAGTCCGGAGTTCATTTACCTTGAAGTATGGAAGATTTATTAATTTTTATGAGGCTCCTCTGATGATACTCATATTGAAGGAAAAATTATGAGCCAAATATAGCATATTAGTGTGCTCTTGAGATGTCTTAAATGCATGAAGTTTTAAGGTGCTGTCCTATTAAAATTTACATTTTGAGAAGTGTCTTAAATTTTTATTTAGGTGTGATACCTTTCAAAGTTAGAATCTTGTGCTGTTGGAATAGCTCCATATTTGTTAAAAGAGAAATTACAACTATCGCTCTCTGGTGGCTGTTCCCGATATTACAAGCTCTGTGTTTATCTGGCTATATATTGTAAAATTGCAGGTAACTTCTTGCTCAACAGATCATATGCAGTGCTTCAATGATGCTGCTGGACGCCTTCAAGAATCTGGTAAGTTCCTCAAAATAAAGTAAAAATCTGTTTCTTTTCCCGACAATGAATGATTGCTAATGGACTCGTAATCCGAAATTTGCCCTGTGAGATAAGTTCATTTGCTGCTAAACCCACCAACCTGTTCTGGTCAGCAAGCATGTTATGTGTATTTTCTCCCAACATCAACTGATGATGGTCATGTGCAGAACCTGCTCACTAGTATTGACATCTGAGGGTTGGACACACGGCTGGTGGACTGTCGTCCTCATATATGTTGGAGATTGATGGATACATGTGTATGCATTCGCACATGCTTACAGTTTTCGCATGCTAGATAATTCAAGGCTGTTTGCTGGTTTCCTAAAATGCTATTTAAACACAAAATGTAATTTCGAATGATTTGAAAGTGTAACTAAAAGAAGATAATTAATGGGATTTTCACAACATTTGGCAATTCAGTGCATGCTGTTGATATGAAGCCATGAGATCTTTGTAATCTTCGTGTTGATTAAGTTGGGTTAGAGACAGTAATTGGTTGAGGATAGTCTTATTAAAATTATTCCATGATATTTTCTATGTTAATGGATGCTTCTTTACGTGTATTTTACACTGAACCTTGTTGTTCCTTCTCTTTTTTGTAGTGCTTGATGCAGCAACAAAAGGAAATCGGTACATAAATTCCTGTCTAAGGTAGTCTGGCTTTGATGCCTAACTTTGCCTTTTGGAACTTCATGTTGTGTTTGTCTACACTTATGGAAACTGCTAATCTGAATATCATTCCTTATCTTTTATGTTACATGCAAGAATGTTGTTCTTCTATGTTTTACATGTGATGTGCTTAACTTGACTCAAGAAAATTTTTCCTGTGGGAACTAATGGCGAGGTTTTTGCATCTTCTTTTCACATAAAAATTCTTATTGTCAATGAGAGAATGCGAGTGATTTCCTGGTGTGACTGGAACATTAGATTATTAGCTTCTTGAATCAAGAGCAAAGGATGTTCATTAATTCAGCTGAAGAACCTGTTGCTAACACCATTCCAGCTTTTAGACTGTTCATTATATACTAAGTTGGTGGATATTCCCTTCTTTCCTCATTTGATGGAAACTCAAACTCTCGTATATGCACCTTAAGAAATCCTTTGAATGATCAGTCATGACAAACATTACATCTTGTTGAACCTCTGTTGCTATTTGGAATTGAGTCACATTTTGCTCTTTAGTAATCGGTGTTTGCTAGTGTCAGTAAGTTTTTTGGCTTGGATTCTTGTTATTGCAGATTAAATGAAGAAATGAAGGGCATGGAAAGTCTAGCGACACAATTGTATCCTTGACTAGATGGAAAAAGTCTTTATCGTTGTTGCAGTGTTTGTCCTGTACACATTTTTGTCCTGTGAACTTAGAAATTTATTGAAAAGCATCATTTTACTTCTTACAAATGAGTGACGCCCATTCGTTGGAAAGTAAAAGCCACACAATTTCTTTTTTTTTTCCCAGTTGAATTAAATGTTTGTGCTATCATTTGTGTTTTCCTTGACATTGCTTCAGAAAAATTCTGAGGAGGAATGTTGATGCTTTAGATTCTGCTGTCAACAAGCTTGTCCGGCTTCCATGACATCGGATAAGCTGTCGATGCACTTCTGTTTCCCTACTTAAAGATCTCTTCTTGTGAGAGTCCTAGTCTTGCCAACATGATACTTGAAGTGCTGGAGTGAGAGGAAAGATGATCCCTCACTTGTAAGATTCATTTTCGCCATTCTTTTGCATCTCTTGCCGTTAGTTGTATATTATCCTCCTGACTTTGGATCGGTCTACCTTCTTCTCTCTCGTATTCATTGTCCCCCTTTGTATTTGATCGTCTCAGCTTGCTGCGATTTTTTGCAATCACAGCTGAGGAGTAGGCGGAATGGCTTATAATGTGAGACTACATGTGACATGCCATGCTCATTTTAGGGAGGAAATATGTAATTTTTGGGGCTCTGTTTACTTGAATAGCCGAATCTGAGCCCGACTTCTGACTTCCATTGTGCATTTTCGAAACCGGCGGGGGCATTTGAGGCAAGTCGCAGATTCATTTTGGGAATTGGTGCGGTGGGGATTGATTCGATGCGCAGGGGCATCGGGGCCTATTTGTCTTGCAAATACATGGATGACCTGAGCAATCTCAACCTACACAACTCAATTGCATCGTTCAAGTCTGTCTCGCATCTGATAAGTTGCCATGGCGGCCATGACCACTGGCTCTGCCACTGGAACGCGACTATTGTCCCCTGGTCACTCCACCGCTGCCAGGGCTGTATTGATGGCACGACACACTAGCTCTGTTATGAACATTTAAGTGCGCATTTGGGATACGTGAGTTCACTCTATTACAATAATTGAAAAGTGTGGGCCTCACGTGAGACCCTCGTAATTTAATCGTTATTGTGTCTTCGCCTCCTTCCATTTCAATGCCTTTGGCCGGCGAAGGGGGTCTAGGTCTCTCTCTCCGAGCTCTGTTTTTAGCCCTAATTTTGGATGAAAACACCTGATTACATCGGCTCGATTCTCTGTGAACTCGCTGTTTCTTCTCCGAGGAATCATGATCCAAGCTCGATTCAATTCGTTTTGATTTAATGTAGTTTGTGAAATCTTCCATGTGAGAGGATGTGCGCATTATATTACAGGGGCTCCCACATTGGCCATTCCATTTTCAGCCTCCGCAACGACTAGGCTGTTGCTGCCCACTCCATGGAGCCCCACCGTCGTCAGGCCACCACCCAGGAGCTTGAGCTCGAGGCCTTCTAAAGGCAAATCGCCGGTTGGTTCCTTGACCTGTCCACCGTCACCGCCAACGACACGCTCTCCATCACCTGGATTTAGAAGCTCCTCAGACGCCTTCCTCTGTTGCTAAGAGGAGTTTAGGGTCCACCTCTTCAACAACAGGGCCTATGTGGTGAGTTCGCCGACCGTGGAGCGGTTGCTAGCCGAGTTCTACGAGAGAAGCGTGAAGAAGGAGACCATTTGTAGTTAACCAAAAAAAAAAAAAAGGAGAAAATAAAAAATTACAAATTTCTCATAATGATGTTGTTTCGAGTGGAGTTGTACATTAAGCTGCCAGCTGCCGATAGTGCTGTATAGTATAGACGCCGTTGATTGCTTTGCCATGTTAGCGATTTCAAATTTAAATTAGTAGGATTGATTACATTGAAAAATTATCAAAAAATTTAGAATTGTATTGATCAATTTAAAAAGTTCAAAATTGAATTGCAATTCCTATAATAAATTTAAAAATTTTTAGATAATTTTTCCTTTTTTCTTTCATTTGTCTTAAATTCAAGCTCAGAGTATAGAGTTAGCTACGCAATCTAAAACAAAAATGACAAGGAGCTAGTCAAAACAAAAATAAAAAGATGGTGAAGGGCACCAATTTTATGATGCTATTGTGCATACTACATATGATACTAAGGTTGGACTTGAATAGATGCTTAAAAGGCTTAAGGAAGAATAAGGGGAAGAACTCTCGAGGGGTGGGGCTCCCTGCTGTGTTCTATATTCCCTGGTTGACCGGCGAGGAAAACGTAGGCCAGTCGACAAGGGGTGCGAGGCGTTTGCGTCCTAGGACCTTAAAATAAGGTGGCTCGCCACCGCAGAAGGGAGGGAGGCCGGCAAGTTCAGCAATGATTTTCTAAGCAGACGTAAAGTACAGGGTTAGCTATGTAATCTAAACAAAAAGAATCAAGAGCTTGTCGAAGCAAAAATAAAAAGATGGCGAAGGATGACGCTAGAGTGCATACATTCTGGTAGGAAGGTCAACTGCAGGTTGGATGTCCATCATGAGAGTACCTTTGACTGGAACTAAAGAAAGAATGCCACGCCTCTCCTTTTTGGTCTTCTTATTTAACTTTGCGTTCTTATCGTCATAATTTATTTTTCTATTTATAATGTAGGGACACCAAACGTAGAGGCGTGCCAATGGAATCATCATAGGTTGTTAATAGAGCGGGTTCCATCCCATGCACGGGAAATGACAAATTCCGTAAAGATCGATGGTAGGTTCAACTAACTCTTATTTTCATGAATTTTTTTTTTTCGCTTTCCTCCCTATTTCCGTGTTGGTGCACGTTAAACCACGAAGTTTTCAGAAGTCGCATTTTTGGACACCTGTGCGAGGGGTGTTCATGCATTGAGGCTAGGGTCATGAAATCATGCCGCGCGGCCGCGACTATCGATGTGGCGACTGCTCTCTACTTTTGTGTCAATAGTAGCGTACGCCGCATCGGTCAGCAAAACGAACCCTGGCTTTGCTTGGAACCACCGTCGTTCATCGTGTTTGCTCCAGTGAAGTAAGCCGTGACTTTTTCCAGAAGCTAAGCTCGTGCCGTGCTCTGGCGGCAGCGGGTAGCGATGGACGAGAATCAGAGGAGCTTTGGCCAAGCTGTTGAGAGGCTAAAGATGATGAATAGTAAGAGAACCGCTCCCGATGAAAAAAGAAGGAAAGAAAAGAACAAAGAAAGAAAATAAACAATTAAATAAAAAGGAGAAAAATCAAAGGAAGAAGACAACATTTTGTCATATGATATTGTTGACCATAACATATAAGATGATTGGAGATAACTGAATTATCACATTGAAAATATCAAGTTTGACTTGATCTGAAAAAACCATTTGTATTCTCACTTGAAGGTTTAGTACTACAAGGAACATATAATGAGCTTATCCATCCGGCTAAACTATTTAGTACTACAAGAAGCATATAATATCTGACTGAACTACCACAACTAAAACATTCCATACTAAATTTAGCCAACTGCACGATTGGCCCGCTAGCTAAAGAATTTGAGCAATTTTGGGTCAAAAATTGAGAAAAGTATAGCACATGTGCCAAAATTTGGCACGGAGGGACACCCAAATGCCAAAAGTTACAAAAAGTATACTTAAGCACCACATTATTTTTAAAAAAAACGGACACTTGAATGCCAAGTCCGGCGAGCCTTGCCGAAAATTCAACGTGAAATTTTTTAATTAATATTACTCACCTATGTGGCTCGTTGGAGAGCTGACTTAGCTCTAACTCACTCAAAACGACATCATTTCCATAGTTGGCCAAACTAAAAGCTCTAAATTGGCCAAAACAGCGTCCTCTCCCCAATTGCCCCAAATCTAAAATCCTAAATCAGCCAAAATCCCCATTGAAGCGCTCAAACCTTAAATCACGAATCCTAGTTTTGATTTACCTCAAATTTCACCGCCGAAAATTGGAAATGGAAAGCAGGACTTTCAGTAGTGGCTCAAATTTCTCTCATTGAAATGAATGAGAAGGCGAGCGTTTCTATTTTTGTGGGTTACCGAGTCCAAAAAGAATATCATGGACACAAATGAATTCGGGGAGAAGATTTTATGGATGTATTTGATAAATGAGTTTGTCTTTAACCCCATTTACAACCCATTTAACTTATAAAAGTTATTAGTTGAGTCAACCCATTAAGGATATATCATTCTCTTTGAACAGTTTTTATCATTTTTTTTTTTTGATTTTTTAAATAATTTTTGATTTTTTTATTATTTTTCTTTCTTTTACCTTTTTTCCTTACGAATTCCGATGCCCGACCCTTGCCGAGAAGGCTAGGTTTGCGGCCCTCACTCAATTGAATTGGCAAGCCTAGAGCTTGTCGATCGAGCAAGGCCAATGCCTCACCGGCTTGAGGCGAGCTTTGCTAGCCTCAATGCTAGCAAGACCAAGCATCATCGGCATCAAGGCGAGCTCAACCTTGCCAAATCTAGTGAGGTGGAGCCTCTCCCAAAGTCAGCGAGGCTTTGCTCGTCAAAATTGGGTGAGTTCGAGCCTTGTTGGCTTGTAGCGAGCACGATGGACGAGCGCCAGAGGAGCTTTAGCCGAGCAATTGAGAGGCTAAAGATGATCGACCGTAAAAGGACCTCTCTCGATGAAAAAATAAGGAAAGGAAAGAACAAAGAAAAGAAAAGAAAAATTAAAAAAGAAAGAAAAGTCAAATGAAGAAGATGGCATTTTGCCACGTGACGCTGCGGATCATGACGTATAGGTTGACTTAACTACCACATTGAAAATTTCGGGCTAGACTTCAACTTGAAAAATTAATTGCATTTTCACTTGAAGGTCTAGGACTACAAAGAGAATGGAATGAGTTTATCTAGCCCGGTTGAACTGCCACAATGAAAAATTGACAGAAATGCCACAATTAAAATAATTCAAACTAAATTTAAATCCCTACAATAATCTTATATTCCCCCGTCGGCTAAACAATTGAAAAATTTTGGGTCAAAATCGTTTGGGATAAATTCTAATTACGGACGACGAATTTGCCGAATGTCAACTGTCTCTTCTTCGTGGTTGATGACGATTGATGAGCTTTCTCTCCTCACGTTTGAGATTATATATATAGTTTTTTTTTTTTTTTTTTTTGGGTCACCAGCAAGGAGAATGTAACCATTTTCTACATAAGAAGCATGGACTCCGTTGCCATCGCCAATACCAAGTTTGTCCCAACCATGGAGACTTCATCGCTCTACACTACCCTTCCTCTGGCCTTGCTCCTGCTCCTCACTCTCAAGCTCTTCTCTTCATGGTTCAAGCAACCGAAAAACCTCCCGCCGAGCCCGCCTTCCATCCCCATCCTGGGCCACCTCCACCTCATGAAACAGCCCCTCCACCGAACCCTCCACTCCCTCTCCCAATCTTACGGCCCCGTCCTCTCTCTCCACTTTGGCTACCGCCGAGTGGTTGTCGTCTCGTCGGCCGAGGCAGCCGAAGAATGCTGTACTAAGAATGACATCACGCTCGCCAACCGCCCCTCTACTGTCGCCGGCAGGCACATTGGGTATGACAACACGGTTGTCGTCTTTGCCTCGTACGGCGAACAATGGCGTAGTCTCCGCCTTGTTTGTACTCTTGAGATCTTTTCCTCGGCCCGTCTCAACTCCTTTCTGCCCGTTCGGAGGGACGAAATCAAGCGACTCCTGCTTAATCTAAACAAAAGAGCCTCATCATCTGGGGATGACTTCACTAAGGTGGAACTAAAACCGATCTTCTGGGAGATGACATTCAACATCATTATGAGGATGTTGACTGGGAAGAGGTATTACGGGGAAGATGTGACCGATGTCGAGGAGGCGAAGGTGTTTCGCGAGATCATGTCTGAACTTGTGGACCATATTGTTAGTGCGTATCCAGGGGATTACTTGAGTATCTTGAGGTTGTTCTTTAGGAATTATGAGAAGAGGGTGTCTTGGTTGAGCAAAAGATCGGACGAGTTGTTACAGAATCTGATTGAAGAACAGAGAAATAGTCGTAGGAAAAGATGTGGTGGAGAGAGTAGGGAGACCGTGCTGGATCATTTGCTTTTGTTGCAAGAGAAGCAGCCCGAGTTTTACACTGATGAGATCATCAAAGGGCTACTATTGGTACGTAGAAATTGGACGATCTTTGGCATCTCATCCTCATCATGGAATACTGCATACATATAAACTGGATCATCCATTGTCTTACAAAATACAAAATTAATTATGGTCCTATGGTAAATCAAGCGGAAAATTATCCCAAAAAATCCTATATCTATTACATCACATCCTCATTATGGACGATTTTGTTAGGCTACTCCATTTAATATGCAACATTTTAATATTACCAACCCTTAGAGAGCAAAACAAATATGTAAAAAAGTATTTGATTGTGCATCATAGTAGTTTGACAATTCAATATCTAGATTGCTGAATCTGTTCTCTCTTAGATAGCATGTCCTAACATTGAACACCTTAGAAACTCGTGAGTACATTCATCAACAGTGACAGTTTTCTCGAGAATGAATATTGCAAGTTGATTCCGACATTAAACATTTGTTTTAAAAAGATGTATATTCTTGTTGTGATCAATTAACTCGTTCTTTACGTAATTATCATCAAAGAGATATCGATGGACAAATGTTTTAGGTTTTGCGGAAGTGTTGGTTTCCCTACTCTCAAATTAGAAAAAGGAGCAAAGAGCGTGCGTAAAAACCAACACATAATATTGTCTAGATATATCTATAGATCCTAGTTAAAAGTAGGAAAACAAATTTTACTAAATTGGAAAGATTTCTTGGATCTCTTTTGTTGTCAATCATCTTTTTCATTAAGTTCAGCATATAATTATGATTCGTCTTAAGTAATTGATAGGTTTAACTGAAATTTTTCCAAGAAAAGATTGAGATTGAAATCATGGATATATTTATTTTCTGTTAACTATTCAGAATAGCAATATAAAAAGTCTCTCTATCTATTGCCTGACTCAAAATGAAAGTTAGTATATTTATGAAATTAGAGGAAAATGGTTATGAGCTAATGAGTAAAATTGAATTCTCTCAAGTTCCTTTGACACAATAATCTCATCGTACAGGAAACTGGATTTCCTTCTTGAAGTAAACAAAAGTTCTGGCCTATTACTCACAAATTTATGCGGATATACTTTTTTTTTTTTTTTTTTTTTGGTCGGTGTTATTCTATTCCTACTTTAACTCTCACTCTTAGACTTTTGTCCTGCCTTTCTGTAGGACGTGGGAGTCGAAACCCACACTTGAAACTAATTCGTCCCTACCCCAACCTCCCCTGAGAAGGTGGGGATTCAAACTTCTCACCCCCTTCTATATTGGAAGGGTGACCACCGGGGCAAACCCCAATAGTTGCGGATATACATATTAAATTGTGAACAATTGTTAATTTTGAAGTCATTTATAATACTTGATCTAATAACTTATGGATTGCAGTAAGATTTCTCTGATCTTATTGTTTAAATTATTACTCTATAATCATTTCTTCCATTTCAACAATGTAATGACAATTTCTTTTTGCTCTATATTCTTCTATAGGTCATGCTTATAGCAGGCGCCGATACTTCTGCTTCGACAATGGCATGGGCAATGTCCCTTTTACTTAGTCATCCGCGTTCCTTAAAAAGAGCTTTTGAGGAGTTGGATAAAGTGATTGGTCAAGAACGCTTGATAGACGAGACAGACATTGCAAAACTACCTTTTCTCCAAAACATTGTATTAGAAACTCTACGTTTGAAAGCACCGGCACCACTTCTAATTCCACACATGTCATCAGAGGATTGCATCATAGGCGGTTATGATGTACCTAGTCAAACCATAGTATTCATCAATATATGGAGCATTCACAGGGATCCGAAGTTGTGGGATGATCCGAAAAGTTTTAGACCCGAAAGATTTGAAAATGAAGATAATGGACAATCCAAGCTATTGTCATTTGGACTTGGGAGGCGAGCCTGTCCTGGTGCAAACATGGCCCGACGGGTGATCAATGTGGCTTTGGGATCGTTGATCCAGTGTTTTGAATGGAAAAGAATAAGTGAAGAAGGAATGAATATGCCTAAGGCGTTGCCATTGGAAGCCATGTACAAAGCCCATGAAATCATGGCGAGGATTGCTGAGCGTTGAGCGGGAGACAAGATATTGCTATTAGTCCTTGTCTTATGTGTTTGTACCAAAAATAAATAATACTTTGCTAAGGATGTCTTAGATTCATAAATTCTATTATGGCGTACAAACTTGTACGAAAATGGTTAAAGTCATCTGGATAAGTTTCGTTATCTACCTTATGGGCCTCTTTCTCGTTTCTCACAATTTATTTTTGCCATTCAATGCTTTCGCCAAACCCTACGTTATTAATATGGCACATGTCTTAATGCACCACAACCAAAAATTGTTCCTCCCATTAAACTTCTCAATATCAATTCTTGCTCCAAATAATATCATTGGAAACAACCCACAAATAATTTTTCTAACATCAAAATCGTATCAACTACTTCCCAATTTATATTTTTTCGATTTTATGCAAAAATTTACCACTTTTAGTCTCCAAGCCAATCTTTGGTCCTAACTTTCGCATGGAACAACACCAATTTTGACTCGAAAGATAATTTTGGCTCAAATTTGCAAGTATCGCATAAAAATGCACCGACTTTTACCCAAGCGGTATTTTCCCCATCACTATAATTTTCTGTCAAAATGTGCACATTTATATTGTGCTTCATTCATCAAGTTGGCGCCTTTCTTTTCTCCAAAAAATCTCAACTTTTTTTAGTAACGAAGTGGGTTCTTGAATATATAAACATAACGCGCATTATCTTCCAATACAGTATTATTCTTTTTTCGCCTCTATACAGTGTTGGTCTTGTAATTTAGACAGAAGAATCAGGAGCCCGTCAAAACAGAAAAAAGGAAAGAAAGATTGTGAAAGGGCACCAGTTTCATGACGCTATAGAGTATGATATAGGTGTTCGGAAGTTCAAACAATGGGGCCTTTAATAGGAGAGATGTCCATTCTCCTAGTCTTTCGAGAACTGTTCGAGCTTATCTCATAAATTGCGTGCATGTGTTTCCTCAATAATATGGTTCAAAACATTATCATCTACCCACTGCCTGATATAACCACATACTTGACGATGAAATATAGACCATTCAACATCAGTTTTATCCTCCAGTTTCTCCTCGGCAAATACAGGCAAATAAAAATCTTTCACATATAAAATGTCTTCCATCTTCCCTTTCCAAATATGATAATTCGAATCATTCAGTGTAATCATTCTACTCATATTCGTTTCCATTGTTTAACACAAGGCAGAAAAATCAAGCAATAACCAGATGCTCTGATACCACTCTGATGGGAGAACGGTAACAATTTGAACAATATCGAATTAACGTAGCGGAATAAAATAATCTCCCCTCATGTGTAAACGTAATAGAAATCGATATAGTAGAGTAAAATAAATACCAAGCACGTGAACACAAGACAATTTTTTTACGTGGAAAACCTCCTCGATGTGAGGAGATAAAAAACCACGGGACCGGAGTCCACTTGAAAATCTTCACTATCAACAAAATTGGGTGAACAATATTCTTCTCTAGCAAATACTAGAGGTACATAGCAGTAAATACCTCAAGAACATTGTGACATCTTGAAATTCGAGTCCTCTGAAGGATGGATGAATGTGAATTTCGTCAATGCATTGTTGGTTGATCTCACTCGGAATTGATCACTCCTAAGATACTGACCTTGAGGGGAAGGGCTAATGAGGACAGAACTCGTACGGCTAAAGGACTCGACTTGGGAAAACGACTTGACCATGAGACTTGCGTGAGGACGATCCTGTAGATAGGCAGGCCGATTTCAAGGACGATTGTGAGTCGATTCGTGGACAGAACATAATGGAACGACGGGTGATTCCGTTTGCCATTATCGAATCCGCGAACGACCCTATGTCGATCCTCAGTGATCGTGTACTTTGAAATAAGAATCTATCCTCCGTAATTTCATGCAGTCAATGACGTCGTCCATGAGTCGAGATGTCTTGAACGTGGTTTGGCACGAGCCGGTTACACGTAAATCCTCAGAGCCGCCCGTCAGTCTGAGTGGTAACCGAAATGGCATTGGGCGAAATTGACATGGCAAGAGAACTTAGGATTGGACTTCGAATTATCGGAAATGTCTGGGACAGACTTTGGATGAAGCTACATCAACCAGTCGACAGAGCCAGTGAAGCCGAGCAATTGAAGAAGAGATTTTCGAGCCGAGGAGGTGAGCCCGTGAGGACATGGGCCGGGCCAAGTCAGGGTGGGCCTTAGGCCCAAGTTGGGCAGCCACCAAATGGGCCTACGTCAAGCAAATGAGCCCATTGGGCCAAACCAACTATTCATCTTTTAAGCCCATGGGCCAATTCTTGGTCATTTCAAGCCCAATAAATTCCTAAGCCCATTACTATTCATGGCCAAGCCCATTTCTTAGGCCCATCCACCAATTTCAGCCCAAGGTTAGATTGGTAATTTGTGCAAGGTGGAAATGACCAAATTGCCCCTAAAAGCTTGTGGATAAGGGCAAAGCAAGAGAGAGAAAGAGGAGGTGATGTGCATGGGGAAGTGGAGCAAGCATTGAATGGCCTTAATGAGGCCTTGATGGCAGCTCTCCCATCACTCTCTCTCCTCCTCTTCAGCCCCAAACCGGTCGACCATCTCTCTCCCTCGTTCTCCCTCTCTTCCAGTTTCTGCTCCAGCTGACCCTTCAGTGAAGAATCGAGTCAAAAGTGGTCTTCCCAATTGAATCACAGAACGAGCCACCTATCACCGTGACCAGGAGAGACAGAACGTTCCAACCAGACCAATTTCGTCCCGAAAGGAGCCGCCGTCCGTCATGTACGGCCGTCGCAAGCCGCCGGTCGCCGGTCCGTCGGCCCGCCCTGCCCGCACTGCTTGTTTCGCGTTTTCGGCCATTTTTCTCCCATTCCAGACCTTCCTTTGTCCATCCCAACCTCCAGCAAGACCCCAAGACCCCCTGGTGCCGCCCGTTGCCGACCACTCCCTCGCCGGAGCTCCGCCAAGCCGTTCAACTCGGTTTCTCCTCCGGCAAGGGTTTTTTGGTGTTTTCGGTGGGAGTCCGAGCTGTGGTTGCTGTGTTGAGCTTGGGACCGCCTTGGATCGTCGTGGTAGAGGTTCCGGTGCGTAGCCACCGTCGTCGCCGCCGCGTCGGTGTCTCCCGGCCCGCTTAACGGGTGAGTTTAGCTCCTAATCCTTCGATTAGTGCCTAAACTTGCTTAGGGTTGGTTTAGTTAGATTTAATTCTAGTTTATGCGATTTAATTAAGTTTTATTAGCCCTAAGATAGGTGGTTAGATGGATGGATTAGATTAATTTAGCTTAATCTTGCTTTATTTGCTTAATGTGACTTATGTGATTAATTAAGCATGTTTAGCTTTAATTGATTGATTGTTTGCTTTAATTAATGTTTTGGTTAATTTCTGAATATAATTTATTATTTATTGAATTTTGGAAATTTACTGTTCACTCGACACTATTCACGGTTACTGTTCACGAGCACTGTTCACGCGGTACTGTTCACAGAGTACTGTTCACGAGCACTGTTCACCCGAGAGTGAAAAATTGCCTTGTTTCATGTGTGTTGATTTTATGAAGTGAATAGATGTGTAAATGTATGGGCATCCGCATGAATTGAGTGATGATTTGTGTAATTGTGTGATGATTGTGACATATAGGTATTTTTTAATTAGAAAATACCGGGCGTCGGTTTACAACGCCAAAATGGATTTGTGGGTTGTTAAAGTTAGTGGAGTCGTGATGACCACTTAACCTAAATTATGCTAGTGGGGCCGAGTTTTGCCACCGAATTTGGAATTGGTCGCGCCCGTTGGGCCGTAAATTGCCACCTGATAGAGGTCGCGCCCGTTGGCCCGTAAATTGCCACCTGATAGAGGTCGCGCCCGTTGGGTCGTAAATTGCCACCCGATAAGGGTCGCGCCTGATAAGGCCGTAACCTGCCACCTATTAAAGGTCGCGCCCATTGGGCCGTAATTTGCCACCTAAAGATAGGTTGTGTCATTTGGATCGTAAATTGTTGCCAAGAAATTTGGTAGACCGTGCTTGTGGAGCCGTGAGTAAGATTTGAGACTGAATAAGGGAGACGACCGGGGAATGGTCGGATTGACATGGAATCGGTGAGTCGATTGATCGATGACTCGATCTACGAATTGATGCATTGATGTGTGAAATTGTTATATGCATTAATTATATGCATGAGTGAATCACATCGTTTATGGTATGCACACATGATTCGATAATGTGCAGGGTGTGGCAATGGCCAGGTGAGATCGCTTATTATGCGACTCGTGTGTGATTGATGAACTGTATCATCTAATGGTCATGTGCTTTGTGTGTATTATCTTTGAGTGATATCGTGCGGGTATGGCATACCAGGTGAGGTTGTATGTGAATCGATGTTGTTTGTTGGTTCTTTGGCTGTTGGTTGTTGTTTGTTAGTGGGGTAGTTCTGGATAGATACCCTAGGTTGAGTTGGTGTACTAACCGGGGCTTAGGGGTGTAACTCGCTGAGATTTATATCTCACCGGTTATTGAATAACCATTTTCAGGTCCCTTGTGTGAAGAACCCGCAGCTTGAAGCAGAAGGGTCAGGAGCATAGGTGGCTCGGTAGTTCTTTATGACATAGACCTTACGTATAAGTTTGAAGTGTTTATAAAAGTGTATTTGATTTGAAATTGGTTATCCCGCTTTTCTATCCCATATATGTTGTTGTCGGGGATTAGTGAATTCGCTTCCGCATGTGCAATAAAATGAAAAGGGTCGGCGACAAGTCCTGGGAACGTCGCAAAATTCTATCGACCACCGAGGGATGTGCATGTGCTCGAGGTTCAGGGCGTGACAAACATAATTCTTGGCAATACACATGAATATCACAAGAGATCAAGGATAAATCTGACCAAAAATGCAGGTTTTGATCAATCCACGAAAAACCTGATATAGGGAGCTTCAAATGAAAATCAAACGGTTCAGATTCAAAAAATTGCGCCATGAACATGCTGACAAAATTTCAGCTCAATCGGACAACGAATCGACCTCCGATGCCAGCTTGATGTAAATCAGATATTGCCCTAATCCCCAGATTTTCTACTTTCTCTTTTTCTCTTGTTACCATTTCCTTTTGTGGCTACCACTTTATGAAGATAATGAGAAACCCTATTTCTCCATATAACTTATTATATGGGCTCAAGCCCTTTTTGGGCTTGCAACTCATTGGGCTTCCTCCACATAGGAGTGAACCCAGCTAACACTATTGTCCCCTTGTCACTCCACCGCTGCCATTGCTATATTGATGGCATGACACACTAGTTCTGTTATGAACATTTAAGTGCACATTTGGGATACGTGAGTTCACTCTATTTCAATAATTGAAAAGTGTGGGCCTTACGTGAGACCCTCGTAATTTAATGGTTGTTGTGTCATTACCTCCTTCCACTTCATTGCCGAAGGCCATAGCCCTCGCCTTTGGTCGGCGAAGGGGGTCTAGGTCTCTCTACTTGAGCTCTGTTTTTAGCCCTAATTTTGGATGAAAACACCTTGATTACATTGGCTCGATTCTCTGCGAAATCGCTGTTTCTTGTCCGAGGAATCATGATCCAAGCTTGATTCAATTCATTTTGGTTAAATGTAGTTTGCGAAATCTTCCCCGTGAGAGGATGTGCGCATTGTATTACTGGGGCTCCCACATTGGCCATTCCATTTTCAGCCTCCACCACGGCTAGGCTGTTGCTGCCCACTCCATGGAGCCCCACCATCGTGAGGCCACCACCCAGGAGCTCAAGCTCGAGGCCTTCTAAAGGCAAATCGCCGGTCGCTTCCTTGACCTGTCCACCGTCACCGCCAACTACACGCTCTCCATCACTAGGATCTAGAAGCTCCTCGAAGCCTTCCTCTATTGCTAAGAGGAGTTTAGGGTCCACCTCTTCAACAACAGGGGATATGTGGTGAGATTGCCGATCGTGGAGCGGTTGCGAGCCGAGTTCTACAAGAGAAGCGTGAAGAAGGAGACCATTTGTAGCTAACCCAAAAAAAGAAAAAAAAAGAAAAAAAAGAAAAAAAAAGGAGAAAAAAAATTACGAATTTCTCATAACGATGTTGTTTTGAGTGGAGTTGTACATTAAGCTGTTAGCTGCCAATAGTGTTGTATAGAATAGACGCCGTTGATTGCTCCGCCACATTAGCGATTTCAAATTTAAATTAGTAGGATTGATTACATTGAAAAATCGTCAAAAAATTTAGGATTGTATTGACCAAATTAAAAAGTTCAAAATTGAATTGCCATTCACATAATAGATTTAAAACTTTTTAGATATTTTTTTTTTTTTTTTCTTTCATTTGTCTTAAATTCAAGCTCAGAGTATAGAGTCAGCTATGCAATCTAAAACAAAAATAACAAGGAACTAGTCAAAACAAAAATAAAAAGATGGTGAAGGGCACTGATTTTATGATGCTATTGTGCATGCTACATATGGTAGGAAGGTTGGACTTGAATAGATGCTTAAAAGGCTTAAGGAAGAATTAAGGGGAATAACTCTCGAGGGGTGGGGCTCCCTGCTATCTTCTATATTCCCTGGTTGACCGGCGAGAAAAAACGTAGGCCAGTCAACAAGGGGTGCGAGGCGTTTGCGTCCTAGGACCTTAAAATAAGGTGGCTCGCCACCGTAGAAGGGAGGGAGGCCGGCAAGTTCAGCAATGATTTTCTAAGCAGACGTAGAGTGCAGAGTTAGCTATGTAATCTAAACAAAAAGAATCAAGAGCTTGTCAAAGCAAAATGAAAAGATGGCGAAGGATGACGCTAGTGCATACCACATCTGGTAGGAAGGTCAATTGCAGGTTAGATGTCCATTATGAGAGTATTCTTTGACTGGAACTAAAGAAAGAATGCCAAGCCTCTCCTTTTTGGTCTTCTTATTTAACTTTGCGCTCTTATTGTCATAATTTATTTTTATATTTATATTATAGGGACACCAAAGTAGAGGCGTGTCAATGGAATAATCATAGGTTGTTAATAGAGTGGGTCCCATCCCATGCACGGGAACATGAAAAATTCCGTAAAGATCGATGGTAGCTTCATCTAACTCTTATTTTCATGAATTTTTTTTTTCCCACTTTCCTCCCTATTTCCGTGTTGGTGCACGTTAAACCACGAAATTTTCAAAAGTTGCATTTTTGGATACCTGTGCGAGGGGTGTTCATGCATTGAGGCTAGGGTCATGAAATCATGCCGCACGGCCGCGACTATCGACGTGGCGACTTCTCTCTACTTTTGTGTCAATAGTAGCGTACATTGGTCAGCAAAACGAACCCTAGCTTTGCTTGGAACCACCGTCGTTCATCGTGTGTGCTCCGGTGAAGTAAGCCGTGACTTTTTCCCGAAGCTAAGCTCATTCCGTGCTCTGGCGGCAGCGGGTAGCGATGGACGAGAATCAGAGGAGCTTTGGCCAAGTTGTTGAGAGGCTAAAGATGATGAATAGTAAGAGAACCTCTTCGGATGAAAAAAAGAAGGAAAGAAAAGAACAAAGATAGAAAATAAAAAAAAATAAAAAGGAGAAAAATCAAAGGAAGAAGACAACATTTTGTCATATCATATTGCTGACCGTAATAAATAAGATGATTGGAGATAACTAAATTATCACATTGAAAATATCAGGTTTGATTTGATTTGAAAAAATCATTTGTATTTTTACTTGAAGGTTTAGTACTACAAGGAACATATGATGAGCTTATCTATCTAGCTAAACTATTGCATTGAAAAATTGACTGAACTATCACAACTAAAACATTCCATACTAAATTTAAATAATTGCACGATTTGCTCGCTGGCTAAAGAATTTGAGCAATTTTGGGTCAAAAATTGACAAAAGTATAGTACATGTGCCAATACTTGGCATGGAGGGACACCTAAGTGCAAAAGTTACAAACAATAAACTTAAGTGCCACTTTTTTTATTTAAAAAAAATGGGGACCCTGAGTGCCAAGTTTGGTGAGCCTTGCCGAAAAGCCAACGTGATAATTTTTTATTAATATTACTCACCTATGTGGCTTGTTGGAGAGCTGACTTAGCTCTAACTCACCCAAAACGACATCGTTTCCATAGTTGGCCAAACTAAAAGCCCTAAATCGGCCAAAACAGCGTCCTCTCCCCAATTGCCCCAAACCTAAAATCCTAAATCGGCCAAAATCCCCATTGAAGCGCTCAAACCCTAATCCCAAACCCTAGTTTTGATTTACCCCAAATTTCACAATCGAAAATTGAAAATGGAAAGTAAGACTTTTGGTAATGGCTCAAATTCCTCTCACTAAAACAAAGGAGAAGGCGAACGTTTATATTTTTATGGGTTACCGAGTCCAAAAAGAACATTATGCACTCAAATCAATCGGGGTAGAAGATTATATGGATGTGCTCGATAAATGGGCTTGTCTTTAAACTCATTTACAACCCATATCATTCTCTTTGAACAGTTTTTATCATTTTTATTTTTTCAATTTTTGATTTTTTAAATAATTTTGATTTATTATTATTTTTCTTTCTTTTACCTTTTTTTCCTTACGAAGTCCCACACTTGACTTCTTGAGAAGGCTAGGTTTGCAGCCCTCACCCAATTACCTTTGGCGAGCCTAGAGCTCGTCAATCGAGCAAGGCCAATGCCTCACCTGCCTAAGGTGAGCTTTGTTAGCCTCAAAGCTAGCAAGACTAAGCATCATCGGCGTTGATGCGAGCTCGACCTTGCCAGATCTAGTGAGGTGGAGCCTCCCCCAAAGTCGATGAGGCTTGGCTTGTTGATATTGAGCGAGCTCGAGCCTCATCAGCTTGTCGCAAGGTTGGAGCTCGCCTGTTTGTCGGCCATGACAGGTGAAGAAGGAGAAAAAAGAAAAAGAAAAAAAGAAATAAAAATTCTATTTTTTTTAAATAAAAAAAGAAATACTTAAAATGAGTGCATAGAAAATCAAATTGGATTTTCTACACCAAGCGTAAAGGTTTTTAATTTGTTTTCAAGTTTTGACCAAACACTAGAAAATATAATCATTTTCAAAAATAACAATTTTTTTTTTTTTTTGTGAAATAAATGAAGCTTCAATTTTTAAAAAATTCTAAAATTTATCTTTTAATTTTGTAATTTTATGGGAGTGTTTTAACAATATAATTTTTCTTAAAAAATGAAAAGAATTTTTTTTTTCTATACTTGGTTAAATATGGAAGTATTTTAACTATATGGATCTGGTCAGGTCTGGTATATATCAATAAATTTACATTAATGATAAATGGGTCATGAACGGGTTAATGAGTCAATTTAAGTTAGACAATTTATGACATGTCCAATCCTTTGGTTTGACTAGTCTAATTTTAGGCTAATGTCCATTATTAGAGTACCTTGACCGGAACTAGAGAAAGAATGCCAAGTCTTATCTTTTTTTTTTTCCTTTTTTTTAACCTTAGACTTTGCATCCTTCTTGTCATAATTTATTTTTATCTTTTACGATACAGGGACATGAACTCATGGAGGCGTACGACGGGATAATGATAGGTTGTTAATAATGAGCACGCTCCATCCGATGATGCATGGAAACATGAAAAATTCCGTCAAAATCGATGATAACTTGAAGTAATCCTTGTTTTGGTGCATGTTAGACCCCGAATTTGTCTAAAAGTAGCATTTTTATACGGCCTTCCATGCGTGGGTGCCCTGTGCGAGGGATGTTTATGCATTGGGGCGAGGGTCGTGAGATCTCGTTGCATGGCCGCGACCATCAATGTGGCGACCGCTCTCTACTTTTCTATCAATAGTGGCGTAGGCGGCATCGGTCAGCAAAGCGAACCCTAGCTCTGCCTAGAACCACCGTCGCCCATCGTGTGTGCCCCGGTGAAGTAAGCCCTGACTTTTTCACGAAGTTAAGTAAGCTCATTCCGTGCTCTGGTGGTAGCGGGCACGATGGACGAGCGCCTGATGAGCTTTAGGCGAGCGAGAGGCTAAAGATGATCAACAGTAAAAGGACCTCTCTCGATGAAAAAAGAAGGAAAGGAAAGAACAAAGAAAATAAAATAAAAATTAAAAAGAAAGAAAAGTCAAAGGAAGAAGATGGCAATTTTGCCACATCACATTACGGATCATGACGTTTGAGATGACTTAAACTGCCACATTGAAAATTTAGGGCTAGACTTCAACTTGAAAACTTGATTGTATCTAGGACTACAAGGAGCATGGAATGAGCTTACCTAGCCCTGCTAAACTACCACAATGCAAAATTGACAGAAATACCACAACTAAAATATTTCAAACTAAATTTAAATCCGTACAGTAATCGTATATTTCCCCGCCAGCTAAACAAGTGAGAAATTTTGGGATAAATTCTAATTGCTGACGATGAATTTGTCGAATGCCAATGGTCTCCTCTTCGCTCTTCGGGGTTGATGATGATTGATGAGTTTTCTCTCCCCACGTTTGAGATTATATATATGTATATTTGGGTCACCAGCAAGGAGGATGTAACCATTTTCTATATTAGAAGCGTGGACTCCGTAGCCTTTCGCCAAAACCAAGTTTGTCCCAACCATGGAGACTTCATCGCTCTACAATACCCTTCCTCTGGCTTTCCTCCTACTCCTCACTCTCAAGCTCTTCTCTTCATGGTTCAAGCAATCGAAAAACCTTCCACCCAGCCCGCCTTCCATCCCCATCCTGGGCCACCTCCACCTCCTGAAATACCCCCTCCACCGAACCCTCCACTCCCTCTCCCAATCTTACGGCCCCGTCCTCTCTCTCCGCTTCGGCTACCGCCGAGTGGTTGTCATCTCGTTGGCAGAGGCAGCCGAAGAATGCTGTACTAAGAACGACATCACGCTTGCCAACCGCTCCTCTACTGTCGCCGGCAGGCACATTGTGTATGACAACACGATTGTCGTCTTTGCCTCGTATGGCGAACATTGGCGTAGTCTCCGCCGTGTTTGTACTCTTGAGATCTTTTCCTCGGCCCGTCTAAACTCCTTTCTGCCCGATTGGAGGGACGAAATCAAGCGACTGCTGCTTAATCTAAACAAAAGAGCCTCATCATCTGGGGACGAATCCACTAAGGTGGAACTAAACCGATCTTCTGGGAGATGACATTCAACATCATTATGAGGATGTTGACTGGGAAGAGTTATTATGGGGAAGATGTGACCGATGCCGAGGAGGCGAAGGTGTTTCGCGAGGTCATGTCTGAAATTGTGGACTATACTGTTAGTGCGTATCCAGGGGATTACTTGAGTATCTTGAGGTTGTTCTTTAGGAATTATGAGAAGAGGGTGTCTTGGTTGAGCAAAAGATCGGACGAGTTGTTACAGAATCTGATTGAAGAACGGAGAAATAGTCGCAGAAAAAGATGTGGTGGAGAGAGTAGGGAGACCGTGCTGGATCATTTGCTTTTGTTGCAAGAGAAGCAGCCCGAGTTTTACACTGATGAGATCATCAAAGGGCTACTATTGGTACGTAGAAATTCGACGATCTTTCGCATCTCATCCTCATCATGGAATACAGCATACATATAAACTGGATCATCCATTGTCTTACAAAATACAAAATTCATTATGGTCTTATGGTAAATCAAGCGGAAAATTATCCAAAAAAATCCTATATCTATTGCATCACATCCTCATTATGGAAATCATTGACATGGACGATTTTATTAGGCTACTCCATTTAATATGCAACATTTTAATATTACCAACCCTTAGAGAGCAAAACAAATATGTATTTGATTGTGCATCATAGTAGTTTGACAATTCAGTATCTAGATTGCTGAATCTGTTCTCTCTTAGACAGCATGTCCTAACATTGAACACCTTAGAAACTCGTGAGTACATTCATCAACAGTGATAGTTTTCTTGAGAAATGAATATTGCAAGTTGATTGCGACATTAAACATCAGTTTAAAAAGATGTAAGTTCTTGTTGTAATCAATTAACTTGTTCTTTACATAATTATCATTGAAGAGATATCAGGATGTTTTAGGTTTTGTGAAAGTGTAGGTTTCCTTGCTCTCAAATTAGAAAAAGGAGCAAAGAGCGTGCGTAAAAACCAACACATAACATTGTCTAGATATATCTATAGATCCAAATATTGCAATCTCAAATAGTTAAAAATAGGAAAACAAGTTTTCCTAAATTTGAAAGATTTCATAGATCTCTTATGTTGTCAATCGTCTTTTTCATGAAGTTCAGCATATAATTATGATTCGTCTTAAGTAATTGATAGGTTTAACTGAAATTTTTCCAGGAAAAGATTGAGATTGAAATCATGGATATATTTGTTTTCTGTTAACTATTCAGAATAGCAATATAAAAAGTCTCTCTATCTATTGCCTGACTCAAAATGAAAGTTAGTATATTTATGAAATTAGAGGAAAATGGTTATGAGCTAATGAGTAAAATTGAATTCTCTCAAGTTCTTTGGACACAATAATTCTTGAAGTAAAAGTTCTGGCCTATTATTACTCACACATTTATGCGGATATACATATTAAATTGTAAACAATTGTTAATTTTGAAGTCATTTATAGTACCTGATCTAATAACTTATGGATTGCAGTAAGATTTCTCTGATATTAATGTTTAAATTATTACTCTTTTATCATTTCTTCCATTTCAACAATGTAATGACAATTTGTTTTTGCTCTATATTCTTCTATAGGTCATGCTTATAGCAGGCACCGATACTTCTGCTTCGACAATGACAAGGGCGATGTCCCTTTTACTTAGTCATCCACACTCCTTAAAAAGAGCTATTGAGGAGTTGGATAATGAGATTGGCCAAGAACGCTTGATAGAGGAGACGGACATTGCAAAACTTCCTTTTCTCCAAAACATGGTATTAGAAACTCTACGTTTGAAACCACCGGCACCACTTCTAGTTCCACACATGTCATCAGAGGATTGCACCATAGGCGGTTATGATGTACCTAGTCAAACCATAGTATTCATCAATATGGAGCATTCATAGGGATCCGAAGTTGTGGGATGATCCGAAAAGTTTCAGACCTGAAAGATTTGAAAATGAAGATAATGGACAATGCAAGCTATTGCCATTTGGACTTGGGAGGCGAGCCTGTCCTGGTGCAAACATGGCCCAACGGGTGATCAATGTGGCTTTGGGATCGTTGATCCAGTGTTTTGAATGGAAAGGAATAAGTGAAGAAGGAATGAATATGCCTAAGGCGTTGCCATTGGAAGCCATGTACAAAGCCCGTGAAATCATGGCGAGGATTGCTGAGCATTGAGCGGGAGCCAAGATATTGCTATTAGTCCTTGTCTTCTGTGTTTGTACCAAAAATAAATAATCCATTGCTAAGGACGTCTTAGATTCATAAATTGTATTATGGCATACAAACTTGTCCGAAATGGTTAAAGTCATATGGATAAGTTTCGTTATCTACCTTATCAGCCTCTTTCTTGTTTCTGACAATTTATTTTTGCCATTCAATGCTTTCGCCAAACCCTGCGTTATTAATATGGCATGTCTAAATCCACCACAACCAAAAGTTATTCCTCCCACTAAACTTCTCAATATCAATTCTTGCTCCAAATAATCTCATTGGAAACAACCCACGAATAATTTTTCTAACATCATAATCGTATCAACTACTTCCCAATTTATATGTTTTTTGATTTTTATGCAAAAATTACCACTTTTAGTCTCCAAGCCAACCTTTGGTCCTAACTTTTGCATGGAACGACACCAATTTTCACCCAAAAGATAATTTTTGCCCAAATTTGAAAGTATCGCATAAAAAGGCACCGACTTTTACCCAAGCAGTATTTTCCCCATCACTATAATTTTCTGTCAAAATGTGCACATTTATATATTTGCTTCATTCATCAAGTTGGCGCCTTTCTTTTCTCCGAAAAATAATTTTTTTGAGTAAACGAAGTGGGTTCTTGAAAATATAAACATAACGCGCATTATCTTCCAATACAGTATTATTCTTTTTTGGCCTTTATACAGTGTTGGTCTTGCAATTTAGAGAGAAGAAGCAGGAGCCCGTCAAAACAGAAAAAAGGAAAGAAAGAATGTGAAAGGGCGCCAATTTCATGACGCTATAGAGTATAATATAGGTGTTCGGAAGTTCAAACACTCAATAGGGCCTTTAATAGGAGAGATGTCCATTCTCATAGTACGCTTAATGGAATTTAAGAGAGAATGCAAAAACTTCCTCTGTTTTTTTTTTTTTTTTCACAACTATAGACTTGCTTTCTTCTTATCATAATCTATCGCTTATCTTATATAAAACAGGGACACGAATGTAGATGCGTGGTTACCCAAATACCGTTGGAATTATCATAGTTTACCAAAAGAGCACGCCCTCCTGGTGCACGAAACATGACAATTTCATAAAGATTAGTTTCTTTGAAAGAAAAATGTATTTGACAAATTATTTTTGGACTTTTTCATTATTTGAATGATGGAAAGCTAATGGATATGCTGAAAACATTATCTATGGATTAAAAAAAAAAAAAACAAATTTAGATTGTCGAATTCCATGACGATGATGAGATGCAAAAAATTGTCGAATATCTACGTACCATTATAAGGCCTTTGATGATCTCATCCGTGTAAAATTCAGGCTGCTTCTCTTGCAACCAAAGCAAATGATCCAGCACGGTTTCCCTTCTCTCTTCACCACCTGCTTTCTTGGGATATTTCTGTGTTCTTCAAATCAAATTCTCTAACAGCTCGTCCGATTTCTTGCTCAACCTAGACACTTTCTTCTCATAATTCCCAAAGACCAACCTCAAAATACTCAAGTGGTCCCTTGGATACGCACTGACAATATACTCGATAATTTCAGACATGACCTCGCGAAACACCGTTTCCTCCTCGGCATTGGTCACATCTTCCCCAAAAGACCTCTTCCCAGTCAGCATCCTTAAAATGACGTTGAATGTCATCTCCACCTTAGTGAAGTCGTCGCCAGATGATGAGGTTGAGGCTCTTTTGTTTGGATTAAGCAGGAGTCGCTTGATTTCATCCCTCCGAATGGGCAGAAAGGAGTTGAGACGGGCTGAGGAAAAAATCTCAAGGGTGCAAAAGCGGCAGAGATTGCGCCATTGTTCGCCGTAGGAGGCGAAGACAAGGATCGTGTTGTCATACCCAATGTTCCCACCGGCGACGGTGGAGGGGCTGTTGGCAAGGACGATGTCGTTCTTAGTGCAGCATTCTTCGGCCACTTTGGCCGACGAGACGATGACCACTTGACAGGAGGCGAAGTGGAGAGAGAAGCTGGGGCCGTAAGATTGGGAGAGGGAGTAGAGTATTCGGTGGAGGTGGCCTAGGATAAAAATGGACGGTGGACTCAGCGGGAAGTTTTTGGGTTGCTTTCGAGGAAGCACCAATACTTTCTAGCAGGTTTTGTGTCGTGTTGGACACTCCGACACGTATCTAACATTCTCCAACACTTGATTAATGGGTGTCAAAAAATCTGATACTTGATCAATTCTCCTCACACTATTTAACACATGACTTTGAAATTTCGACATACGAGTTCGGATTTTGACACGCATGGGACCAATTGTAAAAATTTTCAATAAATTACAAAATATGAATATGTAAAAGATAAAAAATAATAAACTAGGAAATAAGAAAAATCTAATCTACTTTTCTCTTATGAGTCTTCCTATGAGACAAAATTCACCCCATAAATTTGCTTTTTTCCTCCTCTTCCGACAAGTTCTAATACGTGAGTTCATAGTAATAATTGCTTTTTTTTTCCCTTCAAGTTTTATGAATTATTGAAATGAAGTTAAATTTATGAAATTGAAATAATGAATGATATTAACAAATAGTGGATTAATATTTTTTATTAGTAATTTTTTTGTGAATTTGAATCAAATTAATTTGATTAAAATAATCATAAAAATAATAATTTATCATGTATCTTTTTATTTAATATACAACATGTTCTAATGTACCAGAATTCTTAATTTTTTGATAAATGACGTGTTGACATGTTGTATCGTGTCATGTTGCGTGTTGCGTGTCGGTGTTAGTGCTACGTAGGTTGCTTTAATTATGAAGAGAAGAGCTTGAGAGTGAGAAGGAACAAAGTCAGAGGAAGGAAAAAGTGACAGGATGAAGCTTCCATGGCTGGGACAAACTTGGTATTGGCGAACGTTGTGGGGTGCCTAAATAGTATCCTCTCACTCCCACTCCCATGCTTCTCGCCATGTGGATTTTTTTTTTTTTTTTTTTTTGAGGGGGGCGGTGTTTGGGGGTGGGGTCAAACTCGCCAAGTGGAGTTGACTTGTTGCAACTCTAGCCCAAAGTCTTACCTATTTATCAATTATGAAATGTTTTTGTTTTTAGTATTGACCGTCTGTTGCATGCGGGGAAAAGAAAAACTTAATGAAATTATGGAAAGAGGGAGTCAACACATGGTCACGAATCATCGTCATGAAGTAGACACACATCCAAACACTTGAGTGTCAAAACCTGACACAAGTGAATACATAAGTGCTAAAACTTCCGAAAGGTACACTTGCTCGCTCGTGCCAAGTTTTGACACTTGGGGTGTGTACTTCTTTCAAAGATTCATGATAATAAACCAACCGCTTTGAATGTTTTTCGACGGTTTAGGATGTGCATGATAATTATTATTTTTTTTTCATTTTTCTATTTCTCAATTCCCAAAAATAGGTTTGGAATAGAATTCCGTTTAGTATTTTTCTATTTTTGAAATAAATTTTTATCTCAAAATAGATTTGAAAATAAGAAATAAAATTTTTGTACCTTTCTTTATTTGAAATAGAAACAAAAATAAACATACTTTTTATTGCTCGTCCTTGCATCCACCGCTCGCTGTTGGCCATTGCCCGTCAATGTAGAAATCAAAATTTTCAATTCAATCAATTGAGGATAATTTATCTCACGAAAGATTGAATCACAATGAATGGAAAATACCATGATAGGGAGATATACAAGAAGGCTAATCAAACAAATTTTTATTCCGAAAAAAAAAAAAAAAAAAAATTGTGTTGTCATTAGATTTTTATATTTGGTCAGAAACTCATTCAAAAAATAGAAATAGAAAAATTTATTTTTGATCAGTAATTGTTTCTAAGAACAAAATGATTTTCATTTGCGTCCTTAGTGACAAGAGGATTGCACAATAAGTTATAAATTAATTATACAAATATAAATTTAGTTCTAAATTTATTAATTGAACCAATATAGTTATGCTTCTTTAAGTAAAAATATAATCAAGTTCTCCCGATCAACACCTTTTATATAACATCTGACGTGGGGAAGAATCAACAAAATGTTATAATAATGCTATAAGAGGAGATTTATTTTGACTCTTTTTCATGCCTTGGGAAAAAAACAAAAACATGTTTTGCTCGTAGGGCCAAGAAGACATGATCATCCATCATCACAATGAAAAGGACACAGTAAAAATTAAATTGCCGGTGGGGATAGGCAAAATGTTAATGCAATTATCGAGAAAAAAAGCCAACTCATTGTCATCTATCATCATTACGAAGGGGACACATAGTTGATATTAGATAAATTTCTTGCCTGTGACGATTCATGCTAATCAACCCCTTGACTTGAATGATTCTCGATGGCTTAGTGGCTATATAAAAAAATGCCATTTGTAGAGTTTTTAGTTAACCTCTCCTTTTCAGTTTGAAGTGATATCAATATTGATAAGATAAATTTATCTATTATGTCATTCGGAATGTTAAAATTTGGGCTACATATGGATGCACTTTGTAACAAATTACTGCAATTAAGTGAACCTTTTTATCCCTTTAGCTAACTCAAAGCAATTTTTCAAAATATATTCTAATGTTGTATGAGCATCAGAGGGGAGTCATGGTGAGGGTCATTGAAAACGAAATCTTGGGCGACTGGTTGTGCAAGGACTAGCAGCTGTTGCGAGAGGTGGGCAATGCCGCAGTGGTAGTGGCAGTGAAATGAGCTCTGCAATTTCGGGCAATTCCTAATTTTAATTTTTCTCTTAAAATTTTCTCATTAAAGTATATGATTTAGTAGTGATAATGAGCTTAATCAGACAATTAACAGCCATTTCAAATGGATAAGAAATCCTGTCATTTTGTCCGTGTGAATATAGGAAAGCAGTTTTTTAAAACTAGCAGCAATTTGTTCTTTCATATCTATTTATTTATCATTTTAAATATCTCATAATATGTTCTAATTAAATATGTTAATTCAGTGCCTTTGTTGGTTAAAGAGTCAATTATTCCCTTTTTTTATAAACTTTTTATTATCTGTTTGAAATTGAGGGAAAACGTGCATTCCATAAGAATTTACATAAACCTTTTAAAGTTGAGGGTTTAACATGCATCAACACTTAAATTGCGGGGGTCAGGTGAAATTTTCCCTTGCAAATAGATGTAACTTTAAGTTACCATTAATCTTTATGGAATTGTCATGTTCCACGCAGGGCATGGGACATGCTCCATTAATACGCTAGGATAATTCAATGGGCATTTTGTGTAATCACGCCATACGTTGCATGTTTTTGTTTCATATGAGATAAATGATAGATTAGGATAAGATGAAATCAAGTTTATACTTAAGAAAAAGAATAATAGGGAAGATTTAGCATTCTCTTTTACTATTGAGTGGTTGACCTCTCGACCTGATATTCATGCTCTCTAGCACAATCAAATTGGTTCTCTTTACCATTTTTTTTCCCTTTTCTCATAGACTGGTGATTCGTTTGTTTAAATTACAAGATCAACACTGTATTGAGGCCAAAAAAGAAAAACATTGTTTAGGAAGATAATGCATATGAGCGCCTCCAATCAATCATTGAGTTTGATACTACTATAATATTGACATAACCCATGAGCATCGGGTTTAGCCACTATAGTGCGCCAAGATTTAATAATGATGTGGGCGGGTCTTAAGCCTCACTTTTTGGTAATGTGATTGCTTATTTCAATTCCGCATTCAAACTTATTTTCATGACATTCCTAGTTTAGTGATAACAAATTGACATACTTCCATATTTATGACATATGATTTAGTGTCAAAAGTTCCTTCAGAATTTTCGATTGAAATCATAATAACTTGGTAGGACAAAATATAGAGTATCTCCTATCCTGCGTCTAAATTCACATTTTTGTGATTGTTATTTTTTAGATTATCTCAATCTTTTATTTAATATCCTTGTGGATTGCGCATGCGGATTACATGAGATTTCATTTTAAATTTAGATAATTGTAGGGTTTTTAAAAATCGTAAAAGGATTGCATATCATGTATGTTGGTATTGATTTTTGTCGCAACCTAAATTTCGGGTGCACCACTTAAAATTAGGTTAATGGACTACTAAGTCTAACTTAGCTCGGGCTCTCCTAAGCCCATATCAATTCGTGACATAAGTTCAAATAATTAGCATGCAAAAGGGAGTCGCCATTAATCAATTTATGATAGGTCGATTAGACATCTAAGTAAAATAATGAGAGTTCTATGAATTAGAGACTTTGGGTACGAGAATTTGGTCACACTAGACTTTTCTAATGCCCTTTCGATACATTTCTCTTTTTATTTCGAAAAATGTTTTGCAGGCAGCTTGAATTAATTTTAATTCACTTCCTAACATGTGAGGCGATCACACGGGTGCACAAATCACCAATTTAACACTCAAGAAAGCAAAATAAAAAATAAAAAATGCATGACTTACCTCATGGCAACGAATGCATCTATGTTGTTAGATCAGAAATCACATCAACGATCCTAGATATGATTTCTAATTAACACGCAATCACTCAATTTTTTGTTTTCACTTATTTAATGAGAATCATGCAATGCATGCTACTAATCAAACATGAAATGATATGAGTATGACTTAAACTATATGGCATAAATAAGCATGCAGCCTATCCTAAAGCATGAAATGAATTTATTGTAAAGAAAACTTTGTATTTTCCATGAAATTCGAAATTAAAGAAATGGAACAATTAAATATGCAATCTAAATTAACCAAATGACCTAATTCTAATGATGAGCAAATTCTAACTAAATGAACCTAGTAACAATCACTAGATGACGAGCGCATGATTTTTTTTTTTTTTTGTACTTTTATTTATGAAAATTCGTAACTAAAATCACTAAAAAATAACAATCTCACTAAAATGAAAACTAAAGTGAAATGTTATCTATTCTAAATACATGCATCTTAAAAAAAAATCTAACCTATCATGCTATCAAATCTAATCTACATGGGATGCAAATGCAATTTTTTTTTTGTATTTTTAGGATAAATAGAACAATTAAAAGATAAACATCAAATCATCCATGGTCATCAAAAATGTAATCCACCATTCAAATTGAAATTCAAACTTGATTATTTCGCTAATAAAATCGATAAATTGATCTTAAGCCTTAAAGATCAAGATATCAATTTTACTCCCAAGTGAATAATTATTCCATCTAAAGCTTTATAGATGGAATAAAAATTCAAGTGCGGTTGCGAATTGAGGCGCTAGATCGGGAAATTCAATCGTGCATTGGGAAATATTTCAAACAAAGAAATAAAACATCAAAACTAAAATAAGATAAAGCAAATTTACCTAATAAATTAAATCTACCTAAAAAATAAACCTATCAAATAAAATAAAACAAATTTCTACCTAAATTTGAATTTTCCAAAAAATCCAATTGGTAGACGTTGATGCAGCAAGACTGGCGAGCTTCACCAGTGTTGGGCCGGGCGCAATTTAGGGCTGAGGAAACTGCAGTCACGCCTGCACCCTGCCCAAACCGTCTTGAAGAAGATCAAAATTGGTGTCACTTGGCATGGAACTACCGCTTTCGCTCGACAATTCCAGAATGTTATCCTAGAAACATCTGTCTTGCTGATCTTGTGTGGGATCTTTTATATCTGCAGCACCGTTGTACTATTTTGAAGATTTGTAGCAAAGTTTCCAGTTTGCATGGCAGAGAGATGGGAGCAGCAGATTAATTGAAGTTGGGCAGCCTTCACGACGATACCATCACCGAGAAAGATTTGCAGGCGCACGTGGATATTACTGACTTCGAAGGAGTCCCCTTTTGAACTACCGAAAGTAAAAGGGGAGAGCTTGGTTCGTCGACAATTTTCCCTCACGATCCACCGCTTCTGTGCTTCTCAATTTGGTCGTGTACTCAATTGTATCGCCCCTTGAAACCTATGCGAACAACTTATTTAAATAAGCCAAGGATTAGGTTTTTTTTTTTTCCAAATCGATATCGACGAAGATTCTTTTTTCAAATGCGATATATGTTTCGCCGAACGCAATATTTCCTTTTCCACTTGCCCTATCCAAAAAAATTCCCTCATATCCCGGAAAATTTTAAATTCCTATTTTCACGAGATAATCTCTGATAAAAATAAAAGGGGCTTTGGCCAATTTGCTCGCTTTGTGGGCTTAGTCTAGCCTGCCAAGTCAAAGCTCATAACCATTAATTCGAACCCATCCATCACCGGTTCAATAAATAAATGCAAAAAATACAAATTAAAAATAAATGCGCCTAAATCTATATGCTATGCAATTAATATTTTTTCAGGGATAAAATTACCTCCTAATTTTTAATAAGATAAATGACTAAACGGGTCGCCAAAATTTAGGTGTCAACAATTTTCTAAATAAGATTGCATAATAGGATTAGATAGGATATTTTCCTAGTTGAATTAAATACATGATTAGACAATTTCTAGGTATGATAATATTTTTTAAATTGAATTGCATGAGATAGGCATCCAAATTAAGATCGGATATAGGTTCGTCTATTTCATAGATTATTTTAAATAATATATAGATTTTTGTTTTTGTAATTTTTAGTTACCAATTTTAATGAAAAACCTAAAAAATATCATCTGCATGTCATATAGACTAATTGCATTACATTCATGTCGTATAGTTTACGTCAAGTCATTATTGCACATCATATTAGAATTAGGTCATGTAAACATAATTTAGGATTAAATTCGCATGTCATGCATTGCATACAATTTTTTTTTAAATGGAAAACCCCCAAAAAAAAATCATGCTAGATTAGCCACTGCATGCATTTTCTTAATAAAAAAATAATGCTAGATTTCTTCGTAGAAATGTAATGAAACTTGATAGATGTAAATTTTAATTAATTAAGGTTGCGCATTGAGACTAATGTACAAAATTAATCTTCGGAGTGATGGGGCAAGCTATTCAATTATTTAACAAAGTTCATTTGTTCATATGTTCTCTTACGGTTTGTTTTATCACTTAGTATACCGATTATGTGGACCGACTTCAATTATAGAGTATCACTCATTTTAGTTACGTTGATCGCTAACTTATCATCATATGATAAATATGTGGGAGTAATAAAATATACAAATCCCACAAATTTCCGAGGTTAATTACTCTACACTTTGTCACCAATCAAGTCCTTAAAAAATTGGAGAAAATATTGGGTACGACTCGTGCTCCAACGTGACAAATAAGAAGCTACCTCAAATCAAACCACATGTCCAACTTGGGCTCACGTTGTTAGCCAATTTCTCCTCACTTTTCTCTCTCCTCTCTCTTCTCTCTCCCTCCTCTGCACGATCTCTCGCCTGACTCTTTCTCTTCGCTGGCGCGGACGAAAAGCCAACCACTTCGACCTCTGGTCTTCGGTTTCGATTCCGATAGCTTTTTTTTTTTTTTTTGAGTGGGTTTCTGTGCGTTTCCAGCCGCTTCTATCTTCACCGACGCTAGGAATCGGGGCTTCTTGGGGTTCTCCACCTCGTCGTCCACGTTGCCAGAGACTGCCAACTAGGGGAGAGAGAAGAGAGTCGAGCAAGAGAGCGTGCAGAGGAGGGAGAGAGAAGAGAGAGGAGAGCGAAAAGTGGGGAGAGAAGAGAGAAGTGAGAAGAAATTGGCTGACAACATGGGGCCACATTGGACATGTGGCGCGATTTGAGGTGGCTTCTTATTTACCACGTTGGATCTCTCTCTCTCCAACTTTGGTTTAGTGGCGATTGTTCAATTACGTCGCAGCCTTTGTGCTTACAATCAGACAACTTTAACGGAGACTTAAGCCGAGAAAGGAATGACGGCACCAGGTTGTTCGGGGACATTATACATCTTTCTAGGATGAGTCCTCTGCATCGGAATCATTAACATTAAAAGGAATAACTTTTTACCTTCTTGAGCTAGGTTCCTTGTTCTCAAGCTCAATCCCATACCCCATAAGAGTACCGGTAAGCCTCACCCATTGAGAGAGGTTGAATCCCGAGAATTTTCTGAACGAAGGTTTTCACATGACTCCACTCCATGGAAAGTGCTCAAAGTAGCTTTTTTACGTCTTCTGTGTTTGCGTAGGTCTACCCTTGGCTAGCAAGACCATTTAGGATGTCTGTAGTGCGTATACATCTTAATGATGTTCTTAATGCGTCCCCATCTTGAACATTCCATGGTTGTCCGGTACATTGTTCATTTTCATCTCCCTAACTTTCTGAGCCTTCGTAAGCTGGCTTGTCAGTCCTTCTCGGGATATGATTGCAGGAGCCTGCAGGTAAGGAGTAGCCGTTGTTTCTGCACCACAAGCTAGCGCTACAGAGTGCACCGGAAATTTTTGCGTTGGCACTTATGGTACCACCCCCCGGCGTGGCCCTCCTCTCGATCATATTTTCTTTATTTGACTTTTGTTGAGGCATAATTAAGATTGATGCTTCTTAGATATAGACGCTCATCAAACCGCTTTCATTGTTTTTTAAAGCACCATCTAAGTAGATTTAAAGCACCATTTAATTCTACTAAATAGTTGTGACCATCGTCCAGATTGAGCCAATCCAATACCTTATTAGGAATCAATTCACACAATGTTGGTCTCCAATTTTTGGGACAGGATATAAACCTTGTTGAACTTGAGACCAAGTTCTATTCCAGGTTTAACCAGTGATTAGCCGATTTTTTTTTTTTTTTTTTTTATAGTTTTTTTTAGTTTTCCTTGAAAAAATAAACGTACTCATTAAAATTACATATGTGTTGAGAATGTGATATTGAACTTCCAAACTATCAACACCAATACAAACCAAAAAGAAATCTAAGATAAGGAAACAATAGAAATCTCAACTTACCAAAAATAACAACCTTAGAAGCTGAACACGTGAAATAAAATTAAATAATAAACTATCAATTATATATATATATATATATAATATACACACACAAAGTTGGTTTGGGTTAGACAAACTATAAAGCCTTTAGGTTATGTATTGGAATTTGGATAATTTATACTAGGGCGACGAAAAAGGAGGCAGCACCAAGCACTTTAAGTTAAATACCAAGGTTTGGACTATACATATATATATATATATATATATATATATACACACACACACATATATACATGTCTATACACATGTATATGTACATATATATACATGTATATACAGCTTGGACCAACCCTTAAGTATTAAGACCATAGACCAACCAACACAATACAAGTTTCAGTCACTCTGGGACTAGAGATCAGCTCAATTCCCTTGTAAACCAGATCAAAACTAGCCGGGTTGGGCTGATCCAAGGTCAACCTTGTACCAATGCTCAACCCTACCACTAAAGCAAGAGAAGGCTGGATCACGTGTTCAAGCATGCGATTTCCAAGCAAAACTTTGGGTGGGTGAATAACAAGCCCCACCTCTTTTACCAAATAAGCTTCTTACATTACCCATCGGTCCATAATAATGATACATAAGCCAATGATTGGTTATGACAAGTGATTTGAAAAGTTGATAAAGTTTCTAATCAATGAATTGCAATGATTGTCAACTGCCATAACCATTCTCACATTAGTGTTGTCACTTCATCTAATAAATTTGTTTCTTTGTTGGTCATACACGTTCGTCATCATAGCATTTTCTTCTTTCCTTGTTAATTCCCAACATGTTCTGATATTTAGGCTTTATTTGTTTCACGGAAAATAAATAATTTAAAAAAAAATATTTTTAAATGATCGCTTTTATTACTTGAAAAAATTAGTCGATGAAATTTCTTTTTGGTATCGACAATAAATTATATCTAACATTGTTTGTAAATGATGAAAGTTTTTTTTTTCTTTCATTCGGTTTTGGAAACGATACAAGCTATCAAATTTTGGAAATTTTTTTCTAAATCATTAATTTTTCGTGAAACAAACACACTTCCAGCAAATACTCTCAATTCACATTAACCTCCTTTCATTTTATCTTTTGGTTGAAAGAAACTTATATTCATTGCTCAAAATGATATATTAGAAGTACATAATCTTCATAACAAAGCAAATCAAAATAGAGCAAGAAACTGAAAAGCAAAGCCAAATACAAAAATAGAGAGGATTAATGGAACATTAGCAAAATTAAGCACAAACTCATTCCGCAAAAATGGATCTATCAAGCAAAAAAAATGGCCACCAACACTAGTTCATGTGCCATTATCAATGATGAGCAGGAGCTGAAAATTCCTTCTCTTATAACTATGATGTTGCCAGTTGACGATGTGCGGCTTTCTCTACACCATTGCCATATGAAGACAACCTAAATAGGTTAAATAAAAATAGATCTAACATGTGGATGGGCAAATCTTTGTGATTCAATGAGATGCCAAAATGCTTGCGATCATCATTAAAATTGAAGGTAGAGAACCTATACACGAATAGAGCAGAGGAGCATTGAATCCCCAAAAGCATATTTATTAAACTTCCAAATTTAGAACGGAAGAGTGCCCAAATCTAGAACTAGATCAGAAAAGATTAGGAGAAGAGAGCTTTTAAATCTAAATCAAGAGAGAGAGAAGAAAAAAACAAGAAAAGAACGATAAAACGCAATCCAAATCAACAAAAGAGGAAGGGAATGGTGAGACTACCTCAAACACTCACCATGGTTGAAGGTTGAAGAAGACGATGGAGAGAAAAGAGAGGGGGAGAGAGAAAAGACTTTTCAGCTCCCGTCAAGAACACCAAGTTTTGTCTTCTTTTGTTTTTTTTTTGTCAAACTTCTGTTCGAGATGATGCATGTCATTGGCATGAATTGCTTATTAAAGATGCCAACACTTTCCTTGTATCTTTCATTTTCTTGATTAATCAACATTGACCACTTTGCAAGCACCCACTATTACTAAGAAAATTTAGAGTTACAGTGATCATCGACAATGAGGATTCCTTCGAATTTTATGTGAATCCCATCATATCTATAAGGTCAAGATAATGAAAACTCATTTTGAGCGATAATTTTCTGTGCCCACTCATAAAAGCATTGCTTCCCAATGTCTTACATCAAACATTTTTGGGTATCTCAATTAATGATTGTGATGACACCTAAATTTTGGCGACTCATTTAATTATTCTTTAATCGCATGGGAAATTAGGGATTAATTATAACCCCTAAGAAAAAACGATTTTTGGTAAATTGCATCGCATATAGACATTAGGTATATTTGCATTACTAGTATTAATTATAATTTTTTAAAAAATAAAAATAAAAAGTGAGGGGCGGGCCAGGGCTAGGCTGGCTTGATCTTCTTTCCTTTCCTCTTCTTCTATTTCCTTCTGCTTGGGCCTGGCCCATCTCTTCTTTTCCTTCTCGTCTTTCACGTTGGACATTAGCTCCGTGACAAAGGAGCAAGGACAAAGGACGACATATAGTGATGGCGAATGGAATGTCAAGTGCGACGCTCAGTTAGTTAGATCGATCGGAAGCCTGGTGTTGTCCTAGAGAAGAGAGAGAGAGAGAGAGAGAGAGAGAGAGAGAGAGAGAGAGAGAGAGAGAGAGAGGGGTTCCAGAGGAAGCGAGCAAGCTTGGGAAAAGGAGTTATTTTCTCCTTCAATGAAGTCTGGGAGTGGTGCATGTGATAATGTCACATACGCGTACCATGCAAACCTTGTTAGCCTCGTCAGCTACCACAGAGGATGTCTACCGCTAAAATTGGATGAAATTGTAAAGGAGGGAAAAATTGGGACAATGGTATCGCAGTCTTGTGATCCATTTCATTTGGCAAGTGAAAATGCTGAGTAATTTCCTCGAAGAACATTGGTTAAGTCAAGTTCGTACTAGGATTGCATTCATATTATTCATTAGCCGGCACTAAAGTTCACACACTTTCTCACTTTGCATCCCATTAACGACCCTTTGTTTAAGTCTAGGCTGTGAAGAAGAAGAGTACAAAGATGAATAATAGAAAAGAAAGAACTGAGAGAGAATGCAAATCTTTTGTATTCAACAATGATTCGAAGGAAGTTACATCTGAGAGCGCATTCTGCATATCTGCCTTCTTCTCTCTTATATACAATTTGATCTCAAGAAAATGAGAATTAAAGAAGAAAGTAGAAACCGACTAATAGAAGCAGCAGTTAAGCTGTTACTCATTTTGTTTCTTCTTGAAGAACAGAGTGACGGTTCTCTATTACTAAAACTCCATTTGTATTTAAACACGTGGAGCTCTGAATTGAAGACTGAGTTGTGTTTCTGACATTATCGACTTTGTTCTTCTTAGTTAAACCTCCATCGACTCCATGCGCACTTGTAGCTAATGCAGCTGTCAATTTATTGCTCTTTCTTGTATCAGCAACATATTCTTCCTTCCTCTTTGATAAAATAGCAACATTTGCTGAGTTTATTCGTGAAGACTGTACTTCCATGAGCTTTGTTTTATGGTCTTCAACATCCCCCTACAAATTGGGAAGGGGTAGATAACCCAGACCCAATTTGGTACGAAGAGTAGAATGTGCTAAACAAGATAAAGACTTAGTAAAGATATCAGCAAGCTGATGAGTAGTAGGAACATAGCAAACATCTAATGACCCTGAAGACACCTTCTCTTGAACAAAATGAAAATGCACTTCAATATGTTTAATGCGAGCATGGATAATAGGATTAGCAGTAAGAGAAATAGCAAACTTATTGTCACAAAACAGAATTGTTGATGCAGATGGACATATGCCAATGTCACGGAGAACAAAGCTGATCCATGTAAGATTAGCAGTAGTTGATGCAAGAGCTCGATACTCAGCTTTTGTGGATAAACGAGATATAGTAGGTTGTCGCTTAGTTGACCAGGAGATGAGGTTAGAGCCAAGATATGTGCAGAAACCAGTAGTGGATTGCTTGGTATCAGGACATCTAGCCCAATCAGCATTAGAGAATCCATATAGGTTCATGGAGCTGTTAGAATGTAGGAAAATGCTAAGATTAACAGTTCCTTTAACATAGCGAAGAACCCTTTTTAGCTTGTGAAAATCACCAAGTGTTGGCTGCTGCATTTTCTGACATAAGAGATTTGTTGCATAGGCAATATTAGGTCGAGTGATTGTGAGGTATTGAAGACCACCAATGAGACTTCTATACTCAAGTGGATTGGTCAAGAGAATATCATCAATTGCCATAATGGCTGATCTTGGAGACAGAGGAGTTGAGATAGGTTTACACTCTTGCATGTTAGCTTGAGTAAGGAGATCAAGAGCATACTTTGTCTGACAAAGAAACAGATCTTGAGATGTACATTTGGCTTCAATTCCTAAGAATTAATGAAGGTATCCAAGATCTTTCATGTGGAATTGTAGACTTAGGGACTTGATCAGTTTACATAGCAACTGATCTGAGCTGCCAGTTAGTACAATATCATCGACATAGAGCAGCAAAAGTACTATATCCGATCCATTATGAAACACAAAAAGTGAAGGATCAGTTGTGCTGCAAAAGAAACCATTTTCAAGAAGAAAATTATTGAACTTATCAAACCAAGCACGGGGTGCTTGGTGAAGTCCATAGAGAGATTTCTTGAGAAGACACACATGGTGAGGTTTCTGTGATTGTATAAAGCAGGAGGAGGCTGCTCCATATATACTGTTTCATTCAATGTGCCATGTAAGAATGCATTTTTGACATCAAGTTGATGAATTGGCCAGTGTTTCATCATTGCCACATAAAGCACTATACGAATTGTAGCATGTTTGACAACAGGACTGAAAGTTTTTGTAAAATCAATGCATTCCTCTTGATGAAACCCCTTAGCTACTAACCGAGCCTTCAACCTATCAAGTTTTCCATCAGGTGCAAGTTTTGTCTTAAACACCCATTTGCATCCTATCACATTCATTTGATTAGTTCAAGGAACTAATATCCAAGTCTGGTTTTGATACAAAGCATCCATTTCATCTTGCATAGCTATATAATCCTTTATCTGCTAAAGCTAATTTAACTGATCTCGGTTTAGGAGGTACTTTATATTCAACAAGACAGGCATATCTAAGATTTAACTTTATAATGCCAGATTTTGATCGAGTTTGCATAGGATGAGTGGAAGTTGTACCTTGTAAGGCAGACTGAGAATTTGAAGTAGACTGTGAATTTGAATGTGCTTGGTCAATACCGTTTTCATTTGAAATAGATTGATAAGGTGAATGAGCTTGATCAATAATGAGTTCACCTTGTGGTACAGCTTATGGAAACAGGAGCATCTTGTTCTGCAGTTTGCAGATGTGATGGAAGAGAAGTAAAAGGCATTGTAGTTGAATGGAAAGAACCAAAATTTTTGTAGTCATGATTCCAGTGTCGTGCAACTGTCCTGCTGGATCTGAGAAGATGGAGACACTAGACCTTCACTTATTGAGTCCAAAAGTTTAACTTCTTCTGTCCATAGTCGATACAGTGTTGTAAATGGTGTGTACTTTGTTACACATGTCTTAGTAAAGGGAAGAAGTTTTCGTCGAACACAACATGTCGACTAATGTATATGCGACTAGTGGTAGGAACAAGACATCTATATCCCTTATGACGTTCATTGTATCCAAGAAACACACATGTAAGTGATCGTGGATCAAGTTTGTGCTGTGCATATGGTCTAAGACAATGATAACATGCACATCCAAAGACTCTGAGATGATCATAGCTTGGTTCTTACTGATACAGTTTACTATAGGGTGATTGCATCTGTAACTTTGGTGTAGGAAGTATATTGATAATGTAGTTAGTTGTCATGAATGCATCAACCCAGTATTTCAAAGGGATTCTAGCATGATAGAGCATGGCAAGACCCAATTCAACAACATGACGATGTTTTCTTTTAGAGACCCCATTCTGTTCTGGTGTATAGGGACAAGATATATATTGTTTAATGCCACAACTCTGTAAATGAGTCTGAAACTTATGGCTGATGAATTCTCCTCCACCATCACACTGAAAAATCTTGATTTTGCAATCAAGTTGATTTTCGACTTGTCTCTGGAACATAACAAAGATGTCATAGAAATCTGATTTCAATCTCATTGGATAGATCCAACTAAATCGAGAGAAATTGTCTACAAAGATGACATAATACTTGAAGTTTTGAAAGGAACTAACTGGTGAAGGACCCCATATATCACAATGAATCTTTTCTAAAGGTATAGATGCTACAGACTCTGATAATGGAAAGGGCAGAGCAGTATTTTTAGCAACTTGGCAGCTTCTACACATAGTCTGTACTCTGGTATTGTAGTGAATCAGCTGTTGATTCTGTAGGTACTTCAGCGTTTTCAGATTGGTGTGTGCTAAACGCTGATGCCATATATCCTCTCCTACTACTCTATGTCTTTGAGTTAAGAATGCCTCTGTGGTTTGAGGATCTACTCGATACAATCCTTTAACTTTCCTCCTGAGCAGCAGAGTTGTGTTGGTGTAATTTTCCTTTACATATACACCAGTTTTATAAAAAAAAAAAAATGAACATGGATAGTCATATGTTAGTTTTGATACTGATAGAAGTTTCTTCTTTATATCAGGAACAATTAATACATCATTCAGAGGTAATGAATCCACTTCAGTATGTAACAATGTGTTACCAGTATAGGTAATAGGTAGACATGAGCCATTCCCAATCATAATTGTATCAGTGTCATTATATCTAGAAGGGTTATGAAGAATACCAGCATTTGCAGTGATGTGAGCAGTTGAACCAATATCTGGATACCATTCATTTCCTTTTGAGTCTTCGAGGTGCATTGCTGCTAATGCTGTTGGTATTTCCTCATCTTGATATAAATTGTCAAAGCGATACCAACAGTGAAGTGCATCATGTCCTAGGCATTTACAAATTTGACACTCCAATCTAGTATTGTTAGTTGATTTCTCAGTCTGCAGGTCTTCGGAAAAGGTTAGATTTGAAGAGGGACATGATCTGGTTTCTTGATATCTTTGTGAAGAGCCAGCATAAGGACGAAATCCTTGATTCGAACCAGAGCCAGAGATATCACTGAACTGCTTAAATCTCTGACCCTCCTGTGCATAGTTGAAGTTATTTGATCTGTAACTCAAATCTCTTCCAGGATATTGATAACCACGACCTCTATTACTGAGAAATCGTCCTCTTCCATAGCTACATCCTCCATGACTATTAACCTTTGAATCTCCAAAGCTAGAGTTTTGTTGAATAGTTTCTCTGTCAAATTCTTCCTTTTGCTGAACTTCAGTTTTTCTTTTACCATAATATGCTAGATTAGGACTGTATTGGTTTGATGAGTAATTTTGTAGTCTTGCTTCACACCTTTCTAGCTGTGATATTACTTCATCATACTCTGGTTGAGGTTTCAAGCAGTATATAGTGGTTTTGAAGTTCTCATATTCAGATCCTAATCCCTCAAGAACCCCAAACAGCTTTGTTATCTCATCTATGAGTTTTCCTATTGCATTGAGTTGATCACAGATTGATTTATACTCCCTGAGATAAACAGACAATGCTCGATCTCGCTTTTGACACGCTTGCAGCTTTCCTCTCAACTCGAACTCTCTAGCTACAGATTTTTGCGTAAATCGATTGAGTAAAGTTTGCCATACCTCATAAGCAGTATCCAAGCCAATTATCAAACTCAGTATATTTTCTGAAACAGCTTCGATAATCCAAGATGATACAAGTTGATTTGTTTTGATCCAGTCATTGTAGTCAGGATTCATAGCTTCTGTAACATTCCTTCGACTTCAACTTGTAACAATTGTGCAGGTGATGAGATTTCTCCATTGATGAATCCAAACAGCTCATGGCTACGTAGGAATCTTTAAAATTGTGCTTGCCAGAGAAGAAAGTTATCTTCAACTAGCTTGATAGTAACGAAGTTAGAGATGTTGACATGGATCGAAAAAGGATATTTTTGAGTTCTTGCTGCCATCTTGCACTTTCAACTCTTGATCGTACAATCAGTTTGAATAAATCTTCAATCTGTTGTGACTTTCGATATTGAAGACACTCTCGGGAATGCAAAGAAAGGTGAAGACGAAGAATGAACCAGTTCTCGTTGGAGGAAAGATTGAAGATTCACAACCTCCTCAAGAGAACGTTGTTGGATGCTGTGGATGCTGTGGAATCGATCGAGCTTGTGGATCTCTCGCGGTGCTTAATGAAAGAGAACTTCTAGTCCCACGACGTGCGGCTTTCTCTTGTGGAAGCAATTGGAGAAGAGAGGCGATGGTACCTTCGATTGTAAGAGAACCGCTTCTTTAGGCTCGAAGACGCTTCTTCAGTTGTTCAATGGTGCCTTCGATTGATGTGTTTACTGGTTTAATGACGCTCTTAGGAAAGTGCTCTGATACCATGTGAAGAAGAAGAGTACGGAGATGAAGAATAGAAAAGAAAGAACTGAGAGAGAATGCAAATCTTCTGTATTCAACAATGATTCGAAGGAAGTTACATTTGAGAGGGCAGTCTGCATATCTCCCTTCTTCTCTCTTATATACAATTTGATCTCAAGAAAATGAGAATTGAAGAAGAAAGTAGAAACCGACTAACAGAAGCAGCAGTTAAGCTGTTACTCATTCTGTTTCTTCTCGAAGAACAAAGTAACGGTTCTCTATTAATAAAACTCCATTTGTATTTGAACACGTGGAGCTCTGAATTGAAGACTAAGTTGTGTTTATGACATTACCGACTTTGTTCTTCTTAGTTAAACCTCCATTGACTCCATGCGCACTTGTAGCTAATGTAGCTATCAACTTACTGCTCTTTCTTGTAGCAGCAACATATTCTTCCTTTCTCTTTGATAAAACAGCAACATTTGCTGAGTTTATTCGTGAAGACTGTACTTCCATGAGCTTTGTTTTATGGTCTTCAACATATGCAACCTAAAACCGTCGTCTATTCAAAACGCAAAATTCAATGTAGTAGAAATGATATTGCCAATTCGATTTCTTTTATATTGTTCAACATTTGGAAGTCTCTCGCATATTGTATACACAAGAAAATCCCATAAACCTCTTGGAAAAAACACAAAATTACCCTTATGAGATTGTAATCAACTAGGATATCAATTACATCAATCAGCCATGATATCGATGGGAGCCCACCACCACTTTTGGACTAGAAGTGCGCATTAGAGTACATACAATTCTATTTTTCAAATTTCCTCATAGCCATCAAATATACGGACCTGCGGATGAGTGTAGTTTTCGAACCGTATGGCCGTCGGGCATGGATGATGCGGAACAATACAAGAAGAAATCGAATTGGACCTGCCGTGAGGACATGCGCGATAAATCTGATGTAGATGGATTGATTCCAATTTCGAATTCATGGGCGAGCCCAACGTTGAGTTACCTTATCATGGACACTCATTGCACTGCATTTATCGCTGTGGGGATCTTGAGCGGGGGCCAGCTATCGCCCCGACTTGGGTCCATATGGATTGGAATAATTATTGACCGTTAGGTCGTTTTTCTTTTATACAGTACATGTACTTGCCGCGGCCCACGGGAGGTACAGAGAGCGCCCGCACTCGCATGACTCAACCAGGACAGATCATTTCCATTTCGGGTTCACTCTTCTTCTCAACCCATGCCCGACCAACATGAGTCTCTCCTCCGCCGCAGATGACGACGACCAAAAGCTCCCTTCATACCTTACCGTTGAGATCCTGAAGCGATTGCCGGCGGATAAGTTAATATGGAGGAATTTTCAAAATAGTCATGGGAAAGAAGCTGTTGTGTAACACACAGCTTATCATCCACAGACATATGACCAATTGGAAAGGACGATCCAAACACTTGAAGATATGCTACAAGTTTGTGTGATCAACTTTGAAGGAGGTTGGGAGTTAAACAAAAAACTTACTTGATTTGAGTTTATTTATTGGTTTAAATTTGAGACATATTATCAACACGAATGATTTGTTAATGTGTTAACATTTACTTGACCATTTCAAAATTGGAAAACTATACTTTTTTGCATTATCATATCTAGGCTAAAAAGACTTTGAAATTGTGTTTTTTTTTTTTTTTTTAAAAGCCATAGAAAACCCCAAACTTTGCTTAGTATAACAAATTTACGTCAAAAATTTTTTTGACCCAAAAAACATAAACTTTGCAAATTTTGACACATTTATCCCAAACTTTTTTTCCGTAGTACAAAAAACCCTAAACTTGCACCTATGTGACACACTTACCCCAAATTATAGGGCATTTTCGTCTTTTACTTTTTTTAAAAGAAAAATTTTCTTCTTTCTTCTTCTCTCTTACCTCTGTCGGCCATGGCGAAGGGAAGCTTGACTCATGTGAGGACTGTCCTTGCTAACATCGGGTGAGGGTCGCCCTTGCTCAACGCAGGTGAGGGACCCTCGCTTGGGCTGGGGAGGGCAACCCTCGCCTGATGTAGGACCTTGAGACTATTTTAAGCTAACGGCTCTTAGAGCCATTTGGAGATGCAATTGCATCTTGCCAAAATTCTTCAAAAAAATTGACCCTAACACCTTTGCATTTGGCGAAACCCATTAGAGTCCAAAAACCCCTTCCAAATGCTAAATCAAATGGGCTAAGTCTATTTCGTATCTGAAATGTCGCCATCACGGCCATTAGCACTGGCTTTGCCACTTGAACATGCCTATTGTCCCTTTGTCACTCCACCACTGCCATTGCTGTATTGATGGCACGACACACTAGCTCTATTTCAAACATTCATGTATGCATTTGGGATATGTGAGCTTACTCTATTTTAATGATTCGATAGTGTGGGCCCTAGGCGAGACCCTCATAATTTACTAGTTGTTGTGTCCTCGCCCGCTTTCACTTTATTGCTGAAGGCTGCAACCCTCGCCTATGAACGATGAAGGGAGGGCTGATTGCGGCAACAGACTCCTCGAGAATGGAGGCAATGGAGAAGGCGATCGAGGGGAGGGGGTCCAGGTCTCTCCCTCCCTGCTATGTTTTTAGCCCTAATTTTGGATGAACCCACCTGATTACGTTGGCTCAATTCTCTGCGAAATCGCTGTTTCTTCTTCGAGGAATCACGACCCAAGCTCGATTCAATTCGTTTTAATTTAATGCAGTTTGTGAAATCTTCCATGTGAGAGGATGCGCACATTATATTACCAGGGCTCCCACGTCGGCCGTTCCATTTTCTGTTTCCACCACGATTAGGCTGTTGCCGCCCCATGCAGCCCCACCACCATGCAGGCCCCAGGCTTGAGCTCCAGGCCATGAGGCCAAATCGCCGGTCGCTCCCTCGACCTTTCCACCATCACCGCTGAGACTTGGCTCCGTCGCCTGGAGACCACGCCTTCCTTTGGTAGTTTATGGTCAACCTCTTCAACAACAAGAGGGCCAAAAAAAAAAAAGAGGATCGTGAAGAAAGAGACCAAAGAAAAAAAAAAAGAAAAGAAAAGAAAAAAAAGGGAAAAATACAAAAAAATATTTCAAGTGGAGTTGTGCATGTCAGTTAGAATAGCCACTATTGTTTAGACCGCCATGTTAGCAATTTCCATTTTAATTTGTTTTGGATGGATTACATTAGAAAATCGTCAAAAAGTTTATGGCTATATCAATCAAATTAGAAAGTTCAAACTTGAATTGCGATATGTAAAATAAATTTAAAATGTTTTAGACAGTGTATCTCTTTTTCTTTCTTTTGCCTTGAATTCTGGCCCTAAGTACAGAGTTAACTATGTAATCTAAACATATCACGAGCTTGTCAAAACATAAATAAAAACATGGTGAAGGGCACCGGTTTCATGATGCCAGAGTGCATACTCTATTTGGTCGGAAGGTCAACCACTCAATAGTGCCAATTATAGGTAGAGGTGTAAAATGGGTTTGAAAACCCAATTTGAACCCATATTCAATAAGATTTAATAAGATATGTCATATATAGGATAGTTAAGTTTTAATAATTGGGCTGTTAATGAGTTTGAGTTGTATGTAAGTCTAATGATAAATGGGTTTGTCTTTAAACCCATTTACAATCCATTTAATTTATACAAGTTATTAGTTGAGTCAACGCATTAAGGATATATCATTCTACTTGAATAGTTTTTATCATTTTTATTTTATTATATTTTTAAATATTTTTCTTTCTTTTACTTTTTTCCCCTACTAAGTCCGGCGCCTGACCCTTGCCGAGAAGGTTAGGTTTGTAGCCCTCACCCAATCGCACTAGTGAGCTTGGAGCTCGTCGATCGAGCGAGGCCGATGCCTCACTGGCTTGAGGTGAGCTCAAGCTCGCCATATCTAGTGAGCTGAGCTTGCTAGCCTTAGCGCTAGCGAGACTAAGCATCATTGGCGTGGAGGTGAGCTTGACCTTGCCAGATCTAGTGAGGTGGAGCCTCCTCCAAAGTCAGCAAGCTTGGCTCATCGGAATTGGGCGAGCTTGAGCCTCATCGGCCTATGGTGAGGTTGGCCATGACAGGTGAAGAAGGAGAAAGAAGAAAAAGAAAAAGAAAAAAAAAAAGAAAAAATTATATTTATTAGAAAATAAAAATGGAAATACTTAAAATGAGTGCACAGAAAATCAAATCGGATTTCTATACCAAGCGGAAATTTTTTTAATTTAATTTCAAGTTTTTGAGGCAAGTCGTAGATTCATTTTGGGAATTGGTGCTGTGGGGATTGATTCAATGCACGGGGGCTATGTGTCTTGCAAATACATGGATGACCTGAGCAATCTCAACCTACACAACTCAATTGCATCGTTCAAGTTTGCCTCGCATCTGATAAGTTGCCATGGCGGCCATTACCACTGGCTCTGCCACTCGAACGTGACTATTGTCCCCTTGTCACTCCACCGCTGCCATTGTTGTATTGATGGCACGACACACTAGTTCTGTTATGAACATTTAAGTGTGCATTTGGGATACGTGAGTTCACTCTATTTCAATAATTTAACAATGTGAGCCCTAAGTGAGACCCTCGTAATTTAATGGTTGTTGTGTCGTTGCCTCCTTTTACTTCATTGCCGAAGGCCATAGCCCTCGCCTTTGGCTGGCGAAGGGGGTCTAGGTCTCTCTACCTGAGCTCTGTTTTTAGCCCTAATTTTGGATGAAAACACCTGATTACATCGGCTTGATTCTCTGCGAAATCGTTGTTTCTTGTCCAAGGAATCATGATCCAAGCTCTTTTCAATTCGTTTTGGTTTAATGTGGTTTGCGAAATCTTCCCGTGAGAGGATGTGCGCATTGTATTACCGGGGCTCCCACATTGGCCATTCCATTTCAGCCTCCACAACGACTAGGCTGTTGCTGCCCACTCCATGGAGCCCCACCATCGTGAGGCCACCACCCAGGAGCTTGAGCTCGAGTCCTTCTAAAGGCAAATCGCCGGTCGCTTCCTTGACGTGTCCACCGCCACCGCCAACGACACACTCTCCATCACCAGGATTTTGAAACTCCTCAGATGCCTTCCTCTGTTGTTGAGAGGAGTTTTGGGTCAACCTCTTCAACAACAGGGCCTATGTGGTGAGATTGCCTACCATGGAGCGGTTGCGAGCCGAGTTCTACAAGAGAATCGTGAAGAAGGAGACCATTTGTAGTAAACCAAAAAAAAAAAAAAAAAGAAAACAAAAGAAAAGAAGAATAAAAAAGGAGAAAATAAAAAATTACAAATTTATCATAACCATGTCATCTCGTCAGCCGAGGCAGCCGAAGAATGCTGTACTAAGAATGACATCACGCTTGCCAACCGCCCCTCTACGGTCGCCGGCAACAATTGTCGTCTTTGCCTCATACGGAGAACAATGGCGCAGTCTCCGCCGTGTTTGTACTCTTGAGCTCTTTTCCTCGGCCCGTCTCAATTCCTTTCTGCCCATTCAGAGGGATGAAATCAAGCGACTCCTTCTTAATCTAAACAAAAGATCCTCATCATCAGGGGACAACTTGACTAAGGTGGAACTAAAACCGATCTTCTGGGAGATAACATTCAACATCGTTATGAGGATGTTGACTGGGAAGAGTTGCTATGGGGAAGATGTGACCGATGCCGAGGAGGCGAAGGTGTTTCGTGAGATCATGTCTGAAATTGTGGAATATGCTGTTAGTGCGTATCCAGGGGATTACTTGAGTATCTTGAGGTTGTTCTTTAGGAATTATGAGAAGAGGGTGTCTTGGTTGAGCAAAAGATCGGACAGGTTGTTTCAGAATCTGATTGAAAAACAGAGAAATAGTCGCAAAAAAAGATGTGGTGGAGAGAGTAGGGAGACCGTGCGGGATCATTTGCTTTTGTTGCAAGAGAAGCAGCCCGAGTTTTACACTGATGAGATCATCAAAGGGCTACTATTGGTACGTAGAAATTCGACGATCTTTGGCATCTCATCCTCATCATGGAATACTGCATATGAAAGAAAGCAAAAGAGAAGGAAGGAAAGAAGAAACGAAGCTTTTCTGCATATGCTCATTGTATTTGTAAATGTACAGATCCCTAAAGATATAGGACTAGGTTTGTACAATTAATGGAAATAAAGAATTCTATGTATCAATCTATATCAATCTAGATCTAAATCCAATCCTTAATTGATATACACATAATCAAATCTAACCTAAATCTTCCAAAAGAATATCGCATATCTTCTAACACTCCCCCTCAAGTTGGTGGCTTGTAGATGTCCAAGACGCCCAGCTTGCTCAATAGATATGCGTGTAGTCGATGACATAAGGGTTTGGTGAAGATGTCTGCTGGTTGCTCTGCTGTCCCAATTCCTTTTATTTCGATTACCCCCTCTTGGATCTTGTCTCGTGTAAAGTGACAATCCATTTCTATGTGCTTGGTCCTCTCGTGCACTATGGGATTTGCTGCCAGTTTGAGAGCCACATCATTGTCACAATATAATTTCGTTGGTCCCTGCACTTGTACTTCGAGACCTTTTAGCAATCCTTGTATCCACACTATCTGACAAGTGGTTTTGGCCATAGCTCGATATTCTGCTTTGGCCGAAGACAAAGATACAGTAGGCTGCTTTTTGGTCTTCCATGAGAGGAGTGATTCTCCCAATTTGATGCAATATCAAGTGACCAATCTTCGACTAGTGGGACATGTAGCCTAATTAGCATCACAGTATGCCCTCATCTTCATGTCACATTGTTTAGATAGAAGTATTCCCAATCCTAGATACTTCTTTAAATACTTCACAACCTTCAATGCAGCATCCAAGTGAGATCGCTTTGGACTGTGCATGAACTGGCTAAGTGTTTGTACTGCATATGAGATATCGGGTCTAGTCATAGTCAGATATATGAGTTTCTCGACAAGTCTTTGATACCTTGATGGATCTTTGAGTATGGGATCATCAGTTTGAGATGTGCCGTTATCGTATTCTGCAGTAGTTAACTTGGTGTTCTACTCAATAGGAATCACAACTAGTCTGCATCCTGATAAACCTGCTTCTGATATGATTTCTAAGACAAACTATCATTGACTAAGGGAAATTCCTTGATCAGATCGAGCAATTTCAATTCCACGGAAATATTTAGATGCTCCTAAGTCTTTAATGTGAAAGGTAGCATGTAAATAATCCTTGAAATTGTCTATAGCAGCCTTATCATTTCCCATAACAAGAATGTCATCGACATATATCATCAAATAAATAGATGACATACCTTTAGTTCGTGTGAATAAAGCATAGTCATGTTTAGATTGTTGGAAGCTTGCTGTTGCAAGAGCATTTGCAAATTTGGCGTACCATTGTCTGGATGCTTGTTTCAACCCATAAAGGATTTACGGAGACAACATACTCTATTCTCCCCCTGTTTCCGTAAGCCTTGAGGAATATCCATATAGATTTCTTCATCTAGATCGCTATGCAAGAAGGCATTGTGCACGTCCATTTGATGTAGAGTCCAATCATTAATGGCAGCAATAGTAAAAAAAGAACGAACTGTCATATCTGTGGCAACCGGAGAGAATGTCTCGTGATAGTCGAAACCTTCTCTTTGTGTGAATCCTTTGGCTACTAAACATGCCTTATATCATTCAATGGAACCATCGACATGATACTTTATCTTGTAGACTCATTTGCAGCCAATGGGTTTATGATCAGATGGGAGTGGGACAAGGTCCCATGTTTTGTTGTCAATTAGTGCCTGAAGTTCTGCCTTCATGGCCTGTTGCCATTTTGGGTCAATAGACGCCTCATTATAACCAGATGGTTCCTTGTCTTTTGATATGCGACTAATACAACATCTATGTTCCTGTGATAATCTATGAAAGGAAACATAGGAGGAGATTGGGTATTGAGTACCTGGAGAATTATGAGTGGCACAGATATAGTCTTTAGTCTAGGTGGGAGGTCGTGTGGTACGATCGGAATGCCTTGGATGAGTGACTTCCGTAGATGGACTTGCCTCATTAGGAGGTGGCAACATGATATCTTGATCTTCCTCAATAGGAGAATTTTCGAGGCTTGTTTCCAAAACTTCTTCTGAGCAGTGGGACTTCTCAGCTGGTGTTGATGTTGTTGCTAGAATAAATGAAGTAGTGGGATGGACATTCTTCAACTCTGCCAGTGGTATATAAGTAGGACCTTGAAGTGGCGCCTCATCAAAGAAAAGAACATGGGAATAGGGTGTCATCCCTGTATTTTCATCTAGAGATGTCTACTCTAGAGAATGGAAAATTGTCTTCATGAAAAATAACATCACGACTTACAAGAAATTCCTTTGTGGAAATGTCAAGAACCCGATACCCTTTCTATAAATTGGGATATCCCATGAAAATGCATTGCCAGGCGCATGGACTCAGCTTGTCTCGAGGACCCACCGTTGCGACATAGCAGAGACTTCCGAAGACTTTGAGATGCTGTAGCTCTGACTTTTTCCGGAATAGCAATTCAAATGGAGTTTTCCCTTTAAGTATCCGAGTGATCATGCAGTTAATTAAATAAGCAGCTGTGACCACACAGTCTCCCCAATAATCATTTGGAATTGATGCTTGGAATTTTAAAGCTTGTGCGACTTCCAATAGGTGGCGATGCTTTCGTTCGACCACTTTATTTTGTTGTGGTGAATAAACACATGAGCTCTCATGTTGTATGCCATGTGTATTAAATAATAAGACGCAATCATGACTGAGGAATTCTCTTCCATTATCAGTACGTGTCCACTGAATGGATTTTCCAAACTGATTCTTGGATAGTACTATAAAGCTTTTTAAATGAGAATAAGCCTGATTTTTAGACTGCATCAAGAAGATCTAGGTTGCACGAGAATAATCATCTACTATGGTGAGAAAATAATGAGACCCATCATGATTTATAGTGTGGTAAGGTCCCCAAATATCCACATGAATCAAGGAAAAAATCTCATTAGTTCGAGAGCTACTAGACGGAAAGGGCGTACGAGATTGTTTAGCAAGGGGACATATGGGACATTGTGGATATGGAAAGGAGGCATTGTAGCCCAATCTTAGATGCATAATGAAATTTCTATCATTGGTAGTCAAGTTACACAATGATGACTTATTCAAGGAATTGCAAGGAAAATTGAAATTACTTGGAAAACTAGTCCAAAAAAAAAGTCCTTCAGAGAGACTACCCAAGCCCATTAGTTTCCCAATCAAAAGGTCTTGAAATAAACATGTGACAGCATTGAAAACTACCCGGCATTAATTTTCTTGACAGCTTTTGACACAAAGATAAAATTAAATTGGAATTCTGGGACATAGAGAACATTTCTAAGAATAATCTGGGGACTGAGATTGACTGTTCCTATCACATTGACGTGAGTAACATTTCCATTAGGTAGTTGCACGGAAATGGGGAAATTCAATCTGTCATTTATACTCGAGAAAAATCCCTTGTCACATATAATATGATTGCTTGCCCCTAAATCAATTATCCATGTCTTTCTGGATATAGAGTTAATCAAGCAATGTGTAGTACCTGAGAAGCTCCCTCCTTTGTTTGAAGTATCCATTTTTTGCAATGCCTGCATCAGCTGATGATACTGACCATATGAAATGGGCTGATCAATATTTTTACCAATCGGTCCAGTAACTTGGTAAGTTGCTGAAATTTTTTTCTCCTTTTTACCAAGCTTTCCATGCAATTTCCAGCAATTGTCAATTGAATGATTAGTACGTTTGCAATAATCGCAAAATAATTTACTCTTTCCTTTAAAATTCCTTGCGAAATTCCTAGAGGACATGGCAAAGATCTGGCCGTCCGTCCCTTTAAGCGCGGGCTCCTATCCGCCATTGGATCAATCGCAAGATCGAAGACTTGCGAGCTGTCCGAACCTCGCATCCCATCTAGACCATCCATTCGATCTGTTTTAAAGGTTCTTGGTTCCTCTTCTGCGAACCCTAATTTGGCTCGCCTCTTTGGATTTAGGGTTTGGGTCCTCGCGGCTGCATCTCGCCGCTCACCGCGGGTTGTGAGGGCGACGCGCTCGCTGCTCCTAGTGTGTTCCAGCATCACGAGTCGCTGACTCTCCTCCTGTACATCCAATTAAAAAATCCGTCCGATCGGTGGCATGGGATCCATGGCGAGGATCTGTGAAGGAAAGCCGAGGTACGTTTCGTTCAAAATGAGGAGAAAGCGTTAGCTTTCTCCCTGTCTTTGATGGATCTATACTGCTTGATTATGGATTCTGGGCCCTCGAGCTTCTCCTCGGCCGCTTCGAGGTTATTCCACAGAGACGAGAGCTTGTAGAAACAAGCTGTGACCGTCATGTTCCCTTGCTTCAATTCGTTGAGTTCTTGCATTAGGGTAAAAATTTTAGCCTGATCTAGCTTCCCGTACATTTCTTTGATGTTCTCCCACATATTTTTAGCATCTTCTGTTGGTGGGAGTCCGGTCGCAACCTCTGGGGAGACGCAATTGCCGATCTAAGTTCGGACCAGGTGGTTGCTCTTCCTCCAAAGCCAGGCCAGGCGTTCATCCATGGGTACCGGGATGGTTCCATCGAGGAAACCATCGTTGTCTTTTGTTGCTAGGGCGTGCCGGAACTCCTGTGACCACCTTGTATAATTCTCTGGCCCGGTCAATTGCTAGTTGATTAGCCGCAGTTCTGGTTCATCGGCGGTGGAAACAAATAGTGGATCGCCGGGTTCTAGTCATCCGGTGAGCGCCGCCGCCGGAAACGGTAGAAAGTCGGGCGCAAGGTTCGGGTAGGTTTTGTTCCTTGACCCGATTCGCTAGACCCAATTAGATAACCCACATGATAAAAGCCCGGGTAGGGATTTGTTCCCATACCCGGCTCTCCCGACCCGCTTGTCTGCTCTAATTTGGTTGTTAGGCTTGCCTCATTCGTGGCTGGTGGGCTCCCATCGGTTTGGATGTAGCTTTGGTGGCCCACATATGCAGGCGATGACGAGTTTGGGCTTGGCCCAAAATAAAGTGGATAGGGAATCCACTAGTAACGTTGGCCCGTCAAGGGTTGCCCCAAGTTGAACTGAGCCTGCGTGGGCCGCCACTGTATAGGCTGGGCTTGATCGACTACTGCTCCACAACTAGAAATCTCGTGGGATGATTATGATCCTTTGAGTCCTGAGGTGTTGCTTCTCTAGTCGATGGATTGTCGGTAGCAGAAGCGTTGTCTTGCGGGGAGACCATGGTAAGTAAAAAAAATCATTCCTTTGAGAATTGATCCTATTGCCGAATGCAACCTCTTTTGTGTAGGTTGAAGATTTTTCGGCAGAAGGACAAGGTGGAAGCAAATTAGAAGCTTGGAGGCTCTAATACCACAAAAAAAAGCAAAAGAGAAGGAAGGAAAGAAGAAACGAAGCTTTTCTGTATATGCTCGTTGTATTCGTAAATGTATAGATCCCTAAAGATATAGGACTAGGTTTGTACAATTAATGGAAATAAAGAATTCTATGTATCAATCTAGATCTAAATCCAATCCTTAATTGATATACACATAATCAATTCTAACCTAAATCTTCCAAAAGAATATCGCATATCTTCTAACAGCATACATATAAATTGGATAATCCATTGTCTTTCAAAATACAAAATTAATTATGGTCCTATGGTAAATCAAGCAGAAAATTATCCCAAAAAAAAAAAAATCCTATATCTATTGCATCACCTCCTCACTATGGAAATCGTTGACATGGACAATTTTGTTAGGCTACTCCATTTAATATGCAACATTTTAATATTACCAACCCTTAGAGAGCAAAACAAATATGTAAACAAGTATTTGATTGTGCATCATAGTAGTTTGACAATTTAGTGTCTAGATTGTTGAATCTGTTCTCTCTTAGACAACATGTCCTAACATTGAACACCTTAGAAACTCGTGAGTACATTCATCAACAGTGATAGTTTTCTTGAGAATGAATATTGCAAGTTGATTCAGACATTAAACATCTGTTAAAAAGACATAAATTCTTATTGTGATCAATTAGTTCGTTCTTTACGCAATTATCATTGAAGAGATATCAATGGAGAATGTTTTAGGTTTTGCGAAAGTGTAGGTTTCCTTGCTCTCAAATTAGAAAAAGGAGCAACCACTGGGGTTTGCCCCAGTGGCCACCCTTTCAACATGGAAGAGGGAGGTGGGGGGTTCAAATTCCCACATTCTCAGGGGGGTTGGGATGGGACGATTTAGTTTTAAGTGTGGATTTCGACTTCCACACCCAGCAAAGAGGTAGGGAAAGATTTGATTTTGAGAGTTAGAGTAGGAGTAGAGTAAGACCAACAAAAAAAAATTAGAAAAAGGAGCAAAGAGCATGCCTAAAAACCAACACATAACATTGTCTAGATATATCTATAGATCCAAATATTGCAATCTCAACTAGTTAAAAGTAGGAAAACAAGTTTTCCTAAATTTTTGAAAGATTTCATAGATCTCTTGTGTTGTCAATCATCTTTTTCATTAAGTTCAGCATATAATTATGATTCGTCTTAAGTAATTGATAGATTTAACTGAAATTTTTCCAGGAAAAGATTGAAATTGAAATCATGGATATATTTGTTTTCTCTTAATTATTCAGAATAGCAATATAAAAAGTCTCTCTATCTATTGCCTCACTCAAAATGAAAGTTAGTATATTTATGAAATTAGAGGAAAATGGTTATGAGCTAATGAGTAAAATTGAATTCTCTCAAGTTCCTTTGACGAATAATCTCATCGTACAGGAAACTGGATTTCCTTCTTAAAGTAAACGAAAGTTCTGGCCTATTACTCACACATTTATGCGGATATACATATTAAATTGTAAACAATTGTTATTTTTGAAATCATTTATAATACCTGATCTAATAACTTATGGATTGCAGTAAGATTTCTCTGATATTAATGTTTAAATTATTACTCTTTTATCATTTCTTCCATTTCAACAATGTAATGACAATTTGTTTTTGCTCTACATTCTTCTATAGGTCATGCTTATAGCAGGCACCAATACTTCTTGCAACGAAAGCAAATGATCCAGCACGGTTTCCCTTCTCTCTTCACCACCTGCTTTCTTGGGACTATTTCTGTGTTCTTCAATCAAATTCTATAACAGCTCGTCCGATCTCTTGCTCAACCTAGACACTTTCTTCTCATAATTCCTAAAGAGCAACCTCAAAATACTCAAGTAGTCCCCTGGATACGCACTGACAACATCCTCAATAATTTCAGACATGACATCGCGAAACACCATTGCCTCTTCGGCATTGGTCACATCTTCTCCAAAATACCTCTCCCCAGTCAGCATCCTTACAAGATGTTGAATGTCATCTCCAAGAACATTGGTTTTAGCTCCACCTTAGTGAAGTCGTCGCCACATAATGAGGTTGAGGCTCTTTGTTTGGATTAAGCAGGAGTCGCTTGATTTCATCCCTCCGAATGGGCACAAAGGAGTTGAGACGGGCTGAGGAAAAGATCTCAAGGGTGCAAAAGCGGCAGAGATTGCGGCATTGTTCGCCGTAGCATGCGAAGACGATGATCGTGTTGTCGTACCCAATGTTCCCACCGGCGACGGTGGAGGGGCTCTTGGCAAGGACGATGTCGTTCTTAGTGCAGCATTCTTCGGCCACTTTAGCCGATGAGACGACGACCACTTGGCAGGAGTCGAAGCGGAGAGAGAAGATGGGGCCGTAAGATTGGGAGAGGGAGTAGGGTATTTAGTGGAGGAAGAGTTTCATGAGGTGGAGGTGGCCTAGGATGGGAATGGAGGCGGACTCCGCAGGAGGTTTTTGGGTTGCTTTTGAGGAAGCACTGACACTTTTCGGGAGGTTTTGTGTCGTGTCGGAGTCGGATACTCCAACATGTGTTCAATATTCTCCAACACTCGGTTAATGGGTGTCAAAAATCTGACACTTGATTAACTCTTCCGACATTATTTAATACACAAGTCTGGAATTCCGATATGCGAGTTCGGAATTTTAACACGCACGGGGCCAATTCTAAAATCTTCCATAAATTACATAATATAAATATGTAAAAAATAAAAATAATAAACTAGGAAATAAGAAAAATCTATTATTCTTTTCTCTTATGAGTCTTCCCGTGAGACCAAATTCGCCCCATAAATTTGTTTTTTTCCTCCTCTTCCGACACGTTTCTAATACGTGAGTTCGGAGTAATAATTATTTTTTTTTCGTCCAAGTTTTGTGGATTATTGGAATGGAATTGAGTTTGTCAATTGAAATATTGAATGATATTACAAATAGTGGATTAATATTTTTGATTATTTATTTATTTTTGAATTTGAATCAAATTAATTTGATTAAAATAATCATAAAAATGATAATTTATCATGTATTTATAAATATATATTTAATATACAACATGTTCTAATATATTGAAATTCTCTATTTTTTTTATAAATGATGTGTCAACGTGTTGTATCGTATCATGACGCGTGTTGCGTGTCCCTATCGGTACTATTTAGGTTGCTTTAACCATGAAGAGAAGAACTTGAGAGTGAGGAGAGTGATAGGATGAAGCCTTTATGGCTGGGACAAACTTGGAATTGGCGAAGGTTGTGGGGTGCCTAAATAGTATTCTCTCACTCCGATGCTTCTGGCCATATGGAGTTGACTTGTTGCAACTCTTGCCCAAAGTCCTACGTATTTATCAATTATGACATGTTTTTCTTTTTAGTATTGACCATCTGTTGCATGCGGGGAAAATAAAAGTTAATTAAATTATGGAAAGAGAGAGTTAACACATGGTCACGAATCATCATCATGAAGTAGACACACATTTGGAATTAGATAAATTCCGACGGCCAAACACTCTAAGTGCCAAAACTTGACACGAGTTCCAAAAGGTACACTCGCTCGCTCATGCCAAGTTTTGACACGTGGAGGGTGTACTTCTTTTAAAGATTCATGATAATAAATCACCCGCCTAAAATGTTTTTTGACGGTTTAGGATGCACATGATAACTATGTTGTTTTTTTCATTTTTCTATATTTCAGTTATTAGAAATAGGTTTGGAATAGAATTCCATTTAGTATAATTTATTTATGAAACAAATTTTTATCTCAAAAATAGGCTTGAAACAGAAATGAGAAATATAATTTTGTACCTTTCTTTTTTTTTTTGAGATAGAAACATAAATAAAAACACGTTTCTTTGCTCACCCTCATGTCCATTGCTCGCTTCTGGCCACTGCCCATCAATGTAGAAATTGACTTTTTCAATTCAATTGATTGAGGATAATTTGTCTCATGAAAGATTCAATCACAATGAATGGAAAATACCTTGATAGGGAGATATATAAGAAGGCTTATCAAACGAATTTCTATTCCGGAAATCAATATTTTGTATTGTTATTAGATTTTAATATTTATTTAGAAACTCATTCAAAAAATAAAAATAGAAAAGCCTATTTCTGATTAGTTATTGTTTCTAAGAACAAAATGATTACCATTCATGTCCTTAGTGACAAGAGATTTTGCACAATAAGTAAAAAATTATTATACAAATATAAATTTAGTTCTAAATTTATTAATTGAACCAATTTAGTTGTACATCTTTAAGTGAAAATACAATTAAATCTCCCGATTAAACCTTTTACCTCTTATATAATATCTGATGTGGGGAAGAATCAACAAAATGTTATAATAACACTATAAGAGGAGATTCATTTTGATTCTTTCTCATGATTTGGGAAAAAAACAAAAACCATGTTTTGCCCGTAGGGCCAAGAAGTCATGATCATCCATCATCACAATGAAAAGGACACACTGTAAAAATTAAATTGCCGGCGGGGATAAGATAAATGTTAATGCAATTATCGAGAAAAAACAAGCCAACTCATTGTCATCAATCATCATTGCGAAGAGGACACATAGTTGATATTAGATACATTTCTCGCCGGTGACAATTCATCCTAATCAACCCCTTGACTTGAATGATTCTCAATGGCTTAGGCAATGTTTGGTAATCATCAAAATAATGTTTGATTTTGATTTTTTGTTCCTAAAATCAGTTTGGGAACAGAATCGCGTTTGGTAAAATTTTTGTTCCCGGAAACAGTTTTGGACAAGAATTGAGAATAAAAAAAAATGTGATTCTCAGTCTGAGAATCAAAAAAAGAATCAAGGTCTTCTTCTTCCCTTCCACCATCCCGCGACCGTCATCCACCACCGCCCGCACCGTCCGCCTCCGCCCACTGCTGGTCGTCCGCCGATCCGGCGAGCTCGCCGGAGGCTCACCAGGCTAGGGCAAGGTCCGATGAGCTTGCCGAGGCTGGGCAAGCCTCATGATGCCCAGCCCCGCTGGTGGCCAGGCAAGCCTCACCCAGCCCCGGCGAGGCTTGCCCAGCCCCGCCGATGGCTAGGCAAGCCTCGCCCAACCCTAGCTAGGCCGGCTTGGCCACTGGCAAGGCTCAACCAACGAGGGTCGGCCTCGCCAAGGACGGGCGACGCTCCGGTGAGGTCACCGGCCCTCGTTTGGCCGGTCACCGGTCCGGCAACCGGCCATAAAAAGAAGAAGAAGAAGAATAGGAGAAAAAGGAAAAAAAGAAAAGGAAAAAAAGGAAAAAAAAGAAAAGAAAAGATAGTAAAAAAGTATAAAAATTATTTAAAAATTAAAAAAAATTGATTTGGAACAAAATCAATGAATATGGTACAAAGCGCAATTCTATTCCAGAATAAGAAATTTTGGACAATTACCAAACGCATTCTTTTACTCATAATCAGTTCCCGGGAACAGAATAAAAAATAATCATTTCTTGTCAAAATCTATTCCCGGGAATAGAATCGTTACCAAAAGCGCCCTTAGTGGCCGTATAAAAAAGGCCATTTGTGGAGTTATTAGTCAACCTCCCTTTCTCAGTTTGAAGTGATATCAATATTGATAAGATAAATTTATCTATTGTGTCATTCGGAATGTTAACATTTGGGCTACATATGGATGCACAACTAGTACATAACATATTTGTAACAAATTATTGCAATTAAGTGAACCTTTTTATCCCTTATGTTAACTCAAAGCAAGTTTTCAAAATATATTCTAATGTTGTTTGAACATCAGAGGGGAGTCATGGCGAGGGTCATTAAAAATGAAATATTGGGCGACTGGTTGTGCAAGGGCTAGCAGCTGTTGCGAGAGGTGGGCAATGCCGCGGTGGTAGCGGCACTGAAATGAGCTCTGCACTTTCGGGCAATTCCTAATTTTGATTTTTCTCATAAATTTTTCTCATTAAAGTATATGATTTAGTAGTGATCATGAGCTTAATCAGACACTTAACAGCCATTTCAAATGGATAAAAAATCCTGTCATTTTGTCCCTGTGAATATAGGAAAGCAGCTTTTTATAACTAGCAGCAATTTTTTCTTTCATCTCTATTTATTTATCATTTTAAATATCTCATAATATGTTTAAATTAAATATGTTAATTCAGTACCTTTGTTGGTTAAAGATTCAATAATTCCCTCTTTATAAACTTTTTATTATTTGTTTGAAATTGAGGGAAATTGGGCATTCCATAAGAATTTAGAGAAACCTTTTAAAGTTGAGGGTTTAACATGCATCAACACCGAAATTGTAGGGGTCAGGTGAAATTTTCCCTAGCAAGTAGATGTAACTTTAAGCTACCATTAATCTATATGGAATTGTCATGTCCCCCACAGGGCATGGGACATGCTCTATTAATAAGCTATAATAATTCAATGAGCATTTTGTGTAATCACGCCATACGTTTCACGCCCCTATTTTGTATGAGATAAATGATAGATTAGGATAAGAAGAAAGGGAGAAGTGCCAAAAAAGTCTTAAACCTTTTGTGTTTGTGCCAGTTTAATCATAAACCTTTTTTTGGTGCCAATTTAGTCCTAAACCTTTTTATTTAGTGCCGGTTAGTCCTTTTGGCCGAATTTTTCGACCGGACGACGGCCGGGGCCGACGTGGACAATTTTTAATATTTTTAATATTTTTTATTCTTTTTAAATATTTTTTCTATTTTTTTTATTTTCTATTTTCTCTTATTTTTCTTTTTCTCTTTACTCTTTTTTTTTTTTTTTTTTCTCTCCTCCTCCCTCTCGGCCGCCGGGCGGACCACGGCGACCGGCCGCAGGAGACGGCGGCGAGGCTCGGCCACCTCACGCCGGCCGCGAGGGCGACCTCGCGCCGGGTGGCGCGGTGAGGCTCGCCCTCGCCCGCCCGCCGGATCCGGGCGAGGTCGAGCCTCGCCCATGGCCGGCGAGAGGCTCGACCTCACCGAGATCCGGCGAGGGCGAGCCTCGCCGGCCGCCTGAGCCCGATTCCACGAGGCGAGCCTCGCCCATGGTCGGCGAGGCTCCACCTCATCGAATCGCGGCTTGAGCGGCACCGGCGAGGCTCAACCCTTGCCAGCCCGGCACGAGGCCGCGATTCAGCCGAGGTCGAGCCTCGCCGACCATGGGCGAGGTTCGACCTCGCCAGCCCGGCGGGAGGCCGCCTCGCGCCGGATCGGCGAGGGTCGAGCCTCGCCTATGGCCGGTGAGGGTGAGCCGCCGCCGCCGCCGCCCAGTGCGAGGCTGCCCTGCGGCCGCCGGCGAGGTGGCCGGCGAGGCTCCTCCGCCGGTTGCGGGGTCGGCCAACGGCCGTAGGGAGGAGGAGAGAAGAAAAAAGAAAAAAAGAAAAAGAGAAAAAAAGAGAAAATAGAAAAATATTAAAAAAGAATAAAAAATATTTAAAATTGTCCACGCGCCGGCCGGCGTCCAGTCAGCAAAATCCGGCCAAAAGGACTGAATCGGCACTAAATAAAAAGGTTTAGGACTAAAATGAGACAAAAAAAGGTTTAGGACTAAACGGCACAAACACAAAAGGTTTAGAACTTTTTTGGCACTTCTCCCTAAGAAGAAATCAAGTTTATACTTGAGAAAAAGGATAATAGGAAATATTTAGCATTCTCTTTTACTATTGAGTGGTTGACCTTCTGACTAGATATTTTTGCTCTCTAGCACAATCAAATTGGTTCTCTTTACCATTTTTTTTTCCTTTTCTCACAGATTGGTGATTCGTCTATTTAAATTGCAAGATCAACAATGTATTGAAGCCAAAAAAGAAAAAAACATTGTTTAAGAAGATAATGCATATCAGCGCCTCAATCAATCATCGAGTTTGATACTACTATAATGTTGACATAACCCATGAGCATTAGGTATAGCCAATATAGTGCGCCAAAATAAAATAATGATGTGGGCAGGTCTTAAGCCTCACTTTTTGGTAATGCGATTGCTTATTTCAATTCCACATTCAAACTTATTTTCAGGAAATTCTAGTTTAGTAATAACAAATTTACATACTTCCATATTTCCGACATATGATTTAGTGTCAAAAGTTCCTTCAAAATTTTCAATTGAAATCATAATAACTTGGTAAGACAATATATAGAGTACCTCCTGCCATGCATCTAAAATCACATTTTTTGTGATTGTTATTTTTTAGATTATCTCGATCATTTATTTAAAATCCTTGTGGATTGTGCATGCAGATTACATGAGATTTTATTTTAAATTTAGATAATTGTAGGGTTTTTAAAAATCGCAAAAGGATTGCATATCATGTAGATTGGTATTGATTTTCTAGATAAGATGCATAATAGGATTAGATAGGATATTTTCCCAGTTAAATTAAATACATGATTAGATAATATCTAGGTATCATAATGATTTTTAAATTGAATTGCAAGAGATAGTCATCCAAATTAAGATAGGATTTAGGTTTGTCTATTTCCTAGCTTATTTTAAATAATATATAGATTTTTGTTTTTGTAATTTTTAGTTACCAATTTTAATGAAAGACCTAAAAAAATATCATGCGCATGTCCTACAGACTAATTGCATTGCATTCATGTCGTGTAGTTTACGTCAAGTCATTATTGCACGTCATATCAGAATTAGGTCAAGTAAACATAATTTAAGATTAATTTCGCATGTCATGCATTGCATACAATTTAGTTTTTTATATATGGAAAAACCAAAAAACAAAAAATCATGCTAGATTAACCATTGCATGCATTTTCTTAATAAGAAAATCATACTAGATTTCTTCGTAGAAATGTAATGAAACTTGATAGATGTAAATTTTAATTAATTAAGATTGCATGTTGAGACTAATGTATAAAATTAATCTTCGAAGTGACAGGGCAAGCTGTTCAATTATTTAACAAAGCTCATTTGTTTATATGTTCGCTTACGGTTTGTTATATCACTTAGTATACCGATTATGTGGACCAACTTCAATTATAGAGTATCACTCATTTTAGTTATGTTGATCGCTAACTTATCATGATATGATAATATGTGGATGTAATAAAATATACAAATCCTACAAATTGCCGAGGTTCCACGCTTTGTCACCAATCAAGTGAGTACGAAGAAGCTTTAAGGACTTTTCTTAAAAAAATGCTGCTGGCCGGAACTCTCTTTTTTTTCTCTCTCTCTCTCTCTCTCTGCTAAAGGGGAACATCAAGGAACCCCACTCTCTCTCTCTCTCTCTCTCTCTCTCTCCCTGCTAAAGAGGAACATCAAGGAACCCCACAACAACTTTGGTTCAGTGGCGATTGTTCAATTACGCCGCAGTCTTTGTGCTTACCATCAGACAACTTTAGCGGAGACTTAAGCCGAGAAAGGAATGATAGCTTGGCCTATGGTTTATATAACAGCCAAGCTTGACGGCACCGGGTCGTTCAGGCACATTATACATCTTTCTAGGATGCGTCCTCTGCATCGGAATCATTAGCATTAAAAGGAAATTTTGTTTACCTTCTTGAGTTATGTTCCTTGTTCTCAAGCTCAAATCCCATACCCCATCAGAGTACCGATAAGCCTCGCCCATTGAGAGAGGTTGAATCCCGAGAGTTTTCTGAACGAAGGTTTTCACATGACTCCACTCCATGGAAAGTGCTCAAAGTAGCTTTTTTACGTCTTCTGTGTTTGCGTAGGTCTACCCTTGGCTAGCAAGACCATTTAGGATGTCTGTAGTGCGTATACATCTTAATGATGTTCTTAATGCGGCCCCATCTTGAACATTTCATGGTTGTCCGGTACATTGTTCATTTTCATCTCCCTAACTCTGTCTGTCCCTTCGTAAGCTGGCTTGTCTGTCCTTTTGGGGATATGATTGCAGGAGCCCGCAGGTAAGGAGTAGCCGTTGTTTCTGCAACATAAGCTAGGCTACAGAGTGCACCGGAAATTTTTGCGTTGGCACGTATACCACCACACCCCCCCCCCCCCCCCCCCTTTTCTCTCGATCATATTTTCTTTATTTGACTATTGTCGAGGCATAATTAAGATTGATGCTTCTTAGATATACACGCTCATCAAGCCGCTTTTATTGGTTTTTAAAGCACCATCTAACTCTACTAAATAGTTGTGACCATCGTCCAGATTGAGCTGATCCAGTACCTTAATTAGGAATCAATTCACACAATGTTGGTTTCCAATTGGGACGGGATACCAACCTTGTTGAACTTGAGACCAAGTTCTATTCCAGGGTTAACCAGTGATTAACCAATTTTATTTTTTTGGTTTTATTTTTGTTGTTCTTGAAAAAATAAACGTACTCTTTAAAATTACATATGCGTTGAGAATGTGATATTGAACGTCCAAACTATCAACATCAATACAAACCAAATAGAAATCTAAGATAAGGAAACAATAGAAATCTCAACTTACCAAAAATAACAACCTTAGAAGACGAACACGTGAAATTAAATTAAACAATGAACTATTAATTATACATAGATATATATTAATATACACACACACGAAGTTGGTTTGGGTTAGACTAACTCTAAAGCCTTTAATTTATGTACTGGAGTTTGGAAAATTTATACTAGGGCGACGAAAAAGGAGGCGGCGCCAAGCACTTTAAGTTAAATACCAACCCTAAAGTATTAAGACCATAGACCAACTAACACAATACAGGTTTCAGTCACTTTGGGACAAGAAACCAGCTCAATTCCCTTGTAAAGCAGATCAAAACTGTCCGGGTTGGGCTGATCCAAGGTCAACCTTGGACCAATGCTCAACCCTACCACTCAAGTAAGAGAAGGCTGGATCATGTGTTCAAGCATGCGATTTCCAAGCAAAATTTTGGGTGGGTGAATAACAAGCCCCACCTCTTTTACCAAATCAGCTTCTTACATTACCCATTGGTCCATAATAATGATACATAAGCCAATGATTGGTTATGATTAGTGATGTGAAATATTGGTAAAGTTTCTAATCAATGAATTGCAATGATCGTCAACTCCCATAACCATTCTCACATTAGTGTTGTCACTTCCTCTAATAATTTTGCTTCTTTGCTGGTCATACACGCTGGTCATCATAGCATTTTCTTCTTTCCTTGTTAATGCCCAACATGTTCTGATATTTAGGCTTTATTTGTTTCACGGAAAATAAAATTTTTTAAAATAATTTTTTTTAAATGATCGCTTTTATTACTTAAAAAAATTAGTATATGAATTTTTTTTTTTTGGTATCAACAACAAATTATATCTAAGCATTGTTTGTAAATGATGAAAGTTTTTTTTTTTTCTTTCATTCCGTTTTGGAACCGATACAAGCTATCAAAATTTGGAAAATGTTTTCTAAATCATTAATTTTTCGTGAAACAAACACACATCTAGTAAATACTCTCAATTCACATTAATCTCCTTTGATTTTTTGTTTTGGTGGAAAGAAACTTATATCCATTGCTCAAAATGATATATAAGAAGTAAGTAATTTTCATAACAAAGCAAATCAAAATAGAGCAAGAAACTAAAAAGCAGAGTCAAATCCAGAAGATAGAGAGGATTAACGAGGAATTAGCAAAATTAAGCGCATACTCATTCCGCAAAAATGGATCTATCAAGCAAAAAAAATTGGTGACCATCACTAGTTCACATGCCTTTATCAATGTTGAGCACGCACGAAAATTCCTTCTCTTATAACTATGATGTTGCGAGTTGACGGTGTTTGATTAGGTTCGGATTTGTCTACACCATTGCCACACGAAGACAACCTAAATAGGTTAACCAAAAATAGATCTAACATGTGGATGAGCAAATCTCTGTGATTCAATGAGACGCCAAAACATCTGCGATCATCATTAAAACTGAAGGTAGAGAACCTATACACGAATAGAGTGGAGGGGTATTGAATCTCCAAAAGCATATTCATTAAACTTCCAAAATTTAGAGCGGGAGAGCACCTAGATCTAGAACTAGATCAGAAAAGTTTGAGAGAAGAGAGCTTTTAAATCTAAATCAAGAGAGAGAGAGAAAAAAAAACAAGAAAAGAACGACAAAACGCAAACAAAATCAACAAAAGAGGAGGGAATGGTAAGACCACCTCAAACACTCACCATGGTTGAAGGTTGAAGAAGTTGATGGAGAGAAAAGAGAGAGGGAGAGAGAAAAATGTTTTCAGCTCCCGTCAAGAAAATCTACTTTTTAATGGCTTGTTTTATCACTGATTCCAAAACCAAGTTGTCTTTTTTTTTTGTCATATTGGACTCGAAACTTCCTTATAAATTTCAGTTCGAGATGATGCAAGTCATTAGCATGAATTGCTTATTAAAGATGCCAACACTTTCCTTGTATCTTTCATTTTCTTGATTAATCAGCATCAACCACTTTGCAAGCACCCACTATTACTAAGAAAATTGAGAGTTACATTGATCATCAACAACGAGGATTCCTTGAATTTTTTGTGATTCCCATTAGGGGTGAGCGGTTCTAGGTTTTGGTTCGGTTCCGTCTAGAACATGGAACCTACCCTCGGGTACAGATTCCAAAAAAATTGGAACCTGGAACTTACCCGTCAAAACCAAGAACCTAGAACCTACTTTGTCACAGGTTCTAGAGTCGGTTCCAAGTTCCAATAGGTTCTTTTTCCTTTTTTTCATTTTCAGATTTGAACTATAACGTACGCGTATAAAAGAAATGTGTAGTAGTTTAAAGCAAGAATGATACCAAAATGAAACCATCAAATTGAGAATACATCAATTAAAAAGGGTATTTATTATGCAGAATGAAACCTTGGCATTATAAGATGCTGCTTTGATGCCGAAGTCACACAAGAATTTGGCAAATGTCAAAGTTTCTTTCCTCGTAGGGACGTAAATAATAGTAGGTCCATGATCTAATGGCTCTTGCTAAAGCTTCAGCCTTTCCTCCAGTTCCATTGGTGAATTAGACATCTCAAAAGAACCACATACTTCCTGGCTTAAATTAGGAGATTCTCCATGGAATTCTCCACAGGGAACTGCAAGGGCCAATTGAATAGCACATCAAATTACAGGATGAATAAGTTCTAGCACAGTTTTCAGACAATTTCCATTTTATGAGTAAGTTTTCATAGTCCCTTGCTCCACATCCTACAAGCATATATAAACAGCAATGGTGGAAACATCATGCCATAATCAGAATTCCGAAGATATTCCTCTTTAATAAGAAGTTATACCATCCCAATCATCCACACCCTGGAAGGTGTCCGTTTCATCTTCTAAGTATTCAGGTCTAAGATGGTTAATCACCTACCAGACAAATTAGGTAGTGCATAGAGAAAGATTGGATCAGAAGAAAAGGGTTAACCTATAGTCAGGCTGAAAATCATGGCCCCATTTCGAAACACAGTGCACTTCATCAATTGCAAATAATGCGATTCCTCGGCCTACTGCAAGACTTTGTAGTGGCTTTATCAGCCTATAGGAAGATCCATATCACTTGGTAAAAAAATGACAAAAGAGATAACACCACTGCACATGACATGTCAAACTCTTACCTTAAAACCGACTTTGGGCAAACATATATCAAACCATATTTTCCCTCCATCGCTTTCTTTTCCACACTATTGTCAGGTTGCCCAGATCCAAGAAAGCAGGCAGAGACACCATGTTTTGCGAGCTTTAGACATTGGTCATGCATTAAACTTATCAACGGTGAGATCATAACAACTACCTTCATTGTTCAAGTTCATCTTGCCAATAACAAATGAAACTTCAAGAATAGATAGAAGGCTTTAACAGAGGGAAGCTAACTTCAGGGTGTTCATTGGGATCAAAAACCATGTTGTGGCAAGTAGGGTTGTAGGGATAAACACAATCAATCCAGCATTGTACAAGATTTCATTCAAAACCCATAACAACCAAGTCATTTATGTAACCTTTCACAAGCAATGGCATTTCCAATCATGATGAATATGATAATACTTATATCATTGTAGATATTCCAGGATCTGTCCATTTACCTTCATCATATCATTCAATATGAGATGGGAGAGCACAAGAACAGCATTCTTCCTAACAGATAGAGAAGGATCTCGTAACCGAGCATAGACATTTTCAGTCCATGGTTCTAGTAAATTAGGAAACCAAACTGCCAAATCACCAAGTGCTATGGTATAGGTTCCAAGAAAGTGAAGCTCGGGGTCAATCCGACTCACCAATTTTAGAGACTGATCTTGAAAGGATCGGACTTGCGGTAGGTGGTGTAGGAAGCGAGGTGCTTCAGGGGAGGCTTGGCGAGTGGCATCGGGGGTGACTGGGTGAGCAGCGTCGAGTTGCCCTGAGCGTGCGGTTGGGCGAGCAGCTTCGGGGGAGGCTCGACCAAGGGCGTCGAGACTCGGGGGTGAGTGGGTGAGCGGCGTTGAGGGTTAGGGCGTCCGGCGAAACCGGGAATTGACGTATCCCCCTCAAGCTTTGTGATAAACGAGTCCAACGATTGGTGTCGAGCGGTGGCGGCGTGGCCTGTGGCATCCGGTGGCAGCGTCGAGGGCGAGCGGCGATGGTGATGGGCGAGGCAAAGGCAGAGGAAGGGCGTCGGCGACGGATAGAACCAGATTTGGGCAGCGACTGGCATCGAGCGACGAGGGTTTGGGCGAGCGGCATTGGCGACTGGCATCCAACGGCGTCCGGCAGCGGCGGCCTCAAGGGCGAGCAGCGTCCGGCGGTGAGACTCAGAGCGGCGTCCAGGCATGATTGTGAGGTCTAAATGAAGAGTCGCGAATGTGAAGAATGGATCTCGTCTTCTTTTTGGAGCCCTAAACCGGTTCCGAAACCGGTTCCGGTTCAAAAAGGAACCGAGAACCGGAACCGGTCCCCTTAGAACCGGGAACCGAATCGGACCCTCCGATTCCGTTCCCCGGTTCCCGATTCTACCCGGGAACCGCGCTCACCCTTAAATCTCATCATATCTATAAAGTCAAGATAATGAAAACTCATTTTGAGCGATACTTTTCTTACCCGCTTGTAAAAGCATTGCTTCCCAATGTCTTACATCAAACATTTTTGTGTATCTCAATTAAAGATTGTAATGACACCTAAATTTTGGCGACTCATTTAATTATTCTTTAATCACATGGGAAATTAGGGATTAATTTTAACCCCTAAGCAAAAATGATTTTTGCTAAATTGCATCGCATATAGACATTAGGTATATTTGCATTACTAGTAATAATTATAAAAAAATAAAAGAAAATTTAAAAAGCGGGGGTGTGGCCGGCCTAGCCCTGGCCCGACCTTCTTTCCGTTCATTTTCTTCTATTTCCTACCGCTTGGGCCTGGCCCATCTCTTCTTTTCCTTCTCTCGTCTCTCGCGATGGACGTTGGCTCCGTGACAAAGGAGCAAGGACAGAGGACAGCGTACGGTGATGGCGAATGGAATGTCAAGTGCGACGCTCAGCCAGGATGATCGGTTGGACAGCTGGCGTCGTCATAGAGAAGAGAGAGAGAGAGAGAGATTAAGCTCAAGAGAGAGGGTTCCAGAGGAAGCGAGCAAGCTTAGGAAAATGAGTTCTTTTCTCCTTCGGCGAAGTCTGGGAGTGGTGCATGTGATAATGTCACATACGCGTATCATGAAAACCTCGTTAGCCTCGTCAGCTACCACAGAGGATGTCTACCTTCAAAATTGGATAAAATTGTAAAGGAGGGAAAAATTGGGACAGTGGTATCACTTTGAGAGTTTTTACTTGTCCTAAGATAATTTGTGGTAAATATGATTAAGTCATACCAGTTTAAGATTTTCTATGATTTAACTCTAATGATATAGATGTATTATTTCTTTCTATTTTCTCCTTTTGTAGAGTCTTGAGTTCTATTTCATTTTTTTTTTTTGGTCGGAAAATGAAATACTTCATTAAGCTAACGATATATGCAAGGGCCCAAAGACGGGGCTTCGGTACATAAAATACTCCGAAGAGCTTGGGGTGGGAAAAAAACCCAGTTCAAGGGTAATGAGTTTTTTCTGTGGGCTCTCGCAATATAATCCGCTGCTAAATTGGCCTCTCGGAAGCAATGGGCCACTCGGGCATTAGAAAAAGAGAGTAACTTACCTCTGCACTTCATGATGACGGGGTGTACATCCCACGTGAACTGATCTGAACTGTTTAGTGCGTTGACTAGGTCTGAACTATCTGTCTCAAACACCACTTCCTCCTTTCGAAGAGAGAGAAACTGATTTAGGGCTTCAAAGAGAGCTTGAGCCTCTGCCATGAACGCCGAAGAAGCTGTTACTGTTCGCGCGGCTCCATCCAGCAAATTTCCAGTGGAATCTCGACATAAACACGCCACAGAACCTTCCATTCTCCCAGGTTCGTAAGATCCATCAATATTTATTTTAAATGTGCCATCTTTTGGTGGAATCCAAGCTTTTGACGAGCTCATGGCTTCACCTTCAGATTTGTTCAACTTGGGGTTCCATCTTCTGAAGCTCTGCAACTCTGCTAATGCTATGTCCACAAGGTTGCTTGGGTCTAGTTGTTTGCTCCCAAAGATAGCGTGGTTACGCGACTTCCAAATATGCCATAGAATCATGGCCACAATTTCCAGGTCTAGCAAGAGGTTCGAGTTCTTTTTTATATTTCCAAGCCAGATCTCAATTCGAGTTAAGGTCTTAGGAGAAATGTGTATCTGCAGCTTTGGGTGCTTCCAAAGTTCTTTCGTCCAAGGACATAACAAGAATAGATGCTCAACAGTTTCCACGCCTTGATTACACAGAGCACATACTGGGTCAGGTATAATTTTTCTTCGGAACAAGTTATCTTTCGTTGGGAGAGCATTTTGGCATAGATTCCACATGAATATTCTGATTTTGGGTGGAGTATTTAAATTCCATATAGTTGTCCAGAGAGCGCGAGGGGGTTGGAAGGATGTTGACGCCTGGTCTTCACTCTGTTTGTCCCCTGTCCCACGAATATAGTTATATCCGCTCTTAACTGTGTATTTCCCTGCTTGTGTACCCATCCAAATAAGTTGATCATTCTCAGTTTGAGGCTTAATTTGGACCGCAAGAACTTCACGTACTATTTGCTCCTCAAAGTACTCTCTCAATGTTGCTTCATTCCATCGATTTTCCTCCATTAAAATAAAATCCGAGACAAGTTGGGGTTCATCCTTATTTACAGGGCCTACTAGTATTCCTCTCTGCAACCATTTATCTTCTCTGGTCCTTATCTTTGTACCATTTCCTATAGCCCACATCACTGAGGGTGATATAGAGTCCCTCCCTAAAATCAGACTTTGCCAACCCCATGAAGAATGTTGACCCTTTCCAGCTCTCCAGAAATCGCCTTGAGGAAAATAGAGACCTTTGAACAATTGACTCCATAAAGACGTCGAGCTATTACTTAGTCGCCAAGCTTGTTTTGCCAGCATGGCTTTGTTGAAATCGAGCAAGTCTTGGAATCCTAAACCTCCCTGATCCTTTCTCATCTTCATAATGTGCCACTTTTTCCAGTGAATGCCAGTTTTGGTTACATTCGTTCTCCACCAAAATGCTGCTATTTTCTTCTCTATTGCTTTGCACACTGACACAGGGATTTTAAATAAGGACATGGCATATTACGGGAGAGCTTGCACCACTGTTTTAATCATGATTTCTTTCCCTGCTTTTGACATCAAATTCTCCTTCCATCCTTCGAGCTTTGCATTGACCCGTCCTAAAATCCAGGCAAACATTTGTTTCTTTGATTCTCCCCAATCTGAAGGAATTCCAAGATATTTCCCTGTCTTATCTATGATAGGTACTCTTAGCTCCTCGCCATATTCTCTTTTAAACTCGAGGGCAATCCCTACTAAAGTAAATCCCTGATTTGTTTAGATTTATAGCTTGTCCAGAAGCTACACAATATTGGTTCAAAATTGATGCCAAGTTCTGACATTCCAGAATTTTTCCATCTAAAAAGAAGATGGAGTCATCCGCAAAGAATAAATGGGAAAGGGTAGGACACCACCTATTAAGTTTAATCCCTTTAATGCTTCCATTGTCAACTGCTGTCTTCATGAGTGAGGATAACACATTGGCTACAAGAATGAACAAGTAGGGTGATAATGGATCCCCTTGTCTAATTCCTCTTGTTGGCTTAAAGTATTGGAGTGGCTCTCCATTGAATTTGACGCTAAATGAGACAGTTGTGACACATTGCATTATCCAGCCCACCCACTTTTCATCAAAACCTATTTTAAGCATGCATGCCTTCAAGAAATCCCACTCCACACGATCGTATGCCTTTTTCATATCAAGTTTTAGAATCGCTTGAAATTTCTTTCTTCTTTTGCGAATTCTAATTTGATGAAGCACCTCCTGGACAATGAATATATTGTCTTGAATTTGTCTTCCCCCAACAAATGCACTTTGTTCAGAAGCTATCAGATCTGGCAGCAGCAGTTTAAGCCTATTCGCCATTATTTTTGAGATGATTTTATACCCAAAGTTGCATAGACTTATGGGGCGATACTGTTCTAACCTCTCCGGATTAGGGACCTTAGGAATAAGTGCAATTTGGGTCCTATTTAGCTCGCTGCGGGGATCCTGTCTTGAAAAACTCCTTTACTTCTTTGAAGACCTCATTTTGGATTTCAGCCCAATTATGTTGATAGAACAACCCACCAAGGCCATCCGGCCCCGGAGCTTTAGAAGCACCAAGCTGGAAAACTGCACTTTAACTTCTTCTAATGTCACGTCGCTAGCAAAAGATAAGATTCATTTCTTCGTCACCAATTGGGGGCATTGGTCTAAAACAGGGGAGAACATGCGGGGGCCCACAGATTGATACAATTCTCTAAAGAATTGCTGCGTAGTTTCTTTTAGCAGATTTGGTTCTTCGACCCAAATTCCATCTGATATTTGCAACATTGAAATTCTATTTCTTTGTCGTCGTTGCAAAGTGGTAGCATGAAAAATTTAGTATTTTTATCGCCCCATTTTAGCCAATTAATTCTTGATCTCAGTCCCCAATACTTCTCTTCCCGTCTCCATAAGGCCTCAATCTCCCCCTGCAAGTGCTTTACCCTGTTCACTTCAGAATCCCCTCCCTTACTATTTATGCACTGTTGAAGTTCCTTCTTCAGTAGGTCTATTTGTTTGTGTGGCAGTGAAAATTCCAAGTCTCTTTGATTTCCTCGGAGAACATTGGTTAAGTCAAGTTCGTACTAGGATTGCATTCACATTATTCATTGGCCGGCACTAAAGTTCACACAATTCCTCACTTTCCATCCCATTAGAGACCCTTCATTTAAGTCTAGGTGGCCTGAAGTCATTGTCTATCCAAAACGCAAAATTCAATGTAGTAGATATGATATTGCCAATTCAATTTTATCTTGTATTGTTCAACATTTAGAAGTCTCTCGCATATTATATACACAAGAAAATCCCATAAACCTCTTGAAAAACACAAAATTATCCTTGTGAGATTGTAATCGATTGGGATATCAATTACATCAATCAGCCGTGATATCGAGGGCAGCCCGCCGCCACTTTTGGACTAGAAGTGTGCATAAGAGTACATACGATTCAATTTTCCAAATTTCCTCATAGCGACCAAATATACGGACCTGCGGATGAGTGTAGTTTTGGAACCGTATGGCCATTGGGCGTCGATGGTGCGGAACAATACAAGAAGAAATCGAATTGGACTTGCCGTATGCGCGATGAATTTGATATAGATGGATTGATTCCATTTTCGAATTCATGGGGGAGCCCAACGTCGAGTTACCTTATCAAGGACACTCATTGCACTGCATTTATTGCTGTGGGGATCTTGAGTGGGGGCCAGCTATCGCCCCGACTTGGGTCCGTACAGATTGGAACAATCATTGACCTTCAGGTCGTTTTTCTTCTATACTGTACATGTACCTACCGTGGCCTGCGGGAGGCACAGAGGGCGCCCGCACTCACATGACTCAACCAGAAAAGATCATTTCCATTTCGGGTTCGCTCTTCTTCTCAACCCATGCCCGACCATCATGAGTCCCTCCTCCGCTGACGTCGATGACGACCCAAAGCTCCCTTCAGACCTCACCATTGAGATCCTGAAGCGATTGCCGGCGGGATAAGTTAATATGGAGGAATCTTCAAACTGTCATGGGAAAGAAGTTGCAATGCAACACACAGCTTATCATCCACAAACAGATGACCAATTAGAAAGGATGATCCAAACATTTGAAGACATGCTACAAGTTTGTCTGATCGACTTTGAAGGAGATTGGGAAGATTAGTTACTCAAACAAAAAACTTACTTGATTTGAGTTTATTTACTTGTTCAAATTTGAGACATGTCATCAACACGAATGATTTGTTAATGTGTTCACATTTACTTGACCATTTCAAAATTGGAAAACTATACTTTTTTTCATTATCATATCTAGGCTAAAAGGACTTTGAAATTCTCTCATTTTTTTTTTTTTGGGAAAAAGCCATAGAAAACCCAAAACTTTGCTTAGTATGACAAATTTACTTCAATTTTTTTTATGACCCAAAAAACCTAAACTTTGCACATTTTGACACATTTATACCAAACTTTTTTTCATGGTACAAAAAACCCTAAATTTGTACCTGTGTGACACACTTATCCCAAACTATAGGGCATTTTCATCTTTTACTTTTTAATTTTTTTTTCTTCTTTCTTCTTCTCTCTTTCCTCTGTCGGTCATGGTGAAGGGAAGCTGGACCCATGTGAGGATTGTCCTTGCCAACATTGGGTGAGGGTCGCCCTTGCCCAATGTAGGCGAGGTCCTCGCCTGGGCTTGGGAGGGCAACCCTCGCTTGATGTGGGACCTCCAAAACTATTTTAAGCTAAAGGCTCTTAGAGCCATTTGGAGATGCAATTATATCTTGCCAAAGTTTTTCAAAAAAATTGACCCAAACATCTTTGCATTTGGCGAAATCCCTTAGAGTCCAAAAATCCCTTCCAAATGCTTAATCAAATGGGCTAAGTCCGTTTCGCTTCTGATTTGTTGCCATCACGGGCATCATCACTGGCTTTGCCACTTGAACGTGACTATTGTCCCTTTGTCACTCCACCACTGCCATTGCTGTATTGATGGCACGACACACTAGCTCTATTTGAAACATTCATGTATGCATTTGGGATATGCGAGCTTACTCTGTTTTAATGATTCGATAGTATGGGTCCTAGGCGAGACCCTCGTAATTTACTGGTTGTTGCATCCTCGCCCACTTTCACTTTATTGCTGAAGGCTGCAACCCTCGCCTATGAACGATGAAGGGAGGGCTGATTATGGCAACAGACTCCTCGAGAATGGAGGCAATGGAGAAGGCGGCGATCGAGGGGAGGGGAGGGGATCCGGGTCTCTCCCTCTTTACTCTTTTTTTAGCCCTAATTTTGGATGAACCCACCTAATTACATTGGCTCAATTCTCTGCGAAATCGCTATTTTTTCTTCAAGGAATCACGACCCAATCTCGATTCAATCCGTTTTGATTTAATGGAGTTTGTGAAATCTTTCATGTGAGAGGATGCACGCATTCTATTACCAGGGCTCCCACGTCGGCCGTTCCATTTTATGCCTCCACCACGACTAGGCTGTTGCCACCCACTCCATGCAGCCCCACCACCATGAGGCCACGCCCAAGAGCTTGAGCTCGAGGCCTTCTTAAGGCAAATCGCCAGTCACTCCCTCGACCTTTCCACCGTCACCACTGACGACTTACTCTCCGTCGCTTGGATTTAGAAGCTCCTCGACGCTTTCCTCTGTTGCCAAGAGGAGTTTATGGTCAACCTCTTCAACAACAGGAGGGCCAATGTCGTGAGATCACCGACTGCAGAGCGCTCGCTAGTCGAGTTCTACAAGAGGAGCGTGAAGAAGGACACCATTTGTAGTTTAAGAAAAAAAAGAAGAAGAAAAGAAAAGAAAAGAAAAGAAAGGGAAAAATACAAAAAAAAAATAATACAAGTGGAGCTGTGCATGTCAGTTAGAATAGCCAATGTTGATTAGACCGCTAAGTTAGCGATCGTCAAAAAGTTTATGGCTATATCGATCAAATTAGAAAGTTCAAACTTGAATTGCAATCCGTATAATAAATTTAAAACCTTTTAGACGATGTATCTCTTTTTCTTTCATTTGCCTTGAATTCAGGCCCTGAGTACAAAGTTAGCTATGTAATCTAAACATATCACGAGCTTGTCAAAACATAAATAATAACATGGTGAAGGGCATCGGTTTGATGCTGCCAAAGTCAATACTCTATTTGGTCAGAAGGTCAACCACTCAATAGTGCCAATTATAGGTAGAGGTGTCAAAATGGGTTGAAAACCCAATTTGAACCCATATTCAATAAGATATATCATATATGGGGTAGTTAAGTTTTAATAATTGGGTTGTTAATGAGTGTGAGTTGTATGTAAGTCTAACGATAAATGGGTTTGTCTTTAAACCCATTTACAACCCATTTAACTTATAAAGGTTATTAGTTGAGTCAACACATTAAGGATATATCATTCTCTTTGAACAGTTTTTATCTTTTTTATTTTTTTATTTTTCGATTTTTTTAAATAATTTGTATTTTACTATATTTTTAATTATTTTTCTTTCTTTTTCTTTTTTTCCCCTACTAAGTCCGGCGCCCGACCCTTGCCGAGAAGGTTAGGTTTGCAGCCCTCACCCAATCGCATTGGCGAGCCTGGAGCTTGTCGATCCGGCGAGGCCAATGCCTCACAGGCTTGATGCGAGCTCAAGCTCGCCATATCTAGTGAGTTGAGCTTGCTAGCCTTAGCGCTAGTGAGACTAAGCATCATCGGCATCGAGGCGAGCTCGACCTCGCTAGATCTAGAGAGGTGGAGCCTCCTCCAAAGTCAGCGAGGCTTGGCTCATTGGAATTGGGCGAGCTCGAGCTTCATTGGCCTATGGCGAGGTTGGCCATGACAGGTGAAGAAGAAGAAAGAAGAAAAAGAAAAAGAAAAAAAGAAATAAAAATTGTATTTATAGAAAAATAAAAACAGAAATACTTAAAATGAGCGCACATAAAATTAAATTGGATATTCTATACCAAGCAGATTTTTTTAAATTTATTTTCAAGTTTTAACCAAACACTGGAAAATATTATTATTTTTAGAAATACCACTTTTTTCATGAAATAAATGAAGCTTCAATTAAAAAAAATTATAAATTTTATCCATTAATTTTGTAATTTTATGGGAGTGTTTTAACAATATATATATATATATATATATATTTAAAAAATGAAAAGAAACAAATATTTCTATATTTTGTTAAATATGGAAGTGTTTTAGTAATGTGGGTCGGGTCAAGTCGAGTATGTATCAATAAATTTAACTTAGTGACAAATGGGTCAAGAACAAGTTAATGGGTCAATTTAAGTTGAATTATTTATGATGCGACCCAACCCACCCGTTTGACACGTCTAATTATAGGCTAGATGTCCATTATTAGAGTACCTTGACCGGAACTAGAGAAAGAATGCCAAGTCTTATCTTTTTTTCTTTTTTTTTTTTTTTTTTTTTTTAACTGTAGACTTTGCATCCTTCTTGTCATAATTTATTTTTATCTTTTATGATATAGGGAAATGAACTCATGGAGGCGTACCACAAGATAATGACGGGTTGTTGATGAGCACGCTCCATCCGATGACGCACGGGAACATGAAAAATTCCGTAAAAATCGATGATAAATTGAAGTAATCCTTGTTTTGGTGCATGTTAGACCCCGAATTTGTCTAAAAGTTGCATTTTATACGGCCTTCCATGCGTGGGTGCCCTGTGTGAGGGGTGTTTATGCATTGAGGCGAGGGTCGTGAGATCTCGTTGCATGGCCGCGACCATCAATGTGGTGACCGCTCTCTACTTTTCTATCAATAGTGGCGTAAGCGGCAACGGTCTGTAAAACGAACCCTAGCTCTCTCGATGAAAAAAGAAGGAAAGGAAAGAACAAAGAAAAGAAAAGAAAATTTAAAAAGAAAGAAAAGTCAAAGGAAGAAGATGGCATTTTGCCACGTCACGTTGCGGATCACGACGTATAGGTTGACTTAATTGCCACATTGAAAATTTCGGGGTAGACTTCAACTTGAAAAGTTAATTGCATTTTCACTTGAAGGTCTAGGACTACAAAGAGCATGGAATGATTTTACCTAGCCCGACTGAACTGCCGCAATGAGAAAATTGACAGAAATACCACTATTAAAATATTTCAAACTAAATTTAAATCCCTATAATAATCTTATATTTCCCTGCCGGCGAAACAATTGAGAAATTTTGGGTCAAAATCGTTTGGGATAAATTCAAATTTGTCGAATGTCAACTGTCTCCTCTTCATGGTGAATGACGATTAATGAGCTTTCTCTCCCCACGTTTGAGATTATATTTATATCTTTGGGTCACCAACCTTTCCTCAATACCAAGGAGGATGTAACAATTTTCTATATAAGAAGCGTGGACTCCGTAGCCTTTCCTCAATACCAAGTTTATCCCAACCATGGAGACTTCATCGCTCTACACTACCCTTCCTCTAGCTTTCCTCCTACTCCTCACTCTCAAGCTCTTCTCTTCATGGTTCAAGCAACCGAAAAACCTTCCGCCCAGCCCGCCTTCCATCCCCATCCTGGGCCACCTCCACCTCCTGAAACACCCCCTCCACCGAACCCTCCACTCCCTCTCCCAATCTTACGGCCCCGTCCTCTCTCTCCGCTTCGGCTACCGCCAAGTGGTTGTCGTCTCGTCGGCCGAGGCAGCCGAAGAATGCTGTACTAAGAACGACATCACGCTTGCCAACCGCCCCTCTACTGTCGCCGGTAGGCACATTGGGTATGACAACACGATTGTCGTCTTTGCCTCGTACGGAGAACAATGGCGTAGTCTCCGCCGTGTTTGTACTCTTGAGATCTTTTCCTCGGTCCGTCTCAACTCCTTTATGCCCATTCGGAGGGATGAAATCAAGCGACTCCTGCTTAATCTAAACAAAAGAGCCTCATCATCTGGGGACGACTTCACTAAGGTGGAACTAAAACCGATCTTCTGGGAGATGACATTCAACATCGTTATGAGGATGTTGACTGGGAAGAGGTATTATGGGGAAGATGTGACCGATGCCAAGGAGGCGAAGGTGTTTCGCGAGATCATGTCTGAAATTGTGGAATATACTGTTAGTGCGTATCCAGGGGATTACTTGAGTATCTTGAGGTTGTTCTTTAGGAATTATGAGAAGAGGGTGTCTTGGTTGAGTAAAAGATCGGACGAGTTGTTTCAAAATCTGATTGAAGAACAGAGAAATAGTCGCAGAAAAAGATGTGGTGGTGAGAGTAGGGAGACCGTGCTGGATCATTTGCTTTTGTTGCAAGAGAAGCAGCCCGAGTTTTACACTGATGAGATCATCAAAGGGCTACTATTGGTACGTAGAAATTCGACGATCTTTCGCATCTCATCTTTAATGGAATAATGCATACATATAAACTGGATCATCCATTGTCTTACAAAATACAAAATTAATTATGGTCCTATGGTAAATCAAGCGGAAAATTATCCAAAAAAAAATCCTATATCTATTGCATCACATCCTCATTATGGAAATCGTTGACATGGACAATTTTGTTAGGCTACTCCATTTAATATGCAACATTTTAGTATTACCAACCCTTAGAGAGCAAAACAAATATTTAAACAAGTGTTTGATTGTGCATCATAGTAGTTTGACAATTTAGTATCTAGACTGCTGAATCTGTTCTCTCTTAGACAGCATGTCCAAACATTGAACACCTTAGAAACTTGAGAGTACATTCATCAACAGTGATAGTTTTCTTGAGAATGAATATTGCAAGTTGATTCTGACATTAAACATCTGTTTAAAAAGATGTAAATTCTTGTTGCGATCAATTAACTCGTTCTTTACATAATTATCACTGAAGAGATATCAATGGAGAATGTTTTAGGTTTTGCGAAAGTGTAGGTTTCCTTGCTCTCAAATTAGAAAAAGAGCAACCACTGGGGTTTGCCCTAATGGCCACCCTTTCAACATAAAGGGGAGAGGTGGGGGTTTTGAATTCCCACCTTCTTAGGGGGTTGGGGTGCACACGATTTAGTTTCAAATGTGGGTTTCGACTTCCACGTCTAGTAAAGAGGTAGGAGAAAAGTTTGATATTGAGAGTTAGAGTAGAAATAAAGTAAGAATGACAAAAAAAAAAAAAAAATCGAAAAAGGAGCAAAGAGCGTGCCTAAAAACCAACACATAACATTGTCTAGATATATCTATAGATCCAATATTGCAATCTTAACTAGTTAAAAGTAGGAAAACAAGTTTTCCTAAATTTGAAAGATTTCATAGATCTCTTATGTTGTCAATCATCGTTTTCATTAAGTTCATAATATAATTATGATTCGTCTTAAGTAATTGATAGGTTTAACTGAAATTTTTCCAGGAAAAGATTGAAATTCAAATCATGGATATATTTGTTTTCTGTTAACTATTCATAATAGCAATATAAAAAGTCTCTCTATCTATTGCCTCACTCAAAATGAAAGTTAGTATATTTATGAAATTAGAGGAAAATGGTTATGAGCTAATGAGTAAAATTGAATTCTCTCAAGTTCCTTGGTCTCAATAATCTCATCGTACAGTAAACTGGATTTCCTTCTTGAAGCAAACGAAAGTTCTGGCCTATTACTCACACATTTATGCAGATATACATATTAAATTGTAAACAATTGTTAATTTTGAAGTCATTTATAATACCTGATCTAATAACATATGGATTGCAGTAAGATTTCTCTGATATTAATGTTTAAATTATTACTCTTTTATCATTTCTTCCATTTCAACAATGTAATGACAATTTGTTTTTGCTCTATATTCTTCTATAGGTCATGCTTATAGCAGGCACCGATACTTCTTCTTCGACAATGGCAAGGGCAATGTCCCTTTTACTTAGTCATCCGCATTCCTTAAAAAGAGCTAGTGAGGAGTTGGATAATGTGATCGGTCAAGAACGCTTGATAGAGGAGACGGACATTGCAAAACTTCCTTTTCTCCAAAACATTGTATTAGAAACTCTACGTTTGAAACCACCGGCACCACTTCTAGTTCCACACATGTCATCAGAGGATTGCATCATAGGCGGTTATGATGTACCTAGTCAAACCATAGTATTCATCAATATATGGAGCATTCACAGGGATCCGAAGTTGTGGGATGATCCGAAAAGTTTCAGACCCGAAAGATTTGAAAATGAAGATAATGGACAATGCAAGCTATTGTCATTTGGACTTGGGAGGCGAGCCTGTCCTGGTGCAAACATGGCCCAACGGGTGATCAATGTGGCTCTGGGATCGTTGATCCAGTGTTTTGAATGGAAAAGAATAAGTGAAGAAGGAATGAATATGCCTAAGGCGTTGCCATTGGAAGCCATGTACAAAGCCCACGAAATCATGGCGAGGATTGCTGAGCATTGAAAGGGAGCCAAGATATTGCTATTAATCCTTGTCTTATGTGTTTGTACCAAAAATAAATAATCCATTGCTAAGGACGTCTTTGATTCATAAATTGTATTATGGCGGACAAACTTGTACGAAAATGGTTAAAGTCATTTGGATAAGTTTCGTTATCTACCTTATCGGCCTCTTTCATGTCTCTGACAATTTATTTTTCCCATTGAATGCTTTCGCCAAACCCTGCGTTATTAATATGGCACATGTCTTAATTCACCACAGCCAAAAGTTGTTCCTCTCACTAAACTTCTCAATATCAATTCTTGCTCCAAATAATTTCATTGGAAACAACCTACAAATAATTTTTCTAACATCATAATCGTATCAACTACTTCCCAATTTATATTTTTTCGATTTTTATGCAAAAATTTACCACTTTTAGTCTCCAAGCCAACCTCTGGTCCTAACTTTCGCATGGAACGACTCCAATTTTGGCCCAAATTTGCAAGTATCGCATAAAAAGGCACCGACTTTTACCCAAGCGGTATTTTCCCCATCACTATAATTTTCTGTCAAAATGTGCACATTTATTTATGTGCTTCATTCATCAAGTTGGCGCCTTCCTTTTCTCCGAAAAATCTCAATTTTTTAGTAAACGAAGTGGGTTCTTGAAAATATAAACATAACGCGCATTATCTTCCAATACAGTATTATTCCTTTTTCGCCTTTATACAGTGTTGGTCTTGTAATTTAGGCAGAAGAATCAGGAGCCCGTCAAAACAGAAAAAAGGAAAGAAAGAATGTGAAAGGGCACCAATTTCATGACGCTATAGAGTATGATATAGGTGTTCGGAAGTTCAACAACTCAATGGGGCCTTTAATAGGAGAGATGTCCATTCTCGTAGTCCGCTTAATGGAATTTAAGAGAGAATGCAAAAACTTCCCTTTTTGTTTTGTTTTTTTTTTTTTTACAACTACGGACTTGCTTTCTTCTTATCATAATCTGTCGCTTATCTTATATAAAACAGGGACACGAATCGTAGATGCGTGGTTACCCAAATACCCTTGATATTATCATAGTTTACCAATAGAGCATGTCCTCGTGGTGCACGAAACATGACACTTTCATATAGATTAGTTTGTTTGAAAGAAAAATGTATCTGAAAGATTGTTTTGGGACTATTAAATTATTTGAATGATGAAAAACTAATCAATATGCTGAAAACATTTTCTATGGATTAAAAACAACAAGTTTAGATTGTCGAATTCAATGACGATGATGAGATGCAAAAAATTGTCGAATTCCTACGTACCATTATAAGGTCTTTGATGATCTCATCCGTGTAAAATTCGGGCTGCTTCTCTTGCAATGAAAGCAAATGATCTAGCACGGTTTCCCTTCTCTCTTCACCACCTGCTTTCTTGGGACTATTTCTGTGTCCTTCAATCAAATTCTATAACAGCTCGTCCGATCTCTTGCTCAACCTAGACACTTTCTTCTCATAATTCCTAAAGACCGACCTCAAAATACTCAAGTAGTCCCCTGGATACGCACTGACAACATACTCGATAATTTCAGACATGACCTCGCGAAGCACCGTTGCCTCCTCGGCATTGGTCACATCTTCCCCAAAATACCTCTTCCCAGTCAGCATCCTTACAACAATGTTGAATGTCATCTCCAAGAACATTGGTTTTAGCTCCACCTTAGTGAAGTCGTCGCCAGATAATGAGGTTGAGGCTCTTTGTTTGGATTAAGCAGGAGTCGCTTGATTTCATCCCTCCGAATGGGCACAAAGGAGTTGAGACGGGCTGAGGAAAAGATCTCAAGGGTGCAAAAGCGGCAGAGATTGCGGCATTGTTCGCCGTAGGAGGCGAAGACAAGGATCGTGTTGTCGTACCCAATGTTCCCACCGGCGACGGTGGACGGGCTGTTGGCAAGGACGATGTCGTTCTTAGTGCAGCATTCTTCGGCCACTTTGGCCGACGAGACGATGACCACTTGGCAGGAGGCGAAGTGGAGAGAGAAGATGGGGCCGTAAGATTGGGAGAGGGAGTAGAGTATTTAGTGGAGGAAGAGTTTCATGAGGTGGAGGTGGCCTAGGATGGGAAAGGACGGCGGACTCCACGGGAGGTTTTTGGGTTGCTTTTGAGGAAGCATTGACACTTTTCAAGAGGTTATGTGTCTTGTCAGAGTCAGATACTCCCACATGTGTCCAACATTTTTCGATACTCGGTTAATGGGTGTCAAAAAATCCGACACCTGATTAACTCTCTCGACATTGTTTAACACACAAGTCTAGAATTCCGACATGCAAGTTCGGAATTTTGACACGCATGGGGCCAATTCTAAAAATTTTCAATAAATTACAAAATATAAATATGTAAAAAATAAAAAATAATAAAAATAATAAATTAGGAAATAAGAAAAATCTAATATTCTTTTCTCTTATAAGTCTGCTCGTGAGACCAAATTCGGCCCATAAATTTATTTTTTTCCTCTTCTTTCGACACGTTCTAATACGTGAGTTTGGAGTAATTATTGTTTTTTTTCCTCCAAGTTTTATGGACTATTGGAATGGAATTGAATTTGTCAATTGAAATAATGAATGATATTAACAAATAGTGGGTTAATGTTTTTGATTATTTATTTGTTTGTGAATTTATATCAAATTAATTTGATTAAAATAATCATTAAAATGATAATTTATCATATATTTATAAATATATATTCAATATACAACGTGTTCTAATGTATCGGAATTCTCTATATTTTGATAAATGACATGTCGACATGATGTATCGTGTCGTGTCGTATGTTGCGTGTTGCGTGTCGGTATCAGTGCTACTTGAGTTGCTTTAACCATGAAGAGATGAACTTGAGAGTGAGGAGGAGGAAAGTCAGAGGAAGGAAAGAGTGATAGGATGAAGCCTTTATGGCTGGGACAAACTTGGTATTGGCGAAGGTTGTGGGGTGCCTAAATAGTATTCTCTCGCACCGATGCTTCTCACCAAGTGGAGTTGACTTGTTGCAACTCTTGCCCAAAGTTTACCTATTTATCAATTATGACATGTTTTTCTTTTTAGTATTGACCATCTGTTGCATGCGGGGAAAAGAAAAAAAATGAAATTATGGAAAGAGACACACATTTGGCATCATGAAGTAGACACACATTTGGCATTAGAAAACTTGACAAAACACATGAGTTCCAAAAGGTACACTCGCTCGTGCCAAGTTTTGACATTTGGGGGTGTACTTCTTTCAAAGATTCATGATAATAAACCACCCGCCTTGCATGTTTTTCAACGGTTTAGGATGCACATGATAACTATTTTGTTTTTTTTTTTCATTTTTCTATTTTTCAGCTCCTAGAAACAAGTTTGGAATAGAATTCGTTTAGTATTTTTTTCTATTTTTGAAACAAATTTTTATCTCAAAAATAGGTTTGAAACAAAAATGAGAAATATAAATTTTGTACCTTTCTTTTTTTGAAATAGAAACAGAAATAAAACATTTTTCATTGCTCGCCCTCGCGTCCACTGCTCACTGCCGGCCACTGCCCGTCAATGTAGAAATCGACTTTTTCAATTCAATTAATTGAGGATAATTTGTCTCATGAAAGATTGAATCACAATGAATGGAAAATAGCTTGATAGGGAGATATATAAGAAGGCTTACCAAATGATTTTCTATTTTGGAAATAAAGATTTTGTGTTGTCATTAGATTTTTATTAATTGAACCAATATAGTCGTACTTCTTTAAGTGAAAAGACAATTAAATTCTCCCGATCAAGCCTTTTAGCTCTTATATAATATCTGACGTGGGGAAGAATCAACAAAATGTTATAATAACACTATAAGAGGAGATTCATTTTGATTCTTTCTCATGCTTTGGGAAAGAAAAAAAAAAAACCATGTTTTGCCCGTAGGGCCAAGAAGTCATGATCATCCTTCATCACAATGAAAAGGACACACAGTAAAAATTAAATTGCCGGCGGGGATAAGACAACCCCTTGACTTGAATGATTCTCAATGGCTTAGTGGCTATATAAAAAAGGCCATTTGTGGAGTTATTAGTCAACCTCTCCTTTTCAATTTGAAGTAATATCAATACTGATAAGATAAGTTTATCTATTGTGTCATTCGGAATGTTAAAATTTGGGCTACATATGGATGCACAACTAGTGCATAACATATTTGTAACAAATTATTGCAATTGAGTGAACCTTTTTATCCCTTAAGCTGACTCAAAGCAATTTTTCAAAATATATTCTAATATTGTATGAGCATCAGAGGGGAGTCATGGCGAGGGTCATTGAAAACGAAATCTCGGGCAACTGGTTGTGCAAGGACTAGCAGCTGTTGCGAGAGGTGGGCAATGCCGCGGTGGTAGCGGCAGTGAAATGAGCTATGCACTTTCGGGCAATTCCTAATTTTGATTTTTCTCTTAAATTTTCTCATTAAAGTATATGATTTTAGTAGTGATAATGAGCTTAATCAGACACTCAACAGCCATTTCAAATGGATAAAAAAATCCTGTCATTTTGTCCCTGTAAATATAGGAAAGCAGTTTTTTAAAACTAGAAGCAATTTGTTGTTTCATATCTATTTATTTATCATTTTAAATATCTCATAATATGTTCTAATTAAATATGTTAATTCAGTACCTTTGTTGGTTAAAGAGTCAATTATTCCCTTTTTATAAACTTGTTATTATTTGTTTGAAATTGAGGGAAAGTGGGCATTCCATAAGAATTTACAGAAACCTTTTAAAGTTGAGGGTTTAACATACATCAACACCGAAATTGCATGGGTCAGGTGAAATTTTCCCTTGCAAATAGACGTAACTTTAAGTTACCATTAATCTATATGGAATTGTCATGTTCCACGCAGGGCATGGGATATGCTCTATTAATAAGCTATGATAATTCAATGGGTATTATATATAATCACGCCATACGTTTCACGTCCTTGTTTTGTATGAGATAAATGATAGATTAGGATAAGAATAAATCAAGTTTATACTTAAGAAAAAGGATAATAGGAAATATTTAGCATTCTCTTTTACTATCGAGTGGTTGACCTTCCAGCCAGATATTCCTGCTCTCTAGTACAATCAAATTGGTTCTCTTTACCATTTTTGTTCCTTTTCTCACAGACTGGTAATTCATCTATTTAAATTGCAAGATCAACACTGTATTGAGGCCAAAAAAGAAAAACAATGTATAGGAAGATAATGCATATCAGTGCCTCCAATCAATCATTGAGTTTGATACTACTATAATGTTGACATAACCCATGAGCATTAGGTATAGCCAATATAGTGCGCCAAGATTTAATAATGATGTGGGCGGGTCTTAAGCCTCACGTTTTGGTAATGCGATTGCTTATTTCAATTCCACATTCAAACTTATTTTCATGACATTCCTAGTTTTGTGATAACAAATTTACATACTTCCATATTTATGACGTATGAATTAGTGTCAAAAGTTCCTTTGGAATTTTCGATTGAAATCATAATAACTTGGTAGGACAAAATATAGAATACCTCCTATCATGCATCTAAATTAACATTTTTGTGATTGCTATTTCTTAGATTATCTCCATCTTTTATTTAAAATCTTTGTGGATTGCACATGTGGATTACGTGAGATTTTATTTTAAATTTAGATAATTGTAGTGTTTTTAAAAATCGCAAAAGGATTGCATATCATGTAGCTTGGTATTAATTTTCTAGATAAGATTGCATAATAGGATTAGATAGGATATTTTCCCAGTTGAATTAAATACATGATTAGATAATATCTAGGTATCATAATGATTTTCAAATTGAATTGCAATAGATAGGCATCCGAATTAAGATAGGATTTAGGTTCGTCTTTTTCCTAGCTTATTTTAAATAATATATAGATCTTTGTTTTTGTAATTTTTAGTTACCAATTTTAATGAAAGACCTAAAAAATATCATGTCCTATAGACTAATTGCATTACATTCATGTCGTATAGTTTACGTCAAGTCATTATTGCACGTCATATCGGAATTAGGTTATGTAAACATAATTTAGGATTAAATTCGCATGTCATGCAGTGCATACAATTTAGTTTTTTATATGTGGAAAAACCAAAATATATATATGCTAGATTTCTTCGTAGAAATGTAATGACACTTGATAGATGTAAATTTTAATTAATTAAGGTTGCTTATTGAGACTAATTTATAAAATTAATCTTCGGAGTGACAGGGCAAGTTGTTCAATTATTTAACAAAGTTCATTTGTTTATATGTTGGCTTACAGTTTGTTATATCACTTAGTATACCGATTATGTGGGCCAACTTCAATTGTAGAGTATCACTCATTTTAGTTACGTTGATCGCTAACTTATCATGAAATGTAAATATGTGGGTGTAATAAAATATACAAATCCTACAAATTGTCGATGTTAATTACTCCACACTTTGTCACCAATCAAGTCGTTGACTGTATGGAAGAGTACGAAGCAGCTTCAAGGGCTTGTTCTCAGAAAATTGCTGCTGGCCGGAACTTTCTCTTTTCCTCTCTCTCTCTCTCTCTCCCTGCTAAAGAGGAACATCAAAGAACCCCACAACAACTTTGGTTCTGTGGCCATTGTTCAATTACGTCGCAGTCTTTGTGCTTACAATCAGACAACTTTAGTGGAGACTTAAGCCGAGAAAAGAATGATAGCTTGGCCTATGGGTTGTATAACAGCCAAGCTTGACGGCACCAGGTTGTTCGGGCACATTATACATCTTTCTAGGATAAATCCTCTGCATTGGAATCATTAGCATTAAAAGGAAAAACTTTTTACCTTCTGGAGTTATGTTCTTTGTTCTCAAGCTCAATCCCATACCCCATCATAGTACCGACAAGCCTTGGCTAGCAAGACCATTTGGACGTCTGTGTAGTGTGTATACATCTTAATGATGCTTTTTATCCGGCCCTATCTTGAAGATTTCATAGTTGTCCGGTACATTGTTCAGTTTCATCTCTCTGGCTTGTCTGTCCTTCTGGGGATATGATTGCAGGAGCCTACAGGTAAGGAGTGGCCGTTGTTTCTGCACCACAAGCTAGCGCTACAGAGTGCACCAGAAATTTTTGCGTTGGCGCGTATGGTACCACCCCCCGGCGCGGCCCTTCTCTCGATCATATTTTCTTTATTTGACTTATGTCAAGGTATAATTAAGATTGATTCTTCTTAGATATACACGCTCATCAAGCCGCTTTCATTGGTTTTTAAAGCACCATCTAATTCTACTAAATAGTGGAGGCCATTGTCCAGATTGAGTCGGTCCAATACCTTAACTAGAAATCAATTTGCGCAATGTTGGTCTCCAATTTTTAGAACGAGATACCAACCTTGTTGAACTTGAGACCAAGTTCGATTCTAGGGTTAACCAGTGATTAACCAATTCTATTTTGTTTGGTTTTATTTTGTTTTGCTTGAAAAAAATAAAAGTACTCTTTAAAATTACATATGCGTTGAGAATGCGATATTGAACATCCAAGCTATAAACACCAATACAAATCAAATAGAAATCTAAGATAAGGTAACAATAGAAATCTCAACTTACCAAAAATAACAACATTAGAAGATGAACACGCGAAATAAAATCAAACAATAAACTATCAATTATACATAGATATATATTTATATATACACTCACAAACACAAAGTTGGTTTGGGTTAGACTAACTATAAAGCCTATAAGTTATGTACTAGAGTTTGGAAAATTTATTCTAGGGCAATGAAAAAGGAGGCGGCAAGCACTTTAAGCTAAACACAACGTTTGGAATATATATAGTTGGTCTAATTTGGACCAATCTTAAAGTATTGGGACCATAGACCAACTCGCACGATACAGGTTTTAGTTGCTCTAGGACTAGAGATCGGCCTAGTTCCCTTGGAAACCAAATCAAAACTGATCGGGTTGGGCAGATCCAAGGTCAACCTTGGACCAATGCTCAACCCTACCACTAAAACTAGAGAAGGTTGGATCAAGTGTTCAAGCATGCGATTTCCAAGCAAAACTTTGGTGGGTGAATAACAAGCCCCACCTCTTTTACTAAATTAGCTTCTTACATTACCCATCGGTCCATAATAATAATACAAAAGCCAATGATTGGTTAGGACTAGTGATGTGAAATATTGATAAGTTTCTAATCAATGAATTGCAATCATCGTCAACTGCCATAACCATTCTCACATTAGTGTTGTCACTTCCTCTAATAATTTTGCTTCTTTGCTGGTCATACACGCTGGTCATCATAGCATTTTCTTCTTCCCTTGTTAATGCCCAACATGTTCTAATATTAAAGCTCTATTTATTTCACGGAAAATGAATGGTTTTAAAAACATTTTCAAAAAAATGATTATTTTTATCACTTAAAAAAATTAGGCAATGAAAAGCATTTTTGTATCGACAACAAATTATATCTAACCATTGTTCGTAAATGATGAAAGTTTTTTTTCTTTCATTCCTTTTAGGAAGTGATACAAGCTATCAAATTTTGGAAAATATTTTCTAAATCATTAATTTTTCGTTAAACAAACATACTTCCAGTATATACTCTCAATTCACATAAATCTCCTTTGATTTTTTCTTTTGGTTGAAAGAAACTTATATTCATTACTCAAAAGGATATATTAGAAGTATGTAATCTTCATAACAAAGCAAATCAAAATAGCGAAAGAAACTGAAAAGCAAAGCCAAATCCAGAAAATAGGGAGGATTAACGGGGCATTAGCAAAGTTAAGAGCATACTCATTCCGCCAAAACATATTTGTCAAGCAAAAATAATTGGCGACCATCACTAGTTCACGTGCCTTTGTCAATGATGAGCACGCGCCGAAAATTCATTCTCTAGTAACTATGATGTTGCTAGTTGACGGTGCGTGATTAGGTTCGACTTTCTCTACACCATCACCATACGAAGACAACATAAATAGGTTAAACAAAAATAGATCTAACATGTGGATGAACAAATCTTTGTGATTCAATGAGATGCCAAAACTCCTGTGATCATCGTTAAAACTAGATACACGAATAGAGCATAGAAGTATTGAATACCTAGAAGCATAGTTATAAAACTTCCAAACCTAGAGGAAGGGAATGGTAGGACTATCTCAAACCCTCACCATGGCTAAAGGTTGAAGAAGATGGGGAGAAAAGAGAGAGGGAGAGAGAAAAGACTTTTCGGCTCCCATAAAAAAAAATCTAGTTTGTTGATGGCTTGTTTTATCACGTTAATATGATTCCAAAACCAAATTTTGTCTTTTTTTTTGTCATATTGGACTCGAAACTTCCCTATAAACTTCAGTTCAAGATGATGCAAGTCATTGGCATGAATTGCTTATTAAAGATGCGACATTTTCCTTGTATCTTTCATTTTCTTGATTAACCAGCATCGACCATTTTGCAAGCACCCATGATTACTAAGAAAATTGAGAGTTGCGGTGATAATCAACAACGAGGATTCCTTCTAATGTTATGTGAATCCCATCATATTATAAAGTTGAGATAATGAAAACTCATTATGAGCGATACTTTTCTGTGCCTGCTCGTAAAAGCATTGCTTCCCAATGTCCTTAGGATGGTACATCAAACATTTTGGTATCTCAATTAGAGATTATGATGACACCTAAATTTTAGCAACTCATTTAATTATTCTTTAATTGTATGAAAAATTAGGGATTAATTATAACCCCTAAGCAAAAACGATTTTTGCTAAATTGCATCGCATATAGACATTAGGTATATTTGTATTACTAGTATTAATTATAAAATTTTTAAAAGAAATTAAAAAAGTGAGGGTCGAGACTAGGCCAGGCCTAGGCTGGCCTGGCCTTCTTTATTTTTTTACTTTTTTGTCACGCCCCGAACCCCGAGACACATGAACATCCCGCCATGGTCATACAAATGCGACATTCCCAGGTGGTGTCGCCGACCCAATTAATTCATTATGCGCATGTGGAACGTGTTATCTAACCCCTGACAAAAACTCACGAGATAGGAAAGCAGGAAATGATTACAATCATAAACAAACATACTTCCATAAACAAATAACCTCCCAAGGTTTACATATATACCAAAAAGGGGCCAGTTCACAAAAAGGGATCGGTCCACCAAAAAGAATAGACGGTCCTAGGACTACTAGTCAGACTCGCTCTTCGATCCCACTTCAGACTTGACAGTCTCCAGAGGCGGTGATTCCTCCATCTACGGTCCTGAAAAATTTTGGCCCACAACGGGGTGAGACAATGTCTCAGCAAGTTCAACCCCCTAAACCTCTATTAGAAAGAAAATACGCCCGGGTGGCCTAGCCACATCACACAAAAGACTTACCTTGCATTAGTCTTCATCTGCAGGTTAGCACAGTTTATATAATTCAACCACGTGCAATTATGATAACCAAACAACTATGGCACAATCACATTATCAGAACAATTCAACCACTTGGATCGTCACAGCGATTAATCGACTCGGCCGATTACATGCCATTCTAGCAAATCAATCACTGCCTCCAATCACGACTCTATAGGAAGGTTTAACAACCAGTGGCAATCACGGCCCCACTCGGCACGACCTTTAATTAGGTGGTAGATCTCGGCCCGATGGGCACGACCTCTAATAGGTGGTCAATCACGGCCCCACTGGGCGCAACCTTTAATAGGTGGCTAATCACGGCCCCACTGGGCGCAACCTTTAATAGGTGGCCAGTCACGGCCCCACTGGGCACGACCTCTAATAGGCGGTCAATCACGGCCCCACTGGGCGCAACCTTTAATAGGTGGCCAATCACGATCGTTCTTCCATCAAATTTTGACACTTGGGATTTTATAAAAAGAATCCCTATTTATCGCAATCACACTCAATTTGCCACAATCAATCATCAAACTCAAATTCTAAATGCACAGCGGCGATCAGCACGAAATTCTAAGAGAATAAGGTCCTGACGAAATTTTCGAAATTTAATAAATAATTAAATTTATTCCGAAAATTAATTAACTAATAATATCCATTTTTTCGCAATCCACACTCAATTTATAATATCCAACCATCAATTTCAAAATCCGAATACACAGCAGCGATCGGCACGAAATTCTGAGCAATCGGGGTCAAAAATAATTTTTCAGTTTTTTTTTTATAAATAATATTATTTTAATAATTTCGTAATATAATATATTATTAAAAATTCCAGAATTTCGAAACATTTAAGTAAATAAAAAATAAAACCCTATTATGTCCCATCAAGGTTTATTATTAAATAAACTCTCTTAGCCTTTAATTAAACATACTTTAAATTAAACAAACATCTTAATCTAAATCACAATTAAATAAACTAAACTAACCACCTAAGCTTGCTTAACTTAGACTAAGCACACTTATGGCATCATTAACCGTCTAATCAAGATTTAGTGAGCTAAACTCACCGGATTAGCGAGCCGAGCGCGCCAAAACGACGGGGCTGACGCGAGGATCAACTTTCCTCAAGGCGGGCCGAGCAACCGGGGTCGGGAAGCCGACCAAAAAGGGCCCTGAAGTTCCAGATCTGGGCTGGAACTTCAAGCTTCGTTCATGGCCGAACGGAGGGGAAGAAGGGGCGGCTCGGGCGCGGGACGGCGGAGGGGGGCGGCGGCGAGCTGGCGGTGGCTTCGGCGGGCCTCCGGCGAGGTGGAGCGGCGTCGGGCAGGTGGCTGGTCGGGGCGACGGGCTGGGCGACGGGCTGGAGGCGGACGAGGGCGGTGAGCGTCGGACCGGCCAGCGGAGCGGCGCGCGGCCTTCACGCGGGCGCACGGCGGCGGCAACGACCACGGCGGCGAGCGAATGGCGGCTGGTTCTGATCTCAAGCTCCTCCGGTTGCTGGGTTTGAAGCTTCAAGCATAAAAAAAAAATGGAGGAGGGAGACCAACGGGGAAGAAGAAGAAGAAGAAAGAGGAAGGAGAGAGAAGGGGTCATTTTCTTTTCTTTTCTTTTTTTCTTTAATCCAACCCAAAAATGGCCCACATGACCTAAGATGACATCATCTTCCACTATCTCTCACAACAATCTTCAATAGGTCCAATTTCAATTTTCGCCAGCGCATAAAATTTCGTACCTTAAATTTCTCAATTACAATCAATTCTTTTCCAATTGAGTCCAATTAAAATCCATAAAATTAATACATGTTCCTCATAAGGTATGTGACACCCCAGGACTTCCAATTTCTTAATTCAGTCACAATTTCACGGTTAATTTCACTCTGCCACGATATTAGCGCGTCATGACCTATCGGGTAGCTTTTAGAAATTTTTATACATTCGACCTGTGGTTGATCAATCTCAAGCCACAATGTACATCTTTGACACATTGGCAACCCCCGGTTGTCGTGGAAATCTCAAGGTTTCAAATATGGACACAGGGGACCCAATCGACAGAAAAGTCGGTCCGGTCCGGCCCGACAAGAACGGTGTGATCTGGTGGAATCACCCACACTCGATCACATGCCTCTGTCGAGCCAACCTATCTCCTGCTTCTAATCGATTTTTAACTATGCCATAATGATCCTTGCAGATTAGCTCGGTCGAAAGGTCGTTTCCTGGTCAAATTCTCGAGTCTGATGCATTAGAATCTCTTACCGGCTTCACATGATAGACTGGTTTTCACATGAGTGGCCAACTCAAGGAAAAGAACCATACGTGCAAAGATAAAACGCCCATCTCAATTCACTGAAAATAGAATTGAAAAAATCGGGATGTCACATTTTTCTTCTTCTATTCCTTCCGCTTGGGCTCGACCCATCTCTTCTTTTCCTTTTCTTGTCTATCGCGTTGGATGTTGGCTCAGTCACAATGGAGCAAGGACAGAGGATGGCGTACGGTGATGGCAAATGGAATGTCAAGTGCGACGCTCAGCCAGGATGATCGGTCAGACAGCTGGCGTCGTCTTGGAGAAGAGAGAGAAATAGAGGATGACGAGAGAGAGAGAGAGAGAGCTTGGGGCGGGGGACTTTTGGACTTGGTTGGGTGGAGTTCGAGAGGGAAACCGAGAGAGAGAGAGAGAGCCCAAGAGAGAGGGTTCTAGAGGAAGCGTGCAAGCTTTGGAAAAGGAGTTCTTTTCTCCTTCGGCTGGACGGAGCAGAGGTGGGAGCTTAAGAGTGAGACGGAGATACAAAAAGAGGGGACTTCAGTCGCGCATCCACCCATTCGGCGACCTTCCCAGTGATGTCGTCAATCCGAAACAGGTAGGCTCGAGCTCTGCCTTTGCTTTGTTTTAGGTGTGACAAGCTAGAGCTCCCGGCCGTCTAGCTTGCACAAACTCTAGTCCCGTCACCCTTTTATTTGCTTCCATAGTGCTCTACGTTATGCGACAAGCTCGCTGGCTTGAGCTTGAGCCTTGACTTGGGCTGGGAACCCTACCCTAATAACGCATGCCAACTGTTTGTGAAAACGCCTGAATGAGATCTGAGTTCCGTAGGTTGGTTTCAGCCAATATTGGTTGTTTTTCATTCATGCCTCTTTATGAGTGCGATTAATTTGTCCCTAAGCTATCTCGAGTGTTGCTTGTATATGATGCATCGATGTTTGCCCGAATTTGTGTTTTGTTTGAGTCGGTGGCCACCCTCTCGGCGATGCCCCCAAGTGTTCGATGAAATGCTTCACTGAAGAGACTAACCCTAGCCCCTAAATTGAAATTTGGCTTTTAGCTTTTCCGTGTCGTTAGTGGTTATATTGTTGTCATGATGCCGCAGTTAATGTCTTCTTTGCCTTTTGGTGGATTATCCCGTGCTGTTTGAGTCGGCCAAGGTATGCATATCCCTCGCCGGAGTCAATCGGGCGACATTAAGAACCTCCTACCAACTAGTGGCTGACGGTGGCTAATGCCGGTCGAGCCAAAAGGCCGATGCTGGACAATGGCCTAATAGCAGCCCTAAATGCCAATGAAGGATCATCGTGGTGGTGGTGTTGGCTCGGGAGTCACAGGGCATCAATCAGGACGTCATCCAAGGAGTCGAAGGCGAAGGAGAGAATAGGGAGAGGAGAAGAAATAATAAAAGAAAAAGATGAAAAAAAGAAAATTAGTAAAAAATGAATTGAAAAACTAATTTTTAATCCGAAACAGGTCTGGCCCGGGTAGGCGGATTGGCTTAGTGAGTTGGACTGGGTTTACCCGGTCCGAACTCTCTTTCTTGAATAGAATATTAATAAAAAAAATTAAAAAAATTATACTAATAAAGAATGTTTAAAAAATCATAAAAAGGTTTTAAAAATTCAGAAAATATATAAAAAAATTCAGAAAATATTAAAAATTCAAAAAATTTAAGAAATTTAGAAAATTAAGAAATTCATAGAAAAATTAGAAAATTCAGCAAATGCATGAAAAGTGTAACAAAATGGAAAAAAATTAAAATTTTGAAAAAATTGAAAAAAAAAATTATAAAATTCATAAAATCATAAAATTCCAAGAGAATTTCAAAAATTAGAATTACTTAAAAATACTTAAAATAATCTTTTTGTGTAGCCTTCTCTCATAATTATGGGATAATCATTGAGAAAAACTGTGCTAGAAAATGAATGTTTTGTATTGCGCACTTTCAATATGTTAATTATGTTTTCCCTTTAGCTTAGTTAGAGATGGCATGCCCATTATTTAATAACACTAGGTTCTTACTCTCTCAATGCAGTTTTTATAACATCACCTTGTATGCTTATTGTCATTTTAATGATTGTGGACCCGTATAGTTATCTTGCATGTTAGTAGATAGGTCTAAAATCAAACTAAACTCCCTAACAAAAATCTTTTTGAAATGAAGAAGATTAGGTACCAAAAAAGACAATAACTTATTAATTAGTATAACCAAGTCCCTGACCCTAGTTTATTTAGTGTAGGAAGTGAGGTACACTCCCATGTCTTACTTGATTTCTAGCTACCCCAATAAACTAGTGACGACTCCTTATTATAAAATTCTTATAACATCAATTTAAATACCCAACATTGCCTGGGGTATAGACTTGAGAGAGCTCATGTCTAAAACTAGGGTCACAGACCTTGTTGAATTGTCCGAAGGTTACAAGCCTATTAGTTGCAAATGGGTGTATAAAAATAAAATGAATTCCAAAGAAAAGATTAAGATGTATAAACCAGGCCGGTAGCCAATGGTTCACTCAAAGAGAAAAAATAGACTATGAAGCAATTTTTTCTCCAATATCTTCTAAAATTTCTTTTAGAGTATTTATGACATTAGTAGCTTATTTTGATATGGAGTTATACTTGATGGATGTTAAAAATGATTTTTTATATGAGGAGGTCTATATGGTGCAATCCAATAGTTTTATAGTAGATGATTCAAGTAAACTTGTATGTAAATTGAAAAAGCGTATTTATGACCTCAATCAAGCTTCTAAACAATGGTATTTGAGGATTTATAGTGTTGTCACTTCATTCAGCTTTGTTGTAAACAAGGTAGATTAATGTATATAGTGCAAGGTCGGAGAGAAGATATTCATTGTTCTCATATTTTTTGTAGATGATATCTTGCTTGCTAACAGTTATATTGGATTATTGCACGAGACAAAGCAGATGTTGTTGAAAATTTGTGACATAAAAGACCTTGGTAAGACGTATTTTGTTTTGAGCACTGAGATCCATAGTAATTGTTCTCGCTATATATTGGGTTTATTTTAAAGGGTGTATATTGATCGTATTTTAGAAAGATTCAGTATGCAGCATTGCAAGCCATGAATTGCTCTTGTCGTTAAGGGTGATCAATAGAATCTCTCACAATATCCTCATTTAGATTTTGAGAAAGTTCAAATAAATGATGTACCTTATATTAGCGCACTTAAAATATCATATATGCTCAAGTTTACACTAGACCGAACATTGCTTTCACAACAGGATTTTTAGGCTATAGTCAAATTTATGACAAAATTACTAGATTGTTGCCAAGAAGGTTTTGAGGTACTTAAAGGGGACAGGGATTATATGTTGATTTATATATATATATATATAAGACTCGTAGCTAATAGGATATTTGAATGTAGACTTTGTTGTCTATCAAGATGATATGAAGTCAACAGTAGGATACATTTTAATGTTAGCAGGAGGTGTAATATAATGGAAAAGTGAGAAATAGAAATCTATATCATCCTCTACCATGTAAGCAAAGTTTGTCATGTGCTTTTCAACTGCTACTCAGGTTATTTGGCTTTGAAACATCTAATGATTTGACCCTATTTAATTTTGTGAATAGACCGATATAGTTGTATTGTGACAATAATTTTACGGTTTTATTTATCAACAATAATAGAAGTCTTAAGGGGTCTAAGCATATGTTGATCAAGTATTCCAATCGGAACCGGATTGGGATTCCTAAACTTAAAATTGTATATGCCTTTTGCTTTTCTTTTTACCTTTTACCAATGCGTTTTGGTTCTTATAGGAAGTCCATTATTGAATTCATGGAACATAACACTAATGGACTCTATCCAATTGTTTAATTGAGTCTTGCGCATTTATGGGTCAATTTAGTGAGCTCTTTGTAAAGACAAACAAGAGATGAATTCGAGTTCATTTCCCATGATTTTTTATGTAATTTAGTGAGATACCCGTCAATTTAGGAAGGAAAATTTGTTGTCTTCCGGTTGCTTTATCATTCTTCCTTGAGCAAGTATTTTCTAAATAAGATGTTTGGATAGTTTACAAGGACCTAGATTCATTTTTATTCTCTTTCCTTTACTTTTTTCATGATTGTGGTTGCAAACAACTTACGGTTTCTCTTAAAAGAATGTGGGATGAATGAAATAACCATAGAGAACTCATAGATGAATGATTATCCAAATGCTAGAAAAATTTGAAGTTGACAATCAATAGGGTTTCTGTATGTTTTTTTAAAGAAATTCTTTTGCAACTCTTCCATCATTTTTAAGAAGCCAAACATGTCTAAGCCAAATATGTCTAAGATTGTTCACTATTGTAGCATTCATTTTCGTTTTGTTCAACTGAAAATGAAACAATATATATATATATATATATATATATATATATATATAAGAACTTATTGGACCTTGAAACCTGTGATAGGATAGGTTCCGAGTTCTAAATTTCCACGGGTAGGTTTCAAATTCCAAAAACGAGGAACTTGTACCCGAGGTAGGTTCCAGGTTTCAAGTGGAACTTGTGAGGAACCTGGAACCGCTCACTTCTAGTGTCAACCTATAGTAAAGGCTAAGGGCATCTAGTTATTAGCCTTAAAAATATGTCAATTTACATATAAAGAAAGCTTAACCATATAGGCTCATTGGAACCATAAGCATATTTTCTAGTAACACATCAGGTTTTATAATACTTAAGGAAAGAGAATGCTGACTAACAAAGGGGATAAACACATTAAGTACTACTCTACATGATGTATAATCCATTTGCCACACTATTATATTAAATTTTTATTCAATAGAGTTAAAAATACTCGTGACCATTAAATGTTCTATGTATATACATGTAGTTATCACCATGATTTTTGTGTTTAAGGCTTTATGGGATTAGTTGACTATTATGAATTATCTCTAGACCAATATAAATGTGCTTACATACAATACTTATTTAATTAATATAGAGTTTTTGTAATGTTGATTACATTAATTGATATTATAATTTACTGTTATACAATATTGATCTAATAAAAGTGAGATATCAGGATTCTAAATTAGTCTACTATGGGGCTGGTTAATGTAAGCCGAGTAAAGCCCGACCTGTTATGAGAGGGTCTGTGGCTTAAAATTCTATAAATGGTGCTCAAGTTTCTCCTTTAATCCTAACACACAATTATTCTCACATAATAAGCATTACAAAATGCTAAGAGTGAGGAAGTAATCTCATTAAGCTAGTGATATAAGGGGTAATAGAGGAAAAACGCTTGATTTTTTTATCGTTACTATTTTGCATCAAGAATAATGAATTTCAAATTAGATACATAAATCTTTTTTGCTCGATTATATGTGTTCTAGATTTTAGGTAGAGAGATCTTGGGTGCCTATTTACACCTTACAACAATATGTTATGCACTAGTTGTATATACATATATAGCCTAAATTTTACATTTGAAAGGACACAATAGATAAATTTATGGTATCAATATTGAAATCACTTCAAACTAAAAAGGAGACGTGTCGTGACTTACCCCTCATGAAGGAGGGAAATTGGTTTAGAAACCTTAATTAAGACGTGGAAGTGTTGTCTTAATACATGCGCAACTAGAGATTTTGGAATCGGGGTCTTAATTACCCTAGCTATTTAACTTGAGCCCTTTTAGTACTTAAACTTGACTATTTTCTAATCAAAATGTCAAGGTAGGCTATTGAAAATTTTAATGGTCGTCCTAACTATTCTAAGAAAATAACAATCGATATATTGAAATTGCGCAATCGAGTATAATTGAATTTAAAAGCGCAAGCAACAATCTAGCATCGTCTCTAAAAAGAAAATGATATTCAAAAATCCTATGATGAAGCTCTAAAACCTTATTCAATTGGGTTTTAACTTTTTCAGATTTTTTACTTTTTAAGAGAAAACTATTCAAAATTCGAATTTTTTTTTTTTTTTTTTAAAATTAATTTTTTATTTTTGATTTTATCCGAAAATAGGGACACCGGGCTGGCCCTAGGGCCATGTCTGAATATGGGTTGTAGTCTGGTCCATGAGTTGGGTTCGTGGACCCAAAAGCTTAAACAATGGAATCCGCTCACTGGAATGAAGCCCAATTCTGCCACCACAAACCCAAGTCTATGCCCACTTCAGTTAGAACCATCAAACCCAAATATGAAAATAACCCCACAATTCAGTCCAAGCCCCTCCAAGTCAAACTCCGAAATCCTAAGAAAATTAAATAAAAACAAACGGGCCCGATTCTCAACAAACAAGTCAAGCCCAACCTCACTGAACCCACGCTGAGCCCGAATCCACAAAACTCATGCACGCTTCCCTTTTTTTTTATCTAATTTTTCTCCCCTTTTGTGTGTGTGTGTGTGTGTCTCTCTCTCTCTAACATGAACACATTTGGCCTCCCTGGCCATTGTCGGCCGTGAAGCATGAAATACAAAACAATGTAGACAATGCCGGTGGCAGGGGCAGCGAAACGACCGAACGACCAACGCCGCGGGAATACTAATCATAAAAACGACACACCCCAGCAGAACGAATCAACTCAGGACACTCGATTTTGGCCAAAAATCGGAGGACGAAAACTAGATCTCACTTAAACATTTCGTCGAACCGGTGAAGGGCGCTCGGTAATCATGAGGGTTCCGACTCAACTGGGACCCGAACCCAAACCGAGACTCTCACTAAACAGACAATGAAACACACAACAACCAAAGGAGGGATGGATGGGGCCGGAGTTGGCGCGAGTCGGTCGGCCGCGAGCTCCGGCCTAGCGCGCCCAAAATAGAACGCCAGCATAGCCGAGCCTACCTGTTCGGCTTGAGGACGTTGCCGGGAAGGTCGTCAGACGGGTCTGCATGAGGCCGAGGCACCCTTTCTTACTCTCTAAGTCAGCTCGGAGCTCTCTCTCTCAGTCGCTTGGATCCCCCACTCTCCGTTCGCCCTCTCTTGTCCCTTCTCCCCCTCTTCGGAACCCCCCATCTAGACACACGCTTCCTCTCTTTTAAACTTGGCCGGCAGGCGTGCATGGTTCCTACCACCGCCAGCTGCCTTGGCGGCCTAGCCCCGACCACCAACTCCGGGCAGACCTACTCCGGCTTTGTGTACCTTCGTCGTTTCGTCCGTCCTTCCCTGTAGCGGCTCGTGAGGGAGAAGGCAATAAGGAAGGGGAGGGAACTCGGGCCAAAAGAGGGAAGGAGGTGGGCTAGGCCGGCCCAAGCGAAGAGAAGAAAAGGAAGGAAAAAGAAAGACGCCGGGCTGGCGTGCCCCCTGCCCACCTTGCTTTTTTTATTCATTTTCTTCTTTCTTGCATTTTAAAAAAAAAATATTTTTTAATTCATGTTTTTCTTTTTCCTAAATATTATATTACTATTAATACAAATGCTCCTAATGTCTATATGCTATGCAATTTAATGAAAATTATTTTTTGTTTAGAGGTAAAAAATAAATATGTAATTTTCTATACAATTAATGAATGATTAAACGGGTCATCAAATTTTAAATGTCGACAAGAGGTTAACTAAGAACTCTACAAATAGCATTTTTTATATGGCCACTAAGCTATTGAGAATCATTCAAGTCAGGTGGTCGATTAGCATGAATCTTACTGATGAGAAATTTATCAAATATCGATTATCTGTCCTCTTCATTACGATGATAGGTAACAATGAGTTGGCATTTTCTCTCAATAATTGCATTAACTTTTTGCTTATCCCCACCGGCAATCTAATTTTAACCGTGTGTCCTCTTCATTGTGATGATGGATGATCATGACTTCTTGTCGCTATGGCAAAGCATGGTCTTTGTTTTTTTCACTTAAAAATTAGGATTTGACTACTAGTGTTAGACATTTTATAATAGACTTGATTGGGAGAACTCAATTGCATTTTCACTTAAAGATATATGACTATATTGGTTCAATTAAAAATTTTAGAATTGAACTTAAATCTTTACAATTAATTTATGACTGAATCTGCAATCCTTTGGCTACAAGGATTCATTTGATAAAATTTCCATTTTACTAATTTTTTTTCCAATATAGAAATAGAGCAGAAATTTGTTTGCGTATTTTCGTTAATTTTTTCTATTCCCTAGAGTTGATTGGCAGCCAGAGAATAGTTTTGGAATAGAAATAGGAAGTAAAAAAAAAAAAATGTATTCGTGTGTTCCCAAGTAGGGGTGAGCATAGGTTCCACTTGGAACTTACTTGTTGAAACATGTTCGATAATTTTTGGAATGTGGAACTTACCTGCATATCCAAGGATTTGGAACCTACATGTCAAAGGTTTTAAGGTCTACCCAACTAACACATATGCTATTAAATGAATGATTGCAGTAAATCATCATTTATAATGACCAACTTTTGCTACAATCTACGTATCATAACTTGTATTTAGATACATGAGGATTATGAAATATTACTAAAGTAAAAGTCTCTATTATGGATATTATTGGAAATGGAAGGTCAGACTAGTGGTTTTACATTATACACTTGTCATTGGATGTCATAAAATACCGTGGGATCACATGAAGTCATATAACAAGCAAAAAAGAAAGACTTGTTCCAAGTTCCCCCGGGAACCTTGAACATTTCTGTCGGAACAAGTTCTTGATTTTTGGAACTCAAGCCTGCCCTATATATCCTAGAACTTGGAATTTTAGTGGTTCCTACTAGGTCGATTCTTAGGTTCCCGATTCTACCTTGGAACTATGCTTACCCTTATTCTCGGGAAAAAAAAAAAGAGAAACAAAGTCATTTTAAAGAAACAAGCTCGGCGTAATCTAATGTTGAGACCCATATCCAGATCAAGTGAGTCCCCATTTTTCTGAATAAAAAAATAATAAACTTAGGAAAACGATTTAGAAATTAGATTTAAAGTAGTTTTACTAGATTTTGGTGTTAATTCTAGATTAAAATTAGTTTAGCATAAAAAAATGAAAAATCTTTAGATGAAAGTTTGGATTCAAAATTTAAAAAAAAAGCTCTTAGCGGTTGACCATATGGGTGTTGAATGTTGTTTTCCTTTAGAGATAATTCTAGGTCACAATAGGTTGGTGGCTCTATTGAGAGAAGACGTCATCTTTCCTTAAGATTCTATTAGAGACATCCTTTAAGATCCTCTATAATTCTGTTTTAATTATAAAAAAAAAAAAAAATAGATGACTCTATACAAGCCTTTTGCTTTACCATTTGTCTTTTGTTCATAGCAGTCAAATAAGCCTGGATTCCATGTATTTCCAAAACCACTTGCTTTGAGGTTTGATAAGTTTGTGCAAATAAGTGCACCAACTTTAGGATCCCTCCATCCTTAATTGTTTCATTCTTGCCCATTCCACTAGGCAATGTTTGCTCTTCTTCTTGCAGCTAAAAAAGCTTAAAAGGTACATGTACCTATTTATGGTAATCCCCCATAATTTATTGTTAATCTCCTCATATTATGAGTTATAAATCAATTAGACTTTCTGCTATCATTTCTAGCCATTTATCTTAACTATCTATTATCTTGAATTTTTAAAGGCCAAGCTAGAAAATTTTGATTAGTTAAATTCTTACAAAAGTCCAGTTTTATCTTAACATGAATTGTTAAACTATTTAGAAACATTCAAGGCAGGTGGTTCATTATCACGAATTGATGAGAAATTAATCTAATGCCAAATGTCTGTCCTCTTCATGATGATGAATCGTGACCATGCATTGGCTCTTTCTTTCCATGATTGCGTTAATTTTTTTTCTTATCCCACACACAACACATTGTCATTACTAAAAACTAAGCATGTCATAAGTGATAAGTAGGTAAGACTGTGCACAAGAGTTGCAATAAGTCAACTCCACACGGGGGGAAGCATCGGAGTGAGAGAATACTTTTTAGGGACTCCATAGCCTTGGCCGATGCCAAGTTTGTCCCAACCATGGAGGTTTCATCACTTTACACTTTCCTTCCTCTGATTTTGCTCCTCCTCACTCTCAAGCTCTTCTATTCATGGTTAAAGCAACCCAAAAACCTCCCTCCGAGTCCGCCTTCCATCCCCATCCTGGGCCACCTCCACCTCATGAAACACAACCCCCCTCTCCCAATCCTATGGACCTGTCTTCTCTCTCCGATTTGGCTCCCGCCAAGTCGTCGTCATCCCATCAGCAGAAGCTGCTGAAGAATGCCGCACTAAAAATGACCTCGTGCTCGCCAACCGCCCCTCCAATGTTGCCGGCAACCAATTAGAGGCAGCACAGTTGTCACCATGGTTCCGTATGGCGACCACTGGCGCAATCTCCGCCGCATTTGCACTCGAAATCTTCTCCTCTGCCCATCTCAACTCCTTTGTGGCCATTCAAAGGGATGAAATCAAGCGACTCCTGCTTAATCTAAACAAAAGAACCTCATCGTTTCCAACGATTTCACTGAGGTGGAGCTAAAATTAATGTTCTTGGAGATGACATTCAACATCATTGCAAGAGTGAGGTTGGGCAAGATGTGACCAAAGCCGAGGAGGCAAGGTCGTTTCGTGAGATGATGTTTGAAATGCTGAAATATGCTGACGGTGCGTATCTAGGGGAATTCTTGAGTAATTCGAGGTTGGTTTTTAGGGATAATGAGAAGAACGTGCCTAGATCGGGCTAGAGATCGGACAAGTTCTTACAAAATTTGATTGAAGAACGCATAGGTAGTTCCAAGATAGGAGGTGGTAGAGAGAATAGGGACACTCTGCTGGATCATTTGCTTTCGATGCAAGAGGCGCAGCCCGAGTGTTACACTGATGAGATCATCAACTCTTCCATTTTCACTCTTTAATGATAATGACTTTGTTTTTTTCCCAATATTCTTCTATCAGGTCATGCTTATAGCAGGCACTGATGCTTCAGGTGTGGCAATCGAATAGGCAATGTCTTATCTACTCAATCATCCTCTTTCTTTAAAAATAGCTGCTGAGAAGCTGGATAGTGTAATTGGCCAAGAGCGCTTGATAAATTAGATAAAAAATGCAAAATTTCCTCACCTCACAAACATTGTATCAGAGACTTTACATTTGAAACGGCCCGCACCACTTCTACTTACACACATGTCATCACAGGATTGCACGATAGGTAGTTACAATGTACGTCGTCATACTTAGTATTCATCAATGCACGGACCTTTCATAGGGACCAAAAGTTGTGGGATGACCTGAGGAGTCTTAAATCTGTAAGATTTGAAAACGAAGATAACGGACAACACAAGTATTTGCCATTTGGGCTTGGGAGGCGAGCTGGTCCTGGAGCAAACATGGCTCAACGAGGTGATCATAATAGCATTGGGATCGTTGGAATGGAAAAGAATAAGTGAGGAATTGGTGGACATGATAGAAGGAGAAGGAATTAATATGCCTATGGTGGTGCCATTGGAAGCCATATGCAAACCACGTAAAGAACAATTAAATAGTGAATTGTAAGTTAAATTTGTGACCCGACACTAGATCGCTTATTCAATCAATAGGCGTTAAATGCAATTATAGGTGTTTGATGAAAGCAGAACACATCAAAAGCTAATGATTCGAGTGATGCCCAAAAATTATTTAAAGAACAATTAAATAGTGAATTGTAAGTTAAATTTGTAAGTGGCACGACAAAATTGTATCACAATTATGGAACACATTTAATCATCAAGGCTAACTTGGGTGAATCATGTGCACATTGATCGAGCTTCGTGGACACCTTAAATATGTTCCAAACCTTAGATGATATCAATGCCACGCTAAAATGCGATTTGGAAATTTGGAACATAAAGGACAACATGAAAATTTTAAAATTTTTGTGCATGAGCATCACTTGAACAAAAACCAAGTTCAAATCAACAAGAACATGAAATGTCAAATAATTTCATGAAATTCGAAAGATCTGAAAAGCATGGTAACGTGCTTTTTATTTTTCAAGAATTTTTTTGTCCGAAGTTCGGAAGGTAAGGATCAAAACTCGTGAAGAAATGTGAATTCAATTTAGCATGCAAGATGTCCTAAAAAATTCTAGAAGAAAATCACAGTGGAGAATTACAACAAAAAATCACTGAACATGGTAAATAAGATTGAAGCAAGTGAAAATGAACCCATGGATAATTGGCTCCAAGAAAATTACACAATATCAAACACATCATGATGAACAATTTTCATGAAGAGAGTTTTCTAAGGTGAGCTATGTAGAAATTTATAAAAAAATTCAAGAACACATAACATCACATCAGAAATGTAACCAAACAACAAGTTATCAACGCAAATCAATAATTTGACCTAGTAAATAAAGTCTAAAAAATCTGAAATTTTACCACAATGTAAAGAAGATAAAGAAAAACAAACTAAAACAAACTTTATTAAGGACTGGACCTCAGAATGCTTAATGAGAAAATCATACAAAAATAACAAGAGGTCTGACTGACAAAAGCAAAAAGGGATTTCGAATTTCATTCAAAGTAGATTTCTAGGCAAACTTAACAAAAATAAAAATAAAAAATGGTCAAATGACATGCAAATTATGCAAAATTAATGTCATCGGAAAGATTGAGACGTATCCTAAGACTTTCTAAGAGATGTCGAATCCGATTAGGGTCAAATTCATGGTCAAATACAACAATCACAAAAGTGTGCAAATCATCAATGAGCAAATCAGAAAACTGATGCATGATTATTGGATTATGAGGCCACCTAAACAATGCATAACAAATGTGAAATTCACACACGACATACGGTTGAATGCAACAAAGTTTGGTTCATACATTTAACCCTAAATCGAAGTGCAAAAAGTCATGTGGATTCATTAACATTGAAAGGTGACTTATGATTAAGGACGACATGCAAGACAATTTCAGTTGTGATTTACTAACTTAATACATGGTTTTCACATTGTAAATAACTTTCAAATGAGGCATACCATATATGAACGTGAGGCTTGCGGTATGCTCTTTAACATGTCTAGAAGACCTCATGATCTAATTTGGCTCTTAAGGAGCTCAAACAGAGATGTTTTCATGGGTTCATGTTCAGCCTCCATCACAGTAAGATTAACACAAAAATGAGTGATTGTCTATGACTTAACGACATACCAAAATTTTATGAAAAATCCTATATGTAAAATGCAATTTCATGGTTATTTTCCATGAATACACCTAAATCTAAATTAATTTATATGAGCCTACACAAGAATGACAAAAACAGAATAATACAATTAAGTCTCAAAGCGCAGCAGCATTGATGCATTTTTGCACACATGATTAGCCTAGTGAACAACGATCATTTGGCACAAATTATATCTAGTTAAAAAGCTTGTAATGCATACTACAACTCTTATGAAGGATGGAAATCCAAATGGACTTAAGACCTTATTTCAAAGCAAACATTTGTCAGACTCAGAACATAATAGACTGACCTAAGGACGATTTTTCAATAATTTACCTAACCAAAATAACCCCAAAAATTTTAAGGAAAAAAAAAGAAGATATGGAATGAGTAAGACACTTTTGTGCAACTTTCATGAAGAAACCATCTCCAAAATTATAACACAAAAATCAATGGAAAAATAGCAAACAGACAGCTCGTTCAAAGACAGAACATCAGAAAATTACACAAGATCAACAAAATCGTTTAACTTCCTATCAAATCAAAGCTCATTGAGCCTAAATCATTTGTTTATAACAAATCGAAGCCAAAAATGAGGTTAACTACCTCAAATCAGCATTAATAGAAGGTCACATACAATGCTACGATTTTTGTAGATCAAGGTAAATCAAGAACATTCAAACTTAACCTCATCATCAATCAACACAACCTCATCTTATATCATCATGTAACATCCAAAACTTTAGATCTAAGTATGAAACATGATCCTAGGTTCGAATCCTAGCCCCGATCGACTAGTTCGATCTCGCTTCATCAAATTCACGATTAGGTTTGTTACCTTTTGTGATTTTGTTGGATCAAACGCGATCAGTCAACAATCGAAACTTCGAATTGCCTCATAAAGCTCAAGTGTTGGACGGAGCTTGTGAAATTGTTGAAAAGCTGGATTAGGCAATTGAATCATCAGTTCGTAGTCAAGAAAGAACCCGTCCGGTTTGGACCGGTTTGTGACACTAGAGGAAGATCAGGCCACCGGAGTAATTCCAGTGGCTATCCAATCACACCTTGACCACCGGATGGTCGGGGATACACCAGATGTGGGATTGCCAGGGATCGAGGCTTCGAAGAACAACCTCAGACCATTGATCAAGGGGGAGAAGATGCCAGCTCAATCGGCAATCTAATCACAGATCTTGTACCGCGTGGGAAGGAGGCAATCGCACAGGTGGTTGCGATGACCGAATGGGGGAACTTCGACCATCGTAAGGTCTGGCAAGGTAGGAGGATCACTGAAGCACCAATCAGCGCCGGTAGATCTAATAGCATGCTGCCGTACGGGTGACGATGGATGGAAGGGGGAGGAGGGGGAGGGGGGGGGGGGGAGAGGGAGAGGGAGAGGGAGAGGGAGAGAGAGAGCAGAAGAGAGAGAGCTTTTGAGAGTAATTCTATATACTTAGATCTAGAAATTGCATAAATGAACCCCCTTCAAGGTTTTGGAGGGAAAAATCTTATATAGTCTTGATTTGAGATCAAATCTTGATCGTCGATTTGATCCGACTATTGAAACTTGATTAAATGATCTAATTAAGCTCATTAGGGATTAATCCTAACTAAAATGTGTCCCACAATCAATTGGATGGTATTGGTTCACAAAAAACGGGAGTTTAAACTCAAATTGTAATTATGGCCTAATTATGGGTGATTTTGTAATTTCACGAAATCTAGGGGTATTTTCATAAAATTTGGAGACATAGGGATGTAAGGATGAAATACATGTGCCAAGGAGTTGACCGGCGGTAACTGGCCTCCAAGAATTGACCGGCAGAAGGTTGAACCAGCCTTCTTCGTTGATGGCTAGTTGGACCAGTTCAAGCTGGTTCGACTAGTTCTTGGATGGTTTTGGTTGGCTAGTCCTTGATGGGCTAAATTTTATGCAATTTAGTCCTTCAAGGACCAAGATGAAATGAAAACTTACTCTATTTGAGGAGAAACTGTCCAATTCTAAAGAGATTAGGCCAATTAAATCATATAAATACGATCTATTGATTTTCTATTGACCTAATTACTTGATTATTATGAAAAATAATGGACCTACGCCATGGATACACACAATCATAGGCCAAATTGGATAATAATATGTAAGCTCTTGATTGAAATCACAAATTAATCGAAATTGAATTCAATTAATATTGTGAGACACCTATTCGACTAATTGCCCATGTTTAGGAGCATCCAAATTTAACTTTCAATTGACATGATGACTCTTGTGCTAATAATGAATTGAGGTTTAATAATGAAATTAAACCTTAAATCACGAAATTAAATCTTAGTCTCAAATGGGTCAACTTGAATTTTTTAATTGAAGCTCATTAGCTTGGTTTGGAAATCCCTAAATTAGAAAGTTCTTGAGTGAATCTCTTAAAATAGACCTTAGATTTGGACTGATATTGAGAAAATGAATGGAATGAAAGCGTTCGTTCGCATATCATGAATAATTGATTCGGACCCTCTAGTTAGGGCTAAAAGTGACAATTCGCCTTTCAACATGATCGTTTTTGAAACTAAATGAATGAGTGAATGAGAAATGGTTCCTAAATCCAATGTCGTAAAAGAAACTAAGCCTAATTATGATTAGAATGAAAGTAATTTTAATTTTGGCCAATTTCAAACCAAAAACCGAAAAATACGGAAAACAAGGTTTTTAATCAATTTTTAGAAAATTTTCGACACTAAAGTCAAATTGACACTAAAATGAAATATTTTGTGGATTTTTAATTTTTTCAACTTTTTTGTTAAAAGTTTGACCAAGAGTCAACCCATTAATTGATTTTTCCCAAAATATTGATTTTTGGGTCAAATCTTCAAAATTTTTGAAAATTAACTTTGCTATAGTAAAATTAAGACTTTTTAGGGTCTTTTTGTGCAAAAAGCCAATTTTTAACTCGATGTTGACTTTTAGTTAAAGGGGTTGATTAAAAAGTCAACTAAAAATTCAATTGTTTGACTTTTTAGGTTTTCAATGGAAATGAATCAGAAATCACTTAAAAATAATAAAGTAAAAGAAAGAAATAAAAAATGACATTTTTGGTCTTGAAATGGATCCGTCGTAATTGGAAATCCTAATCTCGATATTTTTATCTTTAATAAGGCGTCATCCAACAACTGCACATCCATATATAACTATAATGTAACATTGGAAAGGACTCAGAAGATTAAATTATCTTATCAGTGGACAAATCACTTCAAAATTAAAAGAAGAGGTTGGCTGACATAAATTATTTGATTTGCAAGGTTCCTTCTTATCTACGAGTTCAACAACTCTTTGATTCGCCTTTTTCTAAAGCTACTAAAGTATTGAGAAATATTCAGGATCTTTATGGATTAGGAATTTATCTAATGTCAACTGTGTCCACTTCATGACGATGACCATCGGTTGGCATTTTCTCTCAAAACTTGCAATAACTTTTTTTTTATCCCCGCCGGCCAAACATGGTTATGTAGTTATATATTTTTTGACTAATACGATGGGTTTCCAAGGAGAAATTAAAATTTCTACCTGCGATATGTTGTTCGAACGAAACAATAGAAGCAAAACTTTCTACCTGTCAGTATAAAAGATGAAACAAAACGGCAGTTTTGTATTTCTATCTCTTTTTTGGCCACAGGCAAGACATGGTTATTACTATAAACCAAATTGGTCTTCAATAGCTACGTAAGAATATCCGCAATAATTGCAGTAAGTCAACTCCACATGGCCAGAAGCATCGGAGTAAGAGAATACTATTTTGCCGTGTTATAATCGGGGACTCCATAGCCTTCGCCAATACCAAGTTCGTCCCAACCATGGAGACTTCGTCACTCTACACTTCCCTTCCTTCGGCTTTCCTCCTCCTCCTCCTCACTCTCAAGCTCTTCTCTTCATGGCTAAAGCGACCCAAAAACCTCCCGCCAAGTCCGCCTTCCATCCCCATCCTCGGCCACCTCCACCTCATAAAACGCCCCTTCCACCAAACACTCCACTCCCTTTCCCAATCCTATGGCCCTGTCTTCTCTCTCCGCTTCGGCTCCCGCCAAGTTGTGGTCGTCTCATCAGCTGAAGCCGCCGAAGAATGCTGCACTAAAAATGACACCGTGCTTGCCAACCGCCCCTCCAGTGTTGCTGCCAACCAAATTGGATACGGCAGCACAGTTATCACCATGGCCCCATACGGTGACCACTGGCGCAATCTCCGCCGCATTTGCACCCTCGAAATCTTCTCCTCTACCTGTCTCAACTCCTTTTTGCCCATTCGAAGGGATGAAATCAAGAGACTCCTACTTAAACTAAACAAAAGAACTTCATCATTTTGTGACGATTTCACTAAGGTGGAGCTAAAATCAATGTTCTTGGAGATGACATTCAACATAGTTGTAAGGATGTTGACTGGGAAGAGGTACTATGGGGAAGACGTGACCCATGCCGAGGAGGCAAGGTCGTTTCGTGAGATGATGTCTGAAATGCTGAAATATGCTGACGGTGCGTATCCAGGGGATTTCTTGAGTATTTTGAGGTTGGTCTTTAGGGACTATGAGAAGAAGGTGTCTAGACTGGGCAAGAGATCAGACGAGTTCTTACAAAATTTGATTGAAGAGCGCAGAGGTAGTCACAAGATAGGAGGTGGTGGGGAGAGTAGGGACACCGTGCTAGATCATTTGCTTTCGTTGCAAGAGACGCAGCCAGAGTATTACACTGATGAGATCATCAAAGGGCTAATCCTGGTACGTAGAAATCTGACAAACATTTGCATCTCATCCTCATGATGGAATATTGCATACATATTAGGCATTTATCCATGGGTCGTAGAGAATATAAATTCGATTATCTCGATTTTACGTTAATTCTTGCGATCGAAGTTGCCATCAAAATAATATATTAAATTGTAATACTTGTTAATTTTAGATTCTTCTATAATACTTGATCCACTAACTTGTGGATTGCATTAACATCTCAGGGATTACTACTAAGATTATCACTATAATCAACTCTTTCATTTTCATATTTAAGGTAACGTATTTTTTTCCCATTATTCTTCTACTAGGTCATGCTTCTAGCAGGCACCGACACTTCAGGTTTGGCAATCGAATGGGCAATGTCTTATCTCCTCAACCATCCTCTTTCTTTAAAAATAGCTACTGAGAAGCTAGATAGTGTGATTGGCCAAGAGCACTTGATAGATGAGACAGACATTACAAAACTTCCTTACCTCTCAAATATTGTATCAGAGACTTTACGTTTAAAACCACCGGCACCACTTCTACTTCCACACATGTCATCACATGATTGCACGATAGGCGGTTACAATGTACCTCGTCATACTACAGTATTCATCAATGAATGGACCATTCATAGGGACCACAAGTTATGGGACGAGCCGACGAGTTTTAAACCCGAAAGATTTGAAAATGAAGTTGACGGACAATACAAATACTTGCCGTTTGGGCTTGGGAGGCGGGCCTGTCCTGGAGCAAACATGGCTCAACGAGTGATCACTGTAACTTTGGGATCGTTGATCCAGTGCTTCGAATGGAAAAAAATAAGTGAGGAATTGGTGGACATGACTGAAGGAGAAGGAATGAATATGCCTAAAGTGGTGTCGTTGGAAGCCATGTGCAAACCCCGTAAAATCATGGCGAGGATTGCTGAGCATTGAGTGGGAGCCATGATATTGCTACAAGTCCTCATATTGTGGCTGCAGAACATTGAGTTACCTGAATCGTCGAGCAAGAAGACATGATCAATTGATATGAACTTCAAAATGCAGAACTTCCATTGTGGCCTAGAGACTTGTGTGATGATCCACAAAGTCAGACAAGTTTCGATCTCTGCTGGTCTAACTGGTACTTTTTTTTTCCCGTCTAGAATATGATTGCTTACAGCTACATAAATGTGAGTTTAGCCACAACATTGTAAGTACTCAATCGAAAATTCTGAAGAAACTTTCGACACTAAATCATACTTAATAAATATGGAAGCATGTAAAATGATATTAACCCGCCCATGTCAGCAATCAATCTTGGCCCACCATTGGCCATACCTACTGAACATGAGACCCGCAAATGCCCCGGACGCGTTGGGCCGAGTGTCAATTAAATGGTGGCTGCGGTGGTTTGGAGAGCACAAACAGGATGGCGGATGACTTGCTGTCGTTGCAGGAGTCACAACCCAGATTATTAAAGGGCTTATGCTGGTACATAGATAACTCCAATTCTTTCTATCTGATCCATATCAGTTAGTTTTATCATCAAGATGTTGCTTATAATAGGTCAGGGCCTGCGTTACACGTACAGATCAATTTGGTAGAGAGTTCTTGAGAATACGGTTTTCGCACGTGTTTTCGCATCAGACGATATGATCCGTTGCTAAATTGCTAATAAGAGTATGTCATAATGCAACAGTCATCAACACGAGTGATCGACTCAAATGTCAAATTTAAAAAAATTGATTCTTGAAAGCAGAAATTATCAAGTGTACTGGGTGCATGCGAGCCTAGCTCTCGGATTGTGTAAGTCACAACTTGACCCACCAATATTAAAGATGATTTTGGCTGACATGCACCGGATCTTCTAAAACTTATTCTCTTGAAAGAGTTCCTTTAGCCCTTCAATAAGAGAGCTGTCGCATTCTATCTCTTCACAAGCAGCTTTGGTAGTGAAATAGACTTTTTAATTAAGTAAAATTCCTCCCAAGAACCCTCAATTTTCTAGTAAATTACCTCCAACCAATCACTCCACGAAGCACACCACCAACGTCCCCCACCAGCAATACTCTCGTCAATCATCTCTCCACCACCGTGGCGACTTCGTCTAGTTCATTTTTGCTTGAGAGGGTATGGTAGTCTTTGGCTTGGTGACTTCGTGGAATTCATGCACACTAAAAAAAAAAAAAAAAAGAAGGAAAATTATCTTAAAATTCCTAAATCAATGGTACATCGACCAATTTAGTTTTAAACTTTTCAATTTGATTAAATTAGTCTTAAATCTTTTGATAACTTTCCAATGTAGTCATTCCAATCAATTTTGAATAGAAATCACTTACGTGGTCACCGGCCATGTTATGTGGCACACCCAACGCCAACATAAATGACTTTTGTTTTTTTTTTAAATTTTCTAAATATTTTATTGTTTATTTGATTTTTTCCCTATACCTTTCTTTTTTTCTTCTTTTTCCGCTATTCATCTTCCCAGAATGGTTGTAGGGGGTCTCTAGGACGTCGGTGATAGTTAGTGAGGGTTGTCGGCCATAGGAGGGGCTTGCAAAGGGGTTTTCTTTTCATTATTTTCCTTTTTTTGCACTATTAATCTTCTCAAAACAGCCGGCAAGGTGGCCAGGTCTCAATCATGGCTTGAAGGACTTCCTTGGAAAATCATCAAAAGGTTAAAGCATAAATTGGCCAAATTTTAAAAAATTTAAGATTAAATTATCTGTCGCACAATATGAAAAGGACTTTTTAGACAATTATCCCTTAGAAAAAAGTGATCGCTGGAAATAGTTAAACTTGTTATTTTAATAATCATTCATTAGACAGGCCACATCATGTGTTCATCGGTAGAAGTTTGTATGACTATAATGAGATTTTATTATGAATGATGATGCAATTACCTTTAATAAAGTTAATGACATAACGTGTGATTGAATCATTAATATTAGGGAGCATCGCTTTCATTCATAGCAAGAAAAATAAATGCAAAATTTGTAATTACAAAGTCCGCCTTAACTTTAATTCAATGCACATTGTACACTTGTAATCTAAATTGATTCAAGTTAAGTTAAATTTCTTTAATTTTCTTTTCTTTCCCATTCTTCATCTCCCAAAAGGGCCAATGGGGGTGGTTGGGTCTCAGTGATGGCCAGAAGGACTACAATGGGAAATTATCAAAAGATTTAGAACTAAATTAATCAAATTGAAAAGTTTAAAACTGTATTGGCCTCCATATAATAGGTTTAGGACTTTTTGGACAATTATACCTGGTAGAAAATGTTTGCCGGAAGTAGTTAAACTTGTTCTTTCGATAATCATATTTAATAAGCAGGTCACATCATGTGTTCGTCTATAGAAGGTTGTAAGACAATAATGAAATTATAGTATGAATGATGATTCACTCGCCATAATAGAGTTAATGATGTAACTTGTGATCAAGTCCCTAAAGATAAGGAGCATTGATCTCATTCGTAGCAAGTGACATTGGGAACATTACAAAGTCCTTATTAACTTTTGTCCTTATGCATTGTAAACTTGTAATCTGAGTTGATTTAGTTAAAGATAACTTTCTATATATATATATATATATTGTTTCTCTCACTATTCATCTTCATAGAAAGGATGACAGGGGTCACTAGGGCCACCACAATGGTTGGCTAGGGTCATCAGCCATAGGAGAGGGCCGTAGAGATCTTTTCTTTTCATTAATTTATTTTTAATTTTTTTGCCACTGTTCAACATCTCAGAAGGGCCGACAAGGTTGTCGGGTCTAAGTGATGGCTAGAAGAACTTCATTGGTAAAACATCAAAATGTTTACTACTTAATTGGTCAAATTGAAAAGTTTAGAAGTGAATTGTCCACTGTATAATAGATTTTGGACTTTTTGAAATTTATCCTTCAAAGAAACTGATGGTTGAAAGTAGTTTAACTTGTTCTTTCGATAATCATATTCAATGAATAGGCCACATCATTTGTGCATCTATGGACGGTTGTAAGACGGGAATGAGATTTTAGTACAAATGATGACACAATTACAATAATAAAGTTTGATGCATTAATCATAAACTCGGTGCCCCATTTTTTATTTTTTATTAATTTAGTCTATTTTATAGTTTTTTTTTTTTTGGTCGGTAGTCTATTTTATAGTTGGATTACTTGTTTTCGCAACATAAGGAGCATGTCAAATGGAATCATGCATTGTTAAATTTGATTAAAAGAGGCTCATAAGCCAACAAAAGCTAGAAAGTGTGAAGGTGTTGCAATAATGAAAGAGCAACATCAGCAAGCTCCGATTGTTTTGTCTTGTTCCAGCGTAGAATCCCAGCAACCTCCCCCACCCTGATGCTTTCTCTGGGTCTTTGTTTAATCTTTCTTTCTTTTCTTCCTTTTATCTATCTAGGATTTGCCCCAATCTTGATTTTGTGAGAATGGCGAATGACTTGCTATCGTTGCAGCAATCACAACCGGAGAACTACACTGACCAGATTATTAAAGAGCTTATGCCGGTACGTAGATAACTCCAATTCTTTCTATCTGATCCATATCAGTTAGTTTCATCATCAAGATGTTGCTTATAATAGGTCAGGCTCTGTGTTATACGTACAGATCAATTTGGTAGAGAGTTCTTGAGACTATGGTTTGCACATGTGTTTTTGCATCCAACAATATGATTTGTTGCTAAATTGCTAATAAGAGTATGTCATAATGCAAGATTAATCAACACAGGCAATCGAGTGAGGTGATTTTATTAATTACTTGTGGTGGACTCAAATGTCACATTAACAAAAATTGATTCTTGAAAGCAGAAATTATTAGGTTTACTGATTAAGGGTGAGCATCGGTCCAAGGTTGACTCTAGACCGACCCTAGACCGGCTCAACCCTACCGGTCTTGGTCCGGTTCCTAGGGAGATTGGGTCGGTCCTTAGTCTTAGGATTCCTGGACTAACACTGCGCGGGTTGGTTCTCGGTCCTAAGAGTTCAGGGTCGGTCCAACCCAGACCAACCCTAACTATATATAATATTATTTATAATTTTTATATATAAAAAAATCTTAAAATAAATGGCGTCAACAACATTAAACAACTATTTAGTGAGGAGTTCAAGTAATTTTACATTGTTCTTTAATAACTTAAATTTTTAATGTCTTTTATGATGTCAACAGTCATAATTTACGAATGAGAAAAATGTTTTTGTGAGAAGTCATCACGGCATCCAAAATGGCATAAACAGCTCATTACGGCATCCTCCTCTAGTACTCATTATCTTCTTTCTTATTTGTCTTCTTAGTTTTCAATTTGCCAAAATCGAAAGGAACAATTTCTCCACTCGCCACTTAACACTAGCCTCGCTCCCTTTGGGTCACTTGTACTGCTCATCGCTCAATGCTCGCTTGGCTTGCTCCTCACTCAACACTCGATACTCACTATGTTCGACGCTCACCCCACTCAATCTTCATTGCTTGCCTTTCTTAGCTAACCTCACTCGTTATCGAACCCATTGGGTTGGTCCGGTCCTTGGTTACTCTTTCAAGGAGTACAAAAAATAAAATAAAAAATTATTGGTTGGTCCCAGGTTGACCTTGGAACCGGACCAAACCCATAAGATTGGTCCAGTTCTCAATCACTTTTTCAATAAGTACAAAAAATGAAATAAAAAATTATCGGTTGGTCCTGAGTTGACCCTAGAACCGAACCAAACCCACTGGATTGGTCCAATCCTCGATCTCAAGCTCAATAGGATCAGTCCTTGGTCCCAAAAATTGAGGACCAATACTTTTGCGAGTTGGTCTTAGGGTTAGGGGGTGGACTGGCCCAACCCGGACCATGCTCATCCCTAGTACTGATTGCATGTGAGCCCAGCTCTCAAATTGTGTAAGTCACACCTTAATCCACCAATATTAAAGATGATTTTGGCTGACATGCACCGGATCTCCTAACAATAATTCTCTTGAAAGAGTTCCTTTAGCCCCTCAATTAGAGAATTGTCGCATTCTATCTCTTCACAGGTAGCTTTGGTAGTGAAATAGACATTTTAATTTTTAAGTAAAATCCCTCTCAAGAACCCTCAATTTTCTAGTAAATTACCTCCAACCAAGCACTCCACAAAGCCCGCCATCAACGCCCCCCACCAGCAATACTCTCGTCAATCATCTCTCCACCACCGTGGCGACTTCGTCTAGTTCATGTTTGCTTGAGAGGGTATGTTAGTCTCTGGCGTGGTGACTGCGTGGAATTCAAGCACACTAAATAAAACAAAGAGGCAAATTGTCTTAAAATTCCTAAATCATTATTACATTTTAATTTTAAACTTTTCAATATGGCCAATTTAGTTCTAAACCTTTTAATAATTTTTCAATATAGTCATTCAGGCCAATTTTGAATGGAGATCACTTATGTGGTTGCCGGCCGTACTATGTGGCATACCCGACACCAACATAAATGACTTTTGTGATTTTTTTTTTTTTTTAAATTTCTAAATACTTTATAGTTTATTTGATCTTTTTTTCCTATACCTTTTTTTTTTTTTTTTTTTTTTTGTAAAATCCTATACGTTTCTTTGTTTTCTTCTTTTTCTGCTATTCATCTTCCCATAATTGTTGTGGGGGTCTCTAGGACGTCCGCAATGAGACCCCCGCGATGGTTAGCAAGAGTTGTCAGCCATAGGAGAGGCCTACAAAGATATTTTATTTTCATTATTTCCCCTTTTTGCATTATTAATCTTCTCGAAACAGCCGACCAGGTCATTGGGTCTCAGTCATGGCTTGAAGGACTTCACTGGAAAATCATCATAAGGTTAAAGATTAAATTAGCCAAATTTAAAAAAATTTAAGATTGAATTATCCAACGTACAATATTAATAGGACTTTTTAGACAATTTTCTCTAAGAGAAAGTGATCACCGGAAGTAGTTAAACTTGTTATTTCAATAATCATATTCAATGGACAGATCACGTCATGTGTTCATATGTAGAAGTTTGTATGACAATAATGAGATTTTATTATGAATGATGATGCAATTACCTTAATAAAGTTTATGACATAACGTGTGATCGAATCCTTATTAGGGAGCATCGGTTTTGTTCAAAGCAAGAAAAATAAATGCAAAATTTGTAACATTGCAAACTCCGCATTAACCTTTGTTCAATGCTCATTGTACACTAAATTGATTCAATTTAAATTAAATTTCTTTATATTCTTTTTTTCCCACTGTTCATCTCCCGAAAGGGCTGGTGGGTGTCATTGGGGTCTTAGCTATGGGTAGAAGGACTACATTGAGAAATTGTCAAAATGTTTAGAACTAAATTAGCCAAATTAAAAAATTTAAAATTGTATTGGCCTTCATATAATAAGTTTAGGACTTTTTAGACAAGTATACCCTGTAGAAAATATTCGCTGAAGTAGTTAAACTTGTTCTTTCAATAACCATATTTAATAAGCAGGTCACATCATGAGTTTGTCTATAGAAGGTTGTAAGACAATAATGAGATTATAGTATGAATAATGATTCGCTCGACATAATAGAGTTAATGATGTAACATGTGATTAAATCCTTAAAGATAAGGGAGCATTGATCTCATTCGTAGCAAGTGACATTGGTAACATTACAAAGTCCTTATCAACTTTCGTCATTACGCGTTGTAAACTTGTAATCTGAGTTGATTCAATTAAAGTTAACTTTCTACATTTTTTTCTCACTATTCATCTTCATAGAAAGGACAATAGGGGTCGCCAAGGCCACTGCAATGGCTGGTTAGGGTTGCCGGCCACAAGAGAGGGCCACGGAGATCTTTTCTTTTCATTATTATTTTTTTTTCCATTGTTCAACATCTTTGAAGGCCCAACAAGGTTGTCGGGTCTTAGCGATGGCTGGAAGAACTTCAATGGTAAAACGTCAAAATGTTGACTACTTAATTGGTCAAATTGAAAAGTTTAAAAATGAATTATCCACCGTATAATAGATTTAGGACTTTTTGGAAATTTATCCCTCAAAGAAAGTGACGGTCAGAATTAGCTAAACTTGTTCTTCCGATAATCATATTCAACGAACAGGACAAATCATTTGTTCATCTATGGAAGGTTGTAAGGCGGTAATGAGATTTTAGTATAAATGATGATGCAATTACTATAATAAAGTTTGATGCATTAATAGTAAACATGGTGCTCCATTTATTTTTTTATTCAGTCTATTTTATAGTTGGATTGCTTGTTTTCGAAACATAAGGAGCATGTCAAATGGAATCATGCATTGTTAAATTTGATTAAAAGAGGCCCATAAGCCAACAAAAGCTAGAAAGTGTGAAGGTACTGCAATAATGAAAGAGCAATCCCAGCAAGCTCCGATTGTTTTGTCTTGTTCCAGCATAGAATCCCAGCAACCTCCACCACTTTGATGCTTCCACCGGGTCTTTGTTTAATCTTCCTTTCTTTTTCTTTTTTTTTCTTTTTTTTTCTATTATTATTATTATTATTATTATTATTATTATTATTATTATTATTATTATTATTATTATTATTATTATTATTATTATTATTATTATTATTATTATTATTTTGGAAGTTGTTCTCGTTTGTGTAAGACCAGCTTCCTCCTAATCGGGAAGATTAAATAAAATAAAATAAGGTAAATTGAGGAATATTTATATGCTCTCAAAGAATCATACGTACTCAAAGGAATCTCCAGTGGCTAAGGGTGCGTTTAATTCAACATTTCGAATGGGCTTTCGGGGCTAAAAGCCCATTGGGGAAATATTAGACCATTTGGTTTGATTTTGAAGCTAGCTTTCAGCTTTCAATTTGCCTTCAAAATGCTGAAATTATTTTTTCTCTTCCAAAATTATCCTCATTAATTATTCATATTTCCGATTTTGCCCTTATTTATTTTTTTTATTTTTAATTAAAAAAGGAGGCAGCCCTTCGCCGGGCGACGAAGGGCTACGGCCGCCGCCGAGCCAAATCTGGGCTGGCCGACGGCGGTCGGGTGACCTCCGGCAAGGGTCGCGCGACCCAACCGAGGGTTGTTGGAGGTCGCGACCTTGGGCAACCCTCGAGGAGGGTAGCTCGACCCGGGGACCGCGAGACCCGGGCGGCGGTCGCCGGGTCGCCCGAGGTCGGCGACCTCCGACGACCCTCGGCTGGATCACGCGACCCTCACCGAGGGTCGCCGAGGTCGGGCGACCTCCGGCAGCCCTTGGCCGGGTCGCGCGACCCTCGCCGGAGGTCGCCCGACCTTAGGCAACCTCGGCCGGCCGACGGCCGCTAGTGTCGAATCGGCTCACCGACAGTAGTAGCCCTTCGCCAGTCCGGCAAAGGGTTTAGTTCAATTTAAAATAAAAAAATAAAATAAAATAAAATAAAATAAAAACATATATATTATACCCTTCAAAGCCCATTGTGAAAATTTTCTTTACCAATCACACATTCAACTCAAAGTCCATTTACAAATTTTTTTTACCAAATACAATTGCATTTCCCCAAGTAGCTTTGGACTTTCAACATTTGCATTGGACTCAAAGGCCATTGCAAATGCTGAACCAAACGCAGCCTAAGTCCTATCAAATCATTGTTCCGGAAGAAATAAGAAACTTCATAACAAATTATTTTTAGTGATTGGTCTAACTAACTTTGAACACTAGGTTTGCATTCATTGCATTAGACTATCCAACCCAAAAAGTTAAGCAAATAAGTGAAATAAAACCATGTATATATAATATGATCACATATCTAATCCTTGTAAACAAGTAATGTGGTAAGTTTTAGCACTCCCTCTCATGTGCAAGGCATGTTAGGAATGACTATGCAATTTGACAAATAAGGACCACACATGCAAAAAAAACGAGGGGCAAAATCTGACCCTAATACCATATTAAAATGTGTAATTTAAAAGCTTAACAAATAGGTGAAGGAATGTCACATGCAAATAGACAATGTAAGATACCTTTGACAAATTCAATTCATATCAAAGGAACTCATGTAGTAAAAAAAAAAAACATATATATATATATATATATATTTTCAATTTAGGAGTGTTATGTCAAATGTTAAGCTCTTTGTTTAAAATTGGAAAATTGCCAAACGGTTTAGGAGTTAATTGACCATATTTATGTTATGACCTTCCCGGAGGTGGACCACCTAAGGGGAAGTTTATGGATTACTAAATAGGAACAAAGGTTCCTCCATCAAAGCAATTGCTCGCGTTTAGCACGGGCTCTCCCAAGCCCTACCAATCTCAATTTGGTACTCAATTCAACATGCATTTAAACTTACCTATTGGAGCCACTGCTAATCAGTTATGGGTCGATTAGACACCCAAGTAAAATGCGGGAGTATATTTTACTTCTGCGAACTAGAGAATCATGAGTAGGGAGACTTGGTTACGCTAGATTAATTTAACGCCCTTTTGGTACATTTTCTCTTTATTTAAAAATTATTTTGCATGCAAACTTTATCCATTTTTATCCTATGCAAATAATATGTAAGGGGTTAATCATATGGGTGCGTAATTAGGAAACACAACACCCAATAATCAAAATAGTAAATAGATTACAGAAATTTTAAGAACTTGGATGCACCAAGCAAGAAAAGCATATCCATATTTGTCACCATGAGATTTCTGCAAACTATTACTCTAGAAAAATATGAAAACTAATATGTGATCTATATGAGACTATAATTTTAATTTTTGGTATTCTACTTTATTAGCTATAAAAAGACAAATGACCCTGAAAGTCTACAATTTAAATGATTCCCAAACCTGCATCTACATGATTGGTGAAAATCCTATCTAAATCCTAGGTATGAGATGACATAGTTTTATTTCTAAATTAATGCATGCATGTAATTCTAAGTTAATTAACATGTATGAATGACCTAAGGGAAACTCTGAATTTATTCTACAATGCAAGCTATATATTTTACTTATTATTTTATAAAAACAGCAAGGTTAAAACCTAAGACTCTAGTGTGGCTTAGTCAACTATCAACTATTATTGAACTATTTGTAATGCGAATGATGCATGTCATACAATAACTGAAACTATCTACATGATTCGATTAACTTAGTTATAAATGACATGCATTTTATGACGTGAGCCTAATTAACCCTAATTCTACATGCAATCTAATGAAAACTAAAAAACATTTTTTAATTTGATTTTATTTTATGAAAGTCATGGACTAACCTGAATCTATATGAATTCTAAAGCTAACATGTCCTAAACCTATATATGCTATGAGACTCAATATGTACGGCCCTATTTATAAAAATAATGCACTCTAAACTCTAAACTCTAAACTCTAAACATGCATAATATAGTTACTTGCAATGATGATATGCAAATTAATCACATCATTTATAACACACTCGACCCTAATTCTTACTGATGAGCAATTTAGCAAATCTCGACTGTGTCCTCTTCATGATGATGATTAATGAACATGACTTGGCTTGTCCTCTCACTATTTGCATTATTTATATCCACTAAGCGATTGATAAATATTCAAGTCAGGCGGTCGATTGGCTTGAATCTTTATTGATGAGGTATTTATCTGATGTCAACTGCGTGACCTCTTCGTGATGATGATTAATGACAAAGAATTGGCTTTTTCTCTCGATAATTGCCTTAACTTTATCCAGCCTTGTCATCATCAATACTAAATTTTCTAAACCTGGAACATTCCTTATAAATGTTAATCACCATCATTAAACCTACTCAGACATGTGCAGGTTCACCGTGCTTGTACAGCTTGTTGATGGAAATAGGTGAATAAGAGGTTGCAATTCTAACCAGCAAATACAAATAATATTCCTTGGCCCCCAAAAAAATTACTTCTCCTTTGTATGGAAAGCAAATCCTATCCTTACTTTCAACCTTAAATTCCTTGCTAAAAATCTAGCCAAAGACCTAAACAGATCCTACAAATTAGGAAAAATTACCAAAAAAGTCTTAAACATATTATAATTATACCGATTCAATCATAAATTCATTTTTTTGGCCAATTGATCCTAAATCTTTTGTAATTGTGCTAATTCAATCCATCTAGCCAAATTTAGCTAGTTGGTGCTAACTTGGACATCATTTGGTGGCAACGAATAATTTTTAATATTTTTTTGAATTTTTGATTAATTTTTTTTTTTTTATCTTTTCTTCTATTTTTTTCCCTTTTTTACTCTTTTTTGTTTTTTTTTTATTCCTTCCTCCCCCACATTCCTCCTTCTTTCGACAACCGACCAAAGGGGAGGGCTGGTGGTCGAACTAAGGCAATCGGCTAATGGCAAGCTCGCCTTGCCGTTTCTGGTCAAGGGCAAGCTCACCCAGCCACAGGCTAGCGAGCCCTCATTGGATCTAGCTTGGGCAAACCTCACTAGTGGATCAATGAGCTCAATCTTGCTAGATCTAGGCGAGAATGAGCTCGCCCAGCCACTGGCGAGGCTTGCCCATGTCGGATCTAGCGTGGGCTTGCCTTGTCGATGGCTAGGTGTCGTTTGAGTGAAGGTGTCGTTGGGAAAGCTCCTTAATTAGTACCTCATTTAGCCTAGTGAAGAAGGCCCTGTTGGCCACCAACCACATAACCAAGCGAAGCACAAAGCCACAATCAGCAAAACCAGCAAGGCAAGCCCAACCATTGCAAACTACACAACCAAGCGTCTCACTCCTTTGTCTTCTATGGGTCTTGCCCAGCTACAGCGAACCTAGCCACCAACGAGACGAGCCCCCGCTAGATTCGGTGAGGGTGAGCCTTGCTAGTTGCTGGGCGAGCTCATCCTTGCCCAGATCTAATGAAGTTGAGCTTGCTGATCCACTAGTGAGGCTCCCCCACACCAAATTTGACAGTGGCTCATCTCGCAAAAAAAAAAAAAAAAGGAAAAAAGAAGAAAAGATCAAAAAATTAATTAAAAATTCAAAAAAAATACAAAATATTAAAAAATTACTCGTTGGCGCTAGCTGCCGTCCACATCAATGTCAGCCAACCAAATTTGGTTGGATTGACTAAATTGACATAATTGCAAATGGTTTATGACTCAATTGGCAAAAAAAAAACTAAATTTAAGATTGAATCGGCACAATTACAATAGGTTTAAGACTTTTTGATAATTTTCCAATACAAATTGTTATTGCATGTTAAAATCAATGGGTAGAGATGAAAAACATCAAGTTAATCTCAGTGAAACGTCTCACATCTAACAAAAAATGTTCTCTTACCTATTGCAGTGGAAATTCAAACCTTATGGTTATAATCCAAGACTTTGTTTGTTTAAAGCTCAATTTAAAAATAATGCAAGTTGCATGTACCTTAAAAATATTAAAGTCATTTAAGTGTTCACATAAGGAACTTCCAAGGTTGGTGATCTTGAGTTCTCAACAACCCAAGGGATACACGAGCCGGCAAAATGGGTCATAAACCCATATTATGACCTATTTTTAGTTAAATGAGTCATATATAGGTCAAGTGAAAGTTAAATATGGGTCAGAAATGGGTCAGAGAAAGTAAAACACAAAAAAGGGGTCTAAATGGGTTATTAGGAAACCCACTTTAAAGTTTAAACCCATGGCCTTTCTTAACTTTATAAAAATGTTTTTTTAAAAAAAATTGAAATTATAATTATTTTTCATATTTCATTTTTTTTTTTTTCTTTTTGCTTTCTTTTTTTCCTTCCTTAGCCGATGGTCGGCGGGCGACGACTAGCCGCCATTCGACGACAGACCAGGCGAGGCTCAAGCTCGGCAAGTCACCAATGGCGGCGAGCCTCGAGCCTCGGCGGATCCAGTGAGACTCGAGCTCGCCGGCATCGAGCGAGGCCTCGGCCTCACCAAATAGGTGAGACTTAAGCTCGCCGGTGTCGGGCAAGGCCTTGGCCTCGCCGGATCGGCGAGATTGAGCCCTCGCTCGACATCGGCGAGCTTGAGTCTCGCTAGATCCAACGAGGCTCAGCCTCGCATTTATTTTAAAAATAAAAATTATAAAAATTATATTTTTTAAAATTACAAATAATTAAAAATTATATTTTAAAAAATTAAAATTAGATTTTTTTAAATATTTTTAAAAGAATTATAAAAATTTTCCATTAAAATTGTATTGCATAAAAATTGTTAAAAAATTTGCATTGCATAAAAATGTTTTAACAATACTTTTTTTTTTTTTTTTTTAAAAAAAAATCATAAAAATGAGCTTTTTAGGTTTAGTTAAAAAAATTCATATTATAGTTTTTACTTATTCAATGGTATGTTCACTTCAAATAAGACAAGCATGTGCATAGTCTATTTTTTTATAAATATTTCAATTTATAGGTTTTTTTTTAACTTTATTTTATTTTATTTACTATTTTTAATTTAATTTGAAATTTTAATCCAATTAGCATATAGTAGAAGTGGGTTTTCCTAAAATATTTTTAGGTTTTAGCAATATGGGTCGGGTCGGATATGTGTCGGGTATGGGTCGTGTTAAGTATGGGTCACTAGATTTATACTACAAAAATATGAGTCAAAATGGGTTAAATGGGTCAAATATGAGTCGACCCATTTTCGACCCAACCCATACCTGACCCGACCCACCCATTTGCCACCCCTACTCTAGATACACCTGCTTCATCCAGAAAAAAGAAGTATTTCATGCATACGTCCCGTGATAGGGAAATGCTAGATTTGTTAAGATTGATTTACAAAAACTAATATATAAAATGAAGTGTTGGTCTGATATTGATTTGTAAGTATGAGTCACTTATTTTAATGATCATTCACAGCCTAACACGTCAATTTATAAATTAATTTCGTAAATCGATTTTAGCTAGTCCAGCGTTGCTCCAACACTGAATGTTCTACATATAAATATGGTAAATGAGAGCGTGACATCACCGTTGCTCGTAGGAGAGGAATGGTGCTGCCTCCGCCCCATGTTTTCTTTAAGGAAACCAAACGTATGAGAGAATCGTCAATCCAACTTGGTGGTCTTGCTAGCCTGCCAAGTAGGATCTTATACAGAAAAAACAATAATTCTATCAAAACAAAAACAAAAAAGGGAATAGAAAAGACACTTATCAGAAATACCATCAGTATAAAATATCTTTACATTCAATGTGAAAAGAATTATTTAAACATCTTATAGTAAGAAAAAATAAGTGTAGGATTTCTATTAGCAAACATTTTTCACACTTACAGTTGTGAGAGAAAAATATCCATCATTCAACAATATGAACGACATTTGTCAAAATTTAAACTTGAATACGTGTCAGTAACTTAACTTTGCTTTAAAAAAAGAAGAAGAAGAAGAAGAAGAAAAACTTAGGGCGTGTTTGGTAACGATTCTTCCGGGAACAAATTCGATCGAAATGATTATTTTTTATTCTCGTTCCCGAGAACCGATTTTGAGTAAAAGAACGTATTTGGTAATCGTACAAAATTTCTGATTCGGAATAGAATTGTGTTTGAGTACGTGTTCATTGATTCTATTCCAAATCAATTTATTTTAATTTTTAAATAGTTTTTATAAATTTTTCCCTTTTTTTTTCCTTTTTTTCCTTTTTTTCCTTTTTTTTTCTTTTTCTCCTATTCTAATTCTTCTTTAGGCCGGTTACCGGCCCTCAACGAGGCTAGCCCTCGTCGGCTCGGCCACGCCGGCAGCTGGGCGAGGCCCGCTTGGCCACCGGTGGGGTTGGGCAAGCCTCGCCGATGGCTAGGCTTGCCTCTGGCAAGCTCGCCGAACCTCGCCCTAGCCTGGCGAGCCTCCGGCGAGCTCGTCAGACCGGTCGCCGGCGACCGGCAGCTTTAGCGAACGGCGGTCAATGAAGAAGAAGAAAAGAGAAGAAAAAGAGTTTTGATTCTGAATTTTGTTCCCGAAACAAAAATCAACTTTTTTTTTATTCTTGATTCTCGTCCCAAACTAATTCTTGGAATAAATTTATTCCCGAGAACAAAAATTTTACCAAACGCGATTCTCATCCCAAACTAATTCGGGAAACAAAAAATCAGAATCTGGCACTGTTGGGATGGTTACCAAACGGGCCCTTAACTTTACTTGTGGAGAAACCTTTTTACAGTGCTAATATATGTTGAAAGTAAATAGTCATAAACTAAGTGAAGTAACAGTTATATGTATGCAATCAAAATCAGAAGAGACTAATAAATGCTTTTCTTATAACCAAAGCTATCCTATGACCTATTTGGTAATGTTTCTATTTTTTTGTTTTTCTATTCTTTTACTTCCCATAATGGAAAAAGAACAAAAATCCTTTGGTAAAGTCAATTAATTTTTCTATTCCTCGGAATAAGAAAATAGGTGGGAATAAATTTGGAACATAGACAAAAAGTAGACAAATGTAGCATTTTGTTCTCAAGAACAATTTTTAGAAATAAGTTATTTTTTTCTTTTTTTTTCTTTTCTTCTTTCTCAACCCTTGCTGCTATCCCTTGCTATTTGGCCACTGCTAGGCAATGGCAATTGGCCGACCGCCACCATTGCTGACCACCAACCAACGGCCGTTGACCACGCCGACCGCCCACCACCCATCGACTGTCATTGCCGCTCATCACTGTCGGTCGATGGCAATCGACAACAGTCGACTATTGGTGGTTGACCAGCGACAAACAAGGAAGAATAAGAAAAAAATAAATAAATAAAAGAAATTCTATGTTAGAAAAAAATTTGTGAATTGTACTAAACACATTCCAATTCTTTTTCCATTTAGAGAATATAAATTTTATATAGTTACTAAAAGCATTCTTTTACACAGAAATTATTCCGGAGAAAAGAAATAGATAAGACTATTTTTGAAAAAATTATTCCCAGAAAATTGACCCTTAAAATCCATGGAACACTTGCAACCACATAAAATAAGTTAAAGCCTTAGGCTTGTACAAGGATCTCTGACTAGTGCTAATGAGATATGACCTGCTCGGTTGAATTATTCATCATTTCTCGAGCTTTAGCATTATTTCATCAATCAAGTAGCCTTCGCTATAATCTGCATCCATTTGAAGGAGATTGGAAAAGAAATTACCCTTTTACCAGAAAATATAAATATTGACAAATTCCATCTAAAATCAATGTCAAGTATCTCAGATTTTCTTGCGACCAAAATCAAGGGAGACCAATGTTTTTGGTTATCAGGAGAGAGACCGACTTGAATTTCAATTTGTAAACCGAAAAAAGAAAAAAGAAAAATGTTCTACCGTTGTTGTTTGTACCAAAAATTAACCAGATCCTGTAAATCGGCATGATGCTGGTTTTTAGTGAACATGTTACTTAGAGGAGGAACGGCTATCGATAAGGCACTGGCCAGACGAACTCTTATTGGTGGTCATACAAGCCATAAGATTCCTTGCAGATATTTATGTTTATCAATGACCATAATCAGCTATCGGTATACGATGGTGGTTGGTTGATGATTACAGTGATAAAACTGGTCAACAAAGATGCCGATCAAGAGGAATTGAAAGATAGCCGAGTGTGAGACCGACTTAAAGTTAACCGTTTGGTTAATGTTGAATTCAGGTGTGGTCGTACTCGAATCTAAAGCTGCTCATGGATAAGACTATGAAGCACAATGGATCGTACGAACAGATTGAGTTGGATAAGGCAATGACTTGGATGGGATTGAAATTGGTGACCAGAAGAAAAAGAGGATCAAGACACGGTTTTAAGGAATAACCTCCCACAGGGGTAACAAATCATGGCAACTTGAAGGTATGGGGTTAGAAATTCCAAAGATGTGAAAGCATGGCCAAAATTGCTGAAGAACTGCTTGTAGGCAGTCATATTATGAATACTATAAATACTAGTGTTGGTCTACTGAAGATCCCCCGCTCCCCCTAGCACACAAAAAAAAAAAAAAAAAAACATAAAAAACACAAAAAACAAAATATGTTATCTTTCAATTATCTTTAACTTATGGCATTGCATCTTTATGTCATCAAGCATCGTTGTCAATTAAATTCTAGAAAAGTCTGTGTGCTTTTGATTCCGTTCAAACGTGTTTTATCAATTTCTTTGTGTACCTATGATATTTCCTATTTAGAGTTGTCACAGAATTTGCCACCTCTCATGAAAAACCAAAGAACGACTTTTGGTGAAAGGTATTACATTCTTAATGCAAATTTAGGTGTAAAATAGTTTATATTAATTATTTTGATAAGTATTTGATATTAAAAAAATAACACAAATGGTCTATGAATTTTAGTCCAATATGCAATACCGTCTTTAGATTTTTAATTTGTTCAATATGTTTTTTAAAAGTAATAAATGTTCAATCAAGTCTTTAGATTATATAAAAATATTCAATATCATTCAAGTCAATAGAATCTAGTAATGTGGTTTCCAACAGTTAAGTTTGAACGATAGACAACACAAAAATTTACAAGTAGATTATCAAAGTAAGATATTCATATCAAATAACAATATATAATCCATGTCTTCAATAATGATGGGCAAAGATAGATAAAATGACAAACATGTTGACTCATCTTTTTAAAAAATCCAACTCTATCATATAATAATCCACATTATAAAATAACATATAATTTGTTGTTTAATCAAACAGAAGGACCACATCGAATATTTACTAATAATACATGAATCACATTGAACAAATTAAAAATTTAGGAGTGGCATTGCACACTTGGTTAAAATTTAGTGAGCATTCATGTCATTTTCCCTCTGATACTTCAATTTCATGGGTAGTTTGAATAATTTTATGGTGTTATTATTTGGTTTTCTGAGTAATATCTACCGTTTACAAGCGGCAGTTCAATTTGCTACGGACTGAAGGGCGTCATTGCCGGTTGCGCATCTCTTACAAATTCAAACAAGCGGCCGCAACAGCTCCGTCGAAAATTAAGATGACGGCACCGTTATATGCTAGTCGGACTCTATAAATATACATATATATCCACATTCACAGCAAGCAAGCGGCCAACAAGACGACCCCTTTCAGTAAACCCTTCATCATTACCCCCACCATCATCCCCAAAATCAACTCAAGTCGAGCAAAAACCAAACAAAAATGGAGAATCCCAGCTTGCCATTCTTACTGACAATCTCTCTAGTAATCATCACGTTTACTCACAAGCTCTTGCGCAGATTGATCACGAGAAAGCCCAAAAAGAACCACCCTCCAAGCCCACCTTCCCTTCCCGTCATCGGCCACCTCCACCACCTCAAGAAGCCCATCCACCAGACCCTCCTCGCCCTCTCCCGCGTCTACGGCCCCGTCCTCTCCCTCCGCCTCGGCGCCCGCCCAGTCCTCATCGTCTCCTCTGCGTCTGTCGCTGAGGAATGCTTCACCCAGAACGATATCGTCCTTGCGAACCGACCCCCGTCCCTCGTGAATAAGCACCTCGGGTACAACTGCACCACCATCATGGCCGCCCCCTACGGCGACCACTGGCGCAACCTCCGCCGCATCGGTGCCGTCGAGATGTTCTCCTCCAACGGCCTCAATGCGTCGCTTGGCATCCGTAAGGATGAGGTCAAGCGCCTCCTGAGGAAGCTGCTCTTGTGCCAAAGTGGAGATGGCAGCGGCTTCGCGAGGGTGGAGCCGAGGGCGGTGCTGACGGAGATGACGTTCAGCGTGATCATGAGGATAATGGCGGGGAAGAGGTACTACGGGGAGGACGTGAGCGACGTGGTGGAGGCGGCGAAGTTTAGGGACATGATCAGGGAGATCTTGAGGCACTCGGGGAGATCATACGCGGGGGACTACCTGCCTCCACTGAGGTGGATCGACTACGATGGGTACATGAAGACGATGTCCAAGCTTGGAAAGACGATGGATGAATTCTTGCAGGGGCTGATCGACGAGCACCGGAAGAAGAAGAAGAGCGAGGAGGAGGAGGAGAAGAGCATGATCGATTACTTGCTGGTGAAGCAGGCGTCGCAGCCGGACTATTACACGGACGAGATCATCAAGGGTTTCTTGCTGGTGAGTTTTTCTTGTCGTGTCTCGGGGGATTTCTCAGTTCGTTTGGGTGGTTGCTTGTTTGATCTCTCTTTCTCAGTTACGCTTTTGGGTTCTATTAGAGGTGTGCAACAGGCTCAAACTAGACTAGACTGGCCGATTTAGTCTGGTTCCTAAAGGTCCAGATCCAGTTCCTAGTTCTTAAAAATGGAACTGGGGAGGGCAGTCTGATTCCTAGTTCCAAGAGAGGAACCGGATTGAACTGGACCGATTATTTTTTATTTATTATTTTATTTCTTAAAAGTAAACCTAACCTAAGCCAACCCAATAGGAAGCCTGTTGCCTAAAATTGTTAGAGAAAAGTAGCTGTATTGTCCTCAAAAGTCGTCCTCCAGTTACTTCACCTTACCTACCAACTATTTTCCATTTGATTTTTAGCTGTATTGTCCTCAAAAGTCGTCCTTCAATTACTTCACCTTACCCGTCAACTATTTTCCATTTGATTTTTCTCCTCATCAATTGGAGATTTGAGCCCTTCCCTTCCCCACCTCACCCCACCCCGAAATCCCCCCCCAATTCTCTCTCTACACACATTGTTGCAGACAATAGCAATGGTGGACTATGAGAGCAGCCAACACCACCATTAGCAAGCAAAGGAGACGACCCTAACACGATAATTCAGCTCCACTTCAAGAAGACCCTTGAGACGCACAATCAACCAACAGAGGAATGGAGCTCCACTGCCTCTTCCTCCTCTTCTTCATCTTCCTCACCTTCTTCTTCAATGCCTTCTCCCAGCTGTTGTCCCGCCTCTAGTGTCACCTCGCTGGGCCCCAAACTCCCTTGCCCCCCTCATCTTCTACGTCTTCGTCCCCCAGACCCTCCACACCATCAATGGCTTTGAGTACTAGTGAAAGTGTCTCAGATTCAGTTCCATAGGACCACCCAGGGACCGGACCGGACCGGTCTAGTTCCAGGCACCTCCAGTTTGGTCTCCAATTTTGAAAATTGAGAATTGATTCCTCCGGTTCGGTTCTCCGTTCTTAGATGGAACTAGACCAGATCGGGAGCTAATCACCCCTAGTTTTACTTGTTGATGAGGTGCATGTGATCTAAGTGTGATCCTCTAGATTGATAAAGTTATGTTTCAAAACATTCTATTTTTTATACATTCTGCTTGATGTATCGGTATTCATGTCACGTAAAATTAAAATTAGATAGTTCTTTCTAGTCTTATGAGTCAAATCAGTTTAGAACTAAAGAATTTGTGTCTTTTACGATAATACTAAACCATTCGTAGGATCGATTTGGATATTCGGGTCACGGTGAGATTTCAAAATTTGCTACGGGCTGTACCTACGTTTTGAATTTTCCTTTCATAAATTGCTGTGGGGGTCGATTTAGTTAAGCTTAGTAAATCTTTTTTCTTTATTGTTGTAATCTCAATTATTTTAAGCTTAAGGATATAGGTCTAGGTAGAATCAATATTCCGAAATATTCGAACCTGTATTTAATCTTGATCTGTAGCTTCTAGACTATTATGATCGGCCCTTTCTCATTTTTTTTTTTTCGGTATAATTGCTGGCAAGTGGTGTCTTAGATTAATTTCCCTTGTAGTGATTCTCCTTGTAAGTTGGTAATTTCCGAGAATCAACCTTAGCTTAAATGGCAAACTTACCAAAATTATGCCGAAAAATTAGGATTTTTATATCTACACAACTTGTGTAACTTATTTGTTAAATAATCTTTTTCCTTTATCGTTGATATGCATATTTTATTATTTGAAGGAGATATGGATAGTTGTAGTTTGAAAAACTAACTATCCAAATCACTGGCAATGGATGAAAATTGCCTAAAACATGAGTTACGCAATCCAAGAAGTCATAATATGGTGTATTTTGCTAGGCTTCATTGTGAGCCTCATAGAAGACTTGAATTTAATGTCATGACTTATAATAAGCAGATACAACTGATAGCCGGAACTGATTCATCATCTCTTACAATTGAGTGGGCGCTTGCCAATTTGCTCAACCATCCCAACATCTTAGAAAAGGCAAAAATAGAGATCAACACCCACTGCCAGGATCATTTGGTCGATGAATCGGATCTCTCGAAGCTACCTTATATTCAAAACATTATCTCAGAGACGCTTCGCTTACATACGCCTGCGCCGCTTCTGATACCCCACTACTCATCGGATGAGTGCATAGTAGGAGGCTATGACGTGCCCCGTGGCACAATTGTGCTGATTAATGCTTGGGCAATTCACCGAGACCCCGAACAATGGCCCGACCCAACGGCCTTCAAGCCGGAGAGGTTTGAAAGTGGCGATGGTCGAATAAATAGGTTGATGTTGCCTTTTGGGATGGGGAGGAGAGCATGCCCCGGTGCACCTTTGGCTCATAAAATGATGGGCTTGACTTTGGCTTCACTCATTCAATGCTTTGAATGGAAGAGGACTGGTGAAGAGGAAGTCGACATGGGGGAGGGTGAAGGTCTAACGATGCCCAAGGAAAAGCCATTGGAAGCTTTGTGCAGAGCACGAGAAATATCGAAGAGAGTTCTCCCCTAATCAGATGTATGAGGGTGGCGCATTTACGTTGTAGTTTTCAATAACAGGATGGTTTTAATGATGTAATCGTGTGCTAGCGTTGATTGCTCTTGTTGCAGTTCACAAGCGCAGCTAAAGAAATATGCATGTTTGCTGGACACTGCGAGCCCCTTTTCTCAACAATTTTCGAGAGAGGTAGTCTCTTTAATGCGAAATTAGACATAGGTGATGTTCGTATTCCAATATTGGATAAAAAAACAATCAATCAAGTCCTAAACCTTTCTTCTAAACCAAGCAGTCAAAACTCTTCCACTAGAGAATGCCTACGTGGCACTAGAAAATTATGTAAGTGGCAACCCTAAAAATTTTACCGCCTTTATAGTTTTTTTGAGTGATGAAATTACAAATTAAATGACAGTCGGATTTTTTTTTTACTATTAGTAGAGATCTCTCTTATAATGTAATAAGAGCTATTGAAATCTTTGAAACCTGTGTTCGTCCTTCTCATAATTAATATTTCCGTACAATTAATTGCGAGTTTTGATATTATTTTGAAAAGAGAGTAGATTTTTTTATGTTATAAAGAAATAAATGTGTTACATTGATATTTATTTTAATCGTACAGATTATGAAAGACATAATGGTGTCATAAAATAAATAAAAACAAAATTACTAGCATTTAAACATGACTGCCATCGTTCAGTGATATTAGATAAACAATTATTATTTGACACAACCAAATAAAAAAAAAAAGGCTTAACCAAACTAAAAAGAAGTTAAATGATTTTTAAATGTTAAAAAATAAGAGTTAATATCACAAAAAAACTTCAAATTGATACACTTGTGATAAATTTACCCAAAACTAATTTTTTGATTACCAAAAACCCCAAATTAATACAATATGAAGCTTCTCATCCCTCAACATTATTTGAAAACTATTGTTTCCTAAATAATTCCTCTCAAACTTACACTAAAAGCTCCTCAACTCTTACTAGTTTGAAACCATATTTCTAATATCACTTGGAAAATTATCAGAAAAGTCCTAATCCTTTTGTTTGGCAGCCAATTAAGTCACAAACTTTTCAGTTGTGTCAATTAGTTCTAAATATTTTGATGATTTGCCTACTTAGTCTTAAACCTTTCGACGATTTGACCATATGCCAATTTAATCCTAATTCTTTTGACAATTGATTAATGTAGTCATTTCAGCCAATCATCATAATAAAAAGGTTTAGACTTAAATGACAAATCTTGAAATGTTTAAAATTTAATTGGGGCATATTAAAGGTTTAGGACCAAATCGGTAATTGTCAAAATGTTTAGAACTAAATTTTATACAAGTGAAAAGTTAATGATGAAATTAGTCATTGCACAATAGGTTTATAACTTTGTTTACAATTATCCCCTTGAAACTGACTCAAAACTTCCATAAAAAAAGGTATTTTGAGTAAATAATTTTTAAAGAACACACAATATTTATTAATCACATTTTGCATTTGAAACTATATTCGCAATATATGTTCGACATGTGATATTTTCAACAATTCATTTAGTTTCCTCATTAACTCAGGGCCGAATCGATCTACACTTACATCTAGAAAACCCAGGACAAGGTCAATATCTTATTTTAGTTCTTTTAGTATCGATCAAGACCTCAACGGATACAGTGACATTGTTCGCACCGGCTGAGAGGGCCAAAATATAAAAGAATGCAACTGATCAGTAAAGTGAGCAATAATAATTCAAATGTCCATAAACCATATGACTGATTTCCTTAATTAGAGACTCCTATTACTTCATTAACGCACTCTCCTTTGGGCAGAGAATGAAACCAGTAAAGGAACCTTCCCATATTACAAGAAATAATACTAATCTTTGAAAACCTATCCCCTTTGGGCGGACACATTCTCCATATCAATGTATTCCATAGCCTATTATTATTTCGTCCTTCATGAGAAGATTCAAGGTCACCATGAACAAGCCACTTTGGTAGCTAAATGCTCATAGCACAACATGATATTTCTTGATATGGAATAGATGCACCTTATAAGAAAATTTCCTCTGTTACTGTGAACGATCTGCTTTGGCAGCCACGCATCCCAGACATATTATGGAGTTCCTCATACTATGGTACATGCAAATGTCACTATAAATGAGCCATTTTGGCAGCCAAACTTTTGTAGCATAATATGAGAATCTTCCAATCATGCTCACCATATGTATATCAAACACCCACGGATGCAAATTCAATCACCTCAGTTGGTCAGATATATAATTTTAATGTGCATTCATTAGTCTCAAATGCCCAAGCAAAAATACATGCATATTTGAAAATTAGAGTGTATGACTCATGCAACATACTAAGGAGAGTGACCACTGAAATTATATTTCTCGTAAATTAAAGTGATTTTGCAGGACTTTGCTTTACGAAATATTTTGCATGTATCTAATTTATCTCTATGTTCAAGAGGAAACATACCATAAATATCATCATACAGTATACATTTATTAAAGATTATAGAAAAATTGGGCACGGAGTGTGGAGCACAATGCAGAAAACCGCGTCGAAAACGAAAGCACGGTGGCCCGGGGGGTGTTTCCCAGCCTCACGCGCTGCCGTGTTCCTCTTCCTTCAGGCTGGTGGCACGCCCCTGTTCACGACCTGTATTGGAAATCCATCAATTGAGGCCATTTAGATCGCAATTGTTGTGTTTTAATGATTTACCAATAATGGGAGACCTTGATTTCAAGAATTGATAAGAAATTAAACTCGAATTGAAGGCAAAACAAGTTGTAACCAACCGAAAATATTTAATAAATTAATAGAATAAACTCGAATTTAAGGAAAAACAAGTTGTCCAAGCTCTTAGATATACACGCTTATCAAATCACTTTCATCGGTTGTCTGACGCACCACGTAATTCCACTAAAGCAAGAGATGGATAAATCAGGCGTTCATGCATGCCATTTTCAAAATAAATTTTGGTGGGTGAGTCGGGAGCCACGCTCCCTCCATCAAATCAGCTTCTTACATTATTCTAATAAAGTCACCCATCGGCCCATAATAATAATTTATAAACCAATGATTAGTCATGAGTCTCATGACTTGTGTTGTTTTTCCTCATCAAGGGGACATTACTTTACAGCTGATTTATTTAACAAGATCCTAATCACAAGGAAATGTGCGAAATATCCTCTCTTTTTTCCTATTTCAATACATTTCTAATCAATGAATTGCAATGATCTTTAACTACAATAGTTGTGTTCATTTAGTTATCTAGAAAAGTTAATTCCGATTGGATTTCCACGAATGGCATTCTTCGCTGGTCATACCTATCGGTCATCGTAGCATTTACTTCTCGCCTTGTTGATGCACAACATGTGCTATACTTTTATACCAAATTGATTTCCTATAGTCGATGTGACATGGACAATAAGATCACGACAGATTTAGCTGGTGAAGACACTGAGGTCTCACTCTGCAACTGAACTTTTCTGTGACCTGCTTTAAAAGCACTACTTCCCAGTTTTTCCTATATATTGTACATCAATCATTTTGTGTACCTCGATCGGTGGCTGGGACAAAAAAAAAAAACAAACAAAGTACATCAATCTTACTCATCCTGTCCAAACTCTTCCAAAATTTAAATCCGAGAACGGAACTCTTTCCATCTTCCACCTTCTTTGCAATGGCTAAACCGACCCAAAACCTCCCTCCGAGTCCACTTACCATCCCCATCATCGGCCACCTCCACCTCCTGAAAAGTCCACCTCCACCACACCCTCCACGCCCTCTCCCAAATTTACGGACCCGTCCTCTCTCTCCGCCTCGGCTCCTGCCAGGTGGTCATTGTCTCATTAGCAGAAGCCGCCGAGGAGTGCTTCACTGCAAATGACGTCGTGCTCGCCAACCGCTCCGCCCTTCTTATGAACAAGCACCTAGGCTAAAACTCCACAACCGTTCTCGCCTCACCTTACGGCGACCACTGGTGCACCCTCTGCCGCATCTGCGCCCTCGAGATCTTCTCTGCCACCCGCCTCATCAACTTCTCGCCCATCGGGAGGGACGAAATCAAGCGGCTTCTCCTAAAACTTCACAAGAACTCATCCAGAAATCAAGCGCCTGATGAGGGCTTTACAAAGGTGGAGCTGAAATCAATGTTCAACATCATAGTGCGGATGGTGGCTGGGAAGAGATAATATGGGGACAACGTGAGCAACGTTGAGGAGGCGGCGTCATTCCGGGAGATACTGAAGGAGATAGTGAGGTACAGCGAGGCTTCGAATCCGGGGACTTCTTGGGGGTTTTGAGGTGGGTCTACAGGGGTTTCGAGAAGAGCGTTGAGGCTGAGCAAGAGAATAGACGAGTTCTTGCAAAATTTGATTGAAGAACACAGAGAAAGTGATAAAAATGGTGGATTTGGTGGCTTAGAGAGCAAGAACACTATGGTGGATTACTTGCTGTCGTTGCAGGAGTCACGACAGGAGTATTACACTGACCAAATTATTAAAGGGCTTAAGCTGGTACGGCTTGTGGCTTTCAGTACAAAAATCTGTTTGGAAGGAAAAGAGAATGAAGTGTCTCTCTTCATGAATATACGTCCGTTAATTTGGATTTGTCACTTCCACCAACAAATTTCTAAGATAAGTCAAAATAAATTACTAAAAAGAAGGGCGGTTTGCCAACATATAAATGCACTACAGCAAACATTAAAAGCACATCGACTAACAAGTCTTTCCTGAGTACGAGTCAAAATTCGAAGGCCACAGCTACAATAGATTCATACCAATAATTTATATCTGTTATTTACCTTTCCCTGCGTTATACAGGTTATAATTTTAGCCGGTAGCCGTGACCCTTGAGTGGGTAATGTCGGAGTTACTTAATCATCCTCATGCTCTGAAGAAAGCTGCTCTGGAGTTGGATCATCTATTTGGCGAGCAACAATTGATAGACGAAGTCGACACAATGAAGCTTTCCAAATTCCAAAACATTATATCCGAAAGTCTGCAATTGCATCTTGCAACTCCACTTCTTGTACCACACATGTCCTCCAAGAATTGCTCAATAGGTGGGTACAATGTGCCTCATCACTCCATAATACTAGTCAACGCATGGGCCATGCGTAGGGACTTAAAACTGTGGGATGACTCGGCAAGTTTCAGGCCAGAGAGGTTTGAAAATGGTGAAGTTGGTCCCTACAAGTTGTTGCCGTTCGAGCGCGGAAGGCGGGCATGTCCTGGAGTGGGGTTAGCTCACCGAGTAGTAAGCTTAGCTTTAGGGTCTTTGGTTCAGTGTTTCGAATGAGTCAACTAGGAATTGTTGGACATGACTGAAGGAAGAGGCGCAACAATGCCCAAGGTGGTGCTCCTGGAGGCAATGTGCAAATCACATATCATCATGGCCAAGATTATCGATCGATGAGTACGTAGGGATACATTGCATGTCCTACTGTTTATGCTTTACCAATCGTGAAATGCAATGAAACTTGAAAGATTTGTAAATTTTAATGAAACAATGTTGTGTGGTGAGACTTATATATAAAAATAATTTTTAAAGTGATGTGTCAAGCTATTATTAACTATTTTTAACAAAGTTTATCTATTCATCTGTTGGCTTACGATCTGTTACATTGTTTAGTATGTTGGTTAAATTAATTCACTTAGTGGACACCTCTGTGAATACAAGCACCTCCAATGCTATGAATCACTCTTTTTTTCTATGGATGTCGTAATAATCTCATTCCACGGATGCTTGCGTATGTCTTCTTTAATTTCAAACGTCCTTTCACACTCGGATGGTTTAGGAGCCAATAGGGGATGCCCTATTTCCCAGGACTGACTCTTTTTTTTCCAGATATTGGGTTTTCCCCATCGGCAGCAGTTGCTGTCCGAGGTATCCAACTTTTCTTACTTCAGCACTAGCCAATCAGAAAACTGCCTATGCTTTTTAGCTTTTCAGATGGGAGCGACGCTTGCATCATCCTGCCAAGGTACACATGTGTCCAGTTGATTCCAACCATGGGATCATGTCGGTCCGACCTAGCATTATCATGATTGCGTGGCTCGGATCAACTAAGCTCATTTGCATCCGGAGCAGCTAAAATTTTAAGGCCAACATTTCAGTATGGGGAACTTGATAACTATACCTGGCATAGGAGGCGGGATACATGATCTATTGAATCTTGTGAGCCCCACATGAATTTCACATGATTTGGCAAATTTGATGTACTAGGTCTATATACTAGGCAAAGCTAATAATTTTCTTTTAATCTGGCTTATATGCAGCTATCTTATTTTTCGTGCCACCTGAACTATACCATACATAATCGGAAACCAATGCTTGTCAATTTGATGTAATTGTCAAAAATCACGAAAATAAGTTCACATGTGGATATAATATAAAACCGAGTGGAGCAGATCTTATTTGCATATGTTGTTATCATCTATTATCAACGTTTAACTCACGGTTGAACGTGTGCCTGGTGTAAGATTGCCATCGCAATTCCAGTTGCTCACCACCCCTCTCTCCCTTCAATTTGTTGGCGACTATTGAAAAAAAGTTATATTTATATGTTATTCATCTAAGGTTTCCTTCGAAAAAGGGTATCTATTGACACTTAAATTTTAGTGATTTCATATAATCATTTATTACATAAAAAAAAAATTAGAAGTCCATCTCAACCTCTAAACAAAAATATTATTGAGTTGCATTTGCATATTAACGTCAAACCTCCCGTGAGGTAGATCATCAAGGGAAAGTTAATGGATTACCAAGTAATCACTTAGCACAGACTCTTCTTAGTCTATATCAATTGCAACTTTAGGATTTTCATTTAATCATTTAACATGCAATTTAATTTGATGAGTTGCTCACAAACCCATAACAATTGATAAGTTGTCTACAAACTCAAGAATGATGTCTTACCACACTCTCCACAGAGTTTGAGCGCAATTCAATGGCTAATCATTATTTATTCATCGATTTCGTGAAACTGCGCGCTGTAATTTTTCTGACGGGCCACAGGAGAGAGAGAGAGAGAGAGAGAGCTCGTGTGTGTATGTATTTTTCTTTTATTTTTTCGGTGATCTCTTGTGTCGATGCAAAGGAAGTTGCCTCCACGTGAAGTCTTCTCTCTCGGTGTTTCAACTCCGGCTGCTCCCTTTCCACCTTGGTGTTTGTCCCGGTAATTGGCAGTCTTTAGATCTCTCGGCCTCGCTTCTGCCACTGTAACGCACGCCCACGCTCATCTCTCATGGATTGCACGCGTACCCGGAGAGGACAAAGAGATCGACCTAGACTCTTAGTGAAGAAAATTGGAGAGCATTCGATCAACAGTGGTGAAGCGGTGAGTGTTATCATTTATTGAGATTGAAAAGAAAGATCTGATCGTGGGGTTTAGATGATCAAAGCTAGTGAGTGGACTGCTTTGTTAAAGTAAAAAGTAAAGGAAGTCTTGAGGGAAGCATTGAAAAAGAGAGTCGAGCTTAAAAATAAAGTTTTCTGCAAGTGTGGCTAGTGGCTGTGTGCATGAAGCCATTCGGAGGGGCTGTTGGAGATAACATCAAGACCATCGACGTCAATCCACGAGAACTCTCACGCATGATCCCCCATCGCGGCACTTTCCTATTCAAGGGTTTTTCCACCACCGCCGTCCTGCGCGCACGGTCGTCCCGTGAGCACTACCATCCTCGGCCATCGTTCTTCACTTGGTGTCCCTTGATAAGGTAAGTTTTTATTTTTTTTTATGTTTTTATTCTGTCCGATTATCTAAGGTAAGTTTAGATTACTTTGGAATAATTAATTTTAGGCTCCAAACATCTAAATGTCAGATTGTGTAACCTTCTTTTTTTTTTTTTTTTTTTTTTATTATTGGATTGGATTGTTTATCTATTTGGTATAATTTGAGCGTTCAATCTCCATTTGTGTTATCCTTGCATTATTCATTGCATTTCATATATGGAGGCGTCAGACCTCTGAGCCTAAAGGTCGGTTCCTTAATATTGCCTCATGTCTCATATGTGGTTTATGATATGGTTTGTTATGCATGATAGATTAAATGAATTTTAGTTGCTTGGAATACTACGTCTTCAAATTATGTCGATCATGTAATTGACATATATCTTAAATGCTCCATGAAGTTTATGAATTGTAACATTATATATCACATATTAAGGACACATTCACGATTCATATTTTAGGGCTTTTATATTTAGGGCAATGCATATTAATTTTATAATGCATATAGATTTAGGATGATCTATAACTTTTGTCAAAATGAAAAAAAAAAACACATAAAAATGTCATTTAGATTCCACTTAGATTGCATATAGGATTAATCAGTCTCACAGCATGCATATTATAATGTACTTCATTAGAAAATCATTAATTCTTACTGTCAATTTTTAGTAATTAGATCATGTAGATAAATTTAGCTATTATTTGTGTTAAATACATGCATTGCATATAGCTTATACATACATATATATATATTTATATATATATATATATATATATATATATATAATGTTTACTTCATTAGGCTACATTTAGAGTCTTAATATTTAATTTGTTCTTTTTATAAAAATAATAAATACCATTTCATATAGTTTGTGTTAGGAATAAATTCATGATATTTCGTAGACCATTCGTCTATAGGCTTGCAATTTTGATATGTTATGCATATAAAAAAAAATACATTATTTTAAACAAATAGAAAAATAAGTCATCTTGCACCTAGGAATTAGATTGCATTTTCATTAATCATTTTACAACTTTGGTCATACATGTTAATTTAATTAATGCATGATTAAGAATTAAAACATAGTCATGTAATTAATAGACCTTTGGGATCATTGGTTTGTTGTTAATTAACAAGGAAAAACAACAAATTTGCGTTAGAGATCTCATATAGATTGCATGAAGTAGGAGAATTAATTCTGTAAAGTTCAAACTACATATTGCATGTCCTTTAGTAAGTCTCATTTCATTTAGGATTAGTTTTAATCGGTATCTCAATTTGATAACAATTTGAATTAATATATGTTTAATTAAGAGATCATTATGCATGTCATATAACTATACTATTATGTATCATAGTAAATTAACTAGCACATATAAATCAATATCTATTGCATAGAACGTTACGGTTTATTTATGCTTTCTCAAATCCTACATGTTAATTAAATAAGAAAAAAACATTCATCGAGATTGCACCCAAAACATTCTCAATTAAAGAGTAAAGATACCAAGTAGGGGGGTAGATTGATCTAGCTTAATGAAGTCCTCACATCCACTAAATCTCTTATTTGCAAAACTAAAATATACTCCTGTATTTTACTTGGGTACTTAATCAACCCTAACCAATTGGGGACGGTGCCAAAGTAAGACGACGTACATGTTCAAATCGAGTACCAAATTATGGATGGAAGGTCTTATGAGAGTCTACTATCATATGTAAGTAATTGTCCTGTGAGAGGCACCTTCGTTTTTCTTTAATAGATTCGTTAATTTTTCCTTAGTGGTTCACGTGTAAAGAGGTTGCAACGATCCACTCATAAAAGTACAGCTTCCCTATGTCCCACGTACTGACATCAATTATTTTTGTGGAGGCGATAAAACATAGTGCATCGATCTTTACTCATCCTGTCCAAACTCTTCCAAAATTCGAACCCAGACATGGAACTTTCTCCATCCTCCACCTTCTTTCCTCTGGCTCTCCTCATCGCTCTCCAACTCTTGTCGCAATGGCTAAATCAACCCAAAAACCTGCCACCAAGTCCACCTGCCATCCCCATCATCGGCCACCTCCACCTCCTGAAATTCCCCCTCCGCCACACCCTCCACGCCCTCTCCCAAATCTACGGCCCCATCTTCTCTCTCCGCTTCGGCTCCCGCCGGGTGTTGGTCGTCTCATCAGCGGAAGAGTGCTTCACCACAAACGACCCGTCCTTCTCATCAACAAGCACCTCCGCTACAACTGCACCACCGTCGCATCCTCCTCTTACGGCGACCGCTGGTGCAACCTACGCCGCATCTGTGCCCTCGAGATCTTCTCCTCCACTTGCCTCAACGGTTTCTTCCCCATCCGGAGGGATGAAATCAAGCTGTTCCTCCTGAAACGCCACAAGATATCATCCTGCAATCAACCGTCTGATGAGGGCTTCACAAAGTGGTTTCATTAATTTACATCTTATATAGACAATAGGAACATTTGCATACTAGTATTAAAATTTTTGTAAAAAATAAAAAAAGCAGCCTCCTTCTTTTCCCTTTTCTTTTTCTCGGTATGGGCCGGCCCAGCCCACTCTCCTCTTCTCTTCTCCTTCTCTCCACTTTTGTCTGTTGGCTCCACGACAAATAGAAAAGCAAGGACAGAAGGCAGGTTGCCGAAAGGTTGCAGAGGAAACATGGGGAGCGTGCCTCTCTCCCACCGGAGAAAATATTGGCTAAGACACCTCAAATTGTGCCACGTGTCAAATGTGGGCCCACGTTATCAAGCCAATTTCCCCGCACTTTTCTCTCTCCTCTCTCGTCTCTCTCTCTTCTCTGCAGCTCTCTCGGCCAATTTCTCCCCACTTTTCTCTAAACCCGACTCTCTCTCCGATCGCCTTCTTTTTTTTTTTTTGGTGTGGATTTCCATGCGTTTCCAATCCGACCCATTTTAGGCCGAATCTGTCTTCACCAACACTAGGAATCGGGGCTTCTTGGAGGGATGTGGGTTCTCCACCTCGTCGTCCACGTTGTCGGAGACTGCGAATCGGGGGAGAACTTCGGAAGTGTCGGGATGTTCAGATCGAAATCGCGGTGTCCTTGGCTCTATGTGTGAGTTGAACCCACGCCCTCTGAGACGCTCACTCTATTGGCAGTTGAGGCGGCAGCGGCGGCCAAGGAGGTAGGAGTGAGGGCTCGTAGTGTCACCTCTTGTGCCCACCGAGAGCTTGGCCGGTGGGGAAGCTCTTGTGGCAGATCAAGCACTCGTGCACCTTCCCGGACATATCGGAAGAGGTGGTCGCCGTGGAGGTCGAGGTGGCCGGCTGTTCGTCTACGCTGGGAAAGAGAAAGTGTGTTGGGAGAGAGGAGAGAGGAGAGAGAAAAGTGAGAAGAAGTTGGCCTAACAACGTGGGCTCACATTGAAAACGTGGTGCAATTTGAGGTGCCTTCTTATTTGTCACGTTGGAGCATCGGATGTAGCCAATTTTTTCTCGTTGCGCCAAAGTTGGTGGTCAGATGTAGATCGGCAACAACAGTTGGGGTCCAGGAGATCATGCGGGCCGGACGGCTTAAAAGGTGAGGGGGCTTCTTCTCCTTTTCTTTTTTTGGTAAATAAGGGGGCTTCTTCTTCATCTTCGGCTGGCCAGAAAAAACGGAAGGAGCCCGAGAGTGAACAGAGAGAAAGAGGGAGAGAGCTACCTCGCTCGCACAGGAAGGAAAGGGAGAGACGTCGTTGCTGGAGGCTAGCTCGTTGGTCATCGTAGGCTGCAACTCCGGGCCCGAACCAACCAATGCACCTCGCATGTTGATGAAGTGCTCCAAAGAGAGAAACAGAAGAAGAGAGAGTTGAGACAGAGAGGAAAGGGGTTCTGGGCATCGTTTTGAGCAACACGCAGAGGGAGGGAGACAAGGAACTACGAGCATAGCGAGGAGGAAGGAAGCGAACGACTATTCCGGTGAAGTATTCTCACGAGTTCCTCGCCCAACGATCGATTTGTGGCCATCATTCTTCGATAACCAGAAGTTTGGGCTTGGCCGGTGGCCGTGATCCATTCTTTTCCAAAGACCAGGTTAGCCGAGCTCGACCACCCTTTTGTTCTGCTTTGTCTCGATCGACATAAGGACTGAGATTTGTTTGCTCCGGTTATGCGCCTATGGTGGTCTCGAGTGAGTCACCTCTCACTTCTGGGGACGTTGTTTGTTGCCTGATTTTGATTCTAGACATGACTTCGAGCCCCGAATAAGCCGGCGTTATCCCTTTAGCCGATGCACCTAGGTGTTTGATAAAATGCCCTCGAGGCGCTTCTGGGAAAGCAGCCACTGCCTTTGCCGTATCCGAAGCTCGTGTATCATCGTTTTGATCGCTAGTTACTAAGGTCGTCTTGCGTGAAGCCTTATCTCATTGATCGTGGGCAGTGGTCGGCGAGGTTGAGCGGTGGCGTTTCTTCAAGAGAGATCTTGGCAATGGCGTTGTTCTCGGCAAAGAAGAGAACGTAGAAAAGGGGAGCTTCGGCGAGGAATGAAACTACGCCCAGCGAAGGGAAATTTAAATAGAGAATAGAAAATGGAAAAGAAAATAAAACAAACAAACAAACAAAGAGTTACGAAAAGAGAGAGAATATGAATCCGTAAGCCATTTTGAGCGTGTGGGCTGGATGGACTTTAGGTCCAAGTGAGCTTGATTCTAACAATAGGATTTGTGGGCTTTGGGCCGGGCTTCGTCATTTCTCTTATTAGACTTTTCTTTGGGAGGTTCGCAGGACTGGGCTCAATTGATGAGCCTAGACGGTCCTGACCCGATTCGGATGTGAAGATTGGATCCCGATCCATTTTGTATTATATTATTTTAATATTAAAAACTATTTAAAAAATTAAATTAATTAAAAATTCCAACAAATTTCCCAAAAAAATCATTATTATTCTTCAAAATTCAGAAAATTCATAGAAAATTTTGGAAAATTGAAAAATTCATAAAAATTTAGGAAACTCCAAAACATTCTAAAAAAGATTATTATTCCTCGAAAAGCTTTAAAAATAGTTTTTAGGTAATCTTCTCTTAAAAAGCATGAGCCTTATCATCTATGATTATGCTTAAATTGAATGAGCCCTTAAGGCTCTACCTAAGAGTTTCAATTGTCCTTAAAGACAAATACGCTTGATTGTGCACTCTCGATATGATTATGACTTTCTTTTAGCTTAGTTAGGATTAACATTTATGTATCTCTTAGTTTTAAATGCTTATTTTCCCTTGCGATTTATTTAATGCTTTCTTTGGTTGTTGATCGTTATTTTAATAATTGTGCACTTACATGATCACCCCATATGTTTAGTGGATAAGTCTAAAATTGATCCAAACTACAATGAATAAGATTAGGTATCGAAAGGGCACTAATCGATTAATTAGTATAATTAAGTTCTCGACCTTGTATTCTTTGATTTCGTAAAAAGTGAGGTATATTTATATGTCTCACTTTATTTCTAGTTGATCCCAATAGACTAGCAGTGACTTTTCGTTAGAAGATTTTTATGAACTTCCCAATGTCACGTGAGGAAATGGATCAAGGGGAGTCCACCTTTAATCATGGGTCATAGGGTTATCTTTTAGGGAATACCCCTAAACTTAACTATATTTTCCTCCATGTCAAGGGCTAGGTTGCAACAATATCATTTAAATCAAATTTACTTCTTAATGTACTTTAAAATTATACTTTATAAAATATTATTTACATTTCAAAAATCTCTTTAATCTAAAGTTCTTTGTACTCCACAAACCTTCCTCTAAAAGCCTAACCGGACGCAGCCCTGATACTTAATAATAACTAAAATAAGATTGCATGCAGATATGGGCGAGGAACCGGGGTGAGCCGTTGTCTCCATACACTGTCAATCTGTCATTATCTACCGTCGGCATTCAACACACGGTTGAATGCGTGCCACGTGTACATCTAAATCTGACGTGTAAGATTGCCATTAAATCCTAACTGCAGACCTCCCCCTCTCTCCCCTTGATAGGTTGCCAACTATGGAAAAATGTTAAATTCAATTTTATTCAGCCTGTAAGAACGATTTTGTGGGGCTTGTTTTTTTCTAAAAACGCATTTGACCAAAAGAAATAGCCCAATCTTTTAGAATTCTCATTACTTGGCTAATAGGCGCATCAAAAAATCAATTCAAAAAGTCTAGAATAAAAGTAGGATGAACTTTTATGTGCAATTATGTTGATAACACGACATATTCAAATAATCTAAATCTAGAACTTGAAACGATCGAAGGATCTCATTTCATTTGGTTGGGTTTTGGGGACTATCAAGTTGGCCAAACACATACCAAACTTCTGTTATCTTCCACGCCTATGAGTTTGAAACATGTTTGAGTAATAAAAATACTAATTTTCCTAATAATATATCTGGTTTGAGTGGGTCATTTACATTTACTTGTAGTTTAAGTATATGTAATTGGTCAGAGTACTCGTCTTACGTCTTGAACATGAGAGCCTTATCATTCTATCGACTCAATAAACTGAAAGTTAAATCTAAATCAGATTCATCAGTGAGTTTTCACGTAGTAGGTGTCATGAATTGTACAACACGTGTAGAACAAGTGTCCAATCCAAAGACTCGAGCCTGTAGATGGAGAGAGTATAGAATATAAGACTCATTGAGATCTCATAAACAAGTAACATGGGGTAGTTTAATATTAACGAGTGAATCTCAACATGAGTTACGACACTCGGGTAAATCCCAATACTCTTCACCAAAATCTAGAATATATATATTGTTAGTGACAACGTCACGAGGGACCAAAACTAGGAGATATTGAACTCGCAATTGCAAACGTCACGGAGGAAGGGGGAAAGAAGGGGGCGGGGGGAGCTTGAAAAAGGAATGGCATAAATTCAGATGAAGTATCGAATGCAATAGACAATTCTGTATGATTGAACCTCAACCTTCTTGAATACGATCATCATCGGCTCATCGCCAAAAAAGAATATGAAAACGCCTCACATCTGACCTAATCTTGCAGAGATTGCCTGTTTTGAATATAAATTTCTTGTAAACGTCAAGATGTTAAAGACGTGAAGTTCCTATGTGCATCATGCATATAAGAAAAGAGGAAAAGACAAAGGTAATACTACTATATTAGTGGGTGGTTGACACAAAGAAAAAGTCACGATAATGAAGAGAGACTTAACAATGGTCATAGAAATATCGAATTATATTATTATAACCTAGTTTTCTATAGGGTTAAAAAATGGAACTTCGTGGACAATTATGATAATGAGAAGTGCTAAATAATATCAATATAAGTACGTAATTACGGAGTTCCCTCTTAGTGTTGCTTTTAGTTGGATTATGTAGAGTTGTAGTTGCCTTGGCCACATTGCAATTTGCAAGAAAAGGTTTGTCTACTTTCTCCACAAAAATAGTACCACCAAGACGCCAACTTAGTCAATCATTCAAATTTACAAGCTATTAATTTAATGGGAAAAAGCCACCAAAAACTCTTAACTATGTCCACTGCGAAACATACACTCTTAAGTTTTTTTTTTTTGGTAAAATCAAGCTACGTCCACTATAACATATTTACCTTAAACTTTTTCTTATGACATAAAAAACTCTAAATGCGTACTTGTATGACACATTTACCATCCTCAAAATTTCATCAAGTAATTTCCAACTAAAATGATATTGTTTTATTTTACTTAAGCCATGTGGGCATCATGCTAATACCATTTGCAAATTATTGACAGTGCTAATTGACCAAGCCTTGAAAAAAAAATGTGTCACACATATACAAACTTAAAATTTTTAGTTTAAAAAAGAAAAGTTTAGGATAATAGGTCATAATAGGCATAATATGGGATTTTTGGTGGTTTGTTTTCCCCAATTCAATTCCTCCTCAAGGCAATCTTTTTCTATCTAAAACAAGGTTAATAGAGAGGCCTTTAGGAAGATTAGTAAAAGTGGCATCCTTAATTTTGCTTAAAAACTCGACTGGGTGAATAATATTGTAAACTTCTGGCTAGCACATTAGAGGGTCTCGATTTTTCTTCTAGGTTGATTATTTTAGAATTGTGGAATTGCAAAATTCTAATATATATGTATATGTATGTGTGTGTGTGTGAGAGACAAGATTGTGGCAAGAGATTTAAGCTGAAGAGCAACAAAAAGGCGTAAGGGAGAGCTATCGTGTGTATTTACGAGAGTGGGTTGTTTGTTCTTAAAGCTTACAACAACAAAACAGAGCACTCTTACCTGTTGATAGGCTATTTTCCACCGACTCAGCACAAAAGAAGAGCTACATGAGAGGTCAACGTGGACTCTCCCAGACGCACAAGTTTTAACGACTCCCAATGATTTTTATCCACTCATTTCAACTAAGGAACTTCAACGCCATAAATACTAACTACCTATAATAAATATTTGGTTCTAGATAAGTCTAGACAAGTGGAGGGAGAGATAGATGGTGATTTTGCAATTATATTGCGGATTATGCATTTCTTTTACAATCCCTTTACTTCTCCAGTTCATTAAATAATCACCCATTTCAGCCAAGGAATAACCATTTAACTTTTCACATGCACATAGCACGTGGCAAAACACTAGTCGTGTTGAAGAAAACTCCCAACGCAAAATTACCAGTGCACTATGCGGGAGAATGTTAGTCTCATCGGTGGTGATATAGACATAGAGAATATTTCATTGGAATATACAGCCGAATAATTTATACAATTCTCAAGTCTATTTAGTACGTGAATATCTTTTTTCGAAAATATTTGGTGGGCTGTCTAGTATCTTTGTGCCGGCTGTCATGCACATGCTAAAGGGCTACGGGATACAAGCTGCAAAGTAGTATAAGGTAGATATGGCTCTTTGTCCTGAAACTTACTTTTTATTAACAGTACCAAAATTCTGAACCTGAACTTACTTTGTAAATGCTAATAACCATTGGACAATATATATATATATATATATATATATATATTATATATATATATATATATATTGGGTCGAGATTGGACATACTATTCAGTCGGGCCAATTTCGCATGTTCCCTAGAATTTACAGGTTCTCATGCACAAGCTTGGTACTTGTACAACTTGTTGATGGAAACACATAAGAGATTGCAATTCAAACCTGCAAATACAAATAACATTTCTTGACCAAAAACATATGTCTCCATTATATAGAAAGCAAATCCCATATTTAATTTCAACTTTTTAAAAAATTTTCCTAAAAGTTTTGCTGAAGCCCCGGACGATTTGCTTGTACATATTGCACGTCGAGTTCATTGGGTGAAGATGTAAATTGTCAATATAAACTCAATGAAATATCTCAAATCTTATCAAGATGTTTTATTTGCATTAGCGTTGAGCATCGGTCCAAGGTTGACCTTGGACCGACCGTAGACTAGCCTAACTTGGCCATTCCTAGTTTGGCTCCTGGGGATTGAGCCAATCCCTAGTCCCAAGGATGTTAGAACCTATATTATAAGGGTTGGTCCTTGGTCCCAAAGATTTTAGAGTTGGTTCAAATTTATATATATATATAACTCCTCCATTTTCGTTGTATTTATAACCCGGACCTACTTTGTGCATGCATGTATAATTCAAGGTTTATATTATGTATTTTGAACATTTTATTGTTTAAATTTATTTCACGTGTTCACCTTCTATGATTTGGCCATTTTTGTTGTTACTTATCTTAGACATCTATTTTATTTGGACCGATGTTCATAATTTAGTTGCTCAATATCAATGGATATATAATTTTAAAGAGCACGTTTGTTCTTTGAAGGAATACAAAAAGTGAAACAAATAAAAAAAACAATCAGTTAGTCCCCAGTTGACCTTGGAATTAGACCGCATCCATAAGATTGGTTCAGTCCTCATTCCCAAGCTCAACAAGAGTTGATTCTCGGTCTAAATTAGTGGGGACCAATACTGTGCAGGGTGATCCCTAAGTTAGGTCACCACTCTCACCCCTACTTTGTACAATATTTGAATTCTAATCTTATAATTATTATCTAAAACTTTGTTTCTTTACAGCTTTAAGTAAAATTTATGTAAGTCTTATGTGCCTGAAAGTTTTTTTGGTCAATTAAGTTTTCACCTGACAAGGTAAAACTTCTTATAGCTTGGCCGTCTTGAATGCTCAACAGCCCAGGCACGTCAACTGCTCCAGCCACAAATAAGGAATCCTTTACGGACAACTCGATGAATATCGTGCACCTATAAATACGCACGTTCACAGCTAGCAAGCGGCCGCCCAGAGAAGTCAATTCATTAAACCCTCCGTTATTAAACCAATCATCATCCCCGAAAATCAACTTGAATCAATCAAAAACCAAACAAAAATGGAGTATGGCAATCTGCTATTCTTATTAGCAATCTCTCTAACAATCATCTCATCCACTCACAAGCTCTTGCGCCGATTAATCACAAGAACGCCCAAAAAGAACCACCCTCCAAGCCCACCTTCCCTTCCCATCGTCGGCCACCTCCACCGTCTCAAGAAGCCCGTCCACCGGACCCTCCTCACTCTGTGCCGCACCTATGGCCCCGTCCTCTCCCTCCGCTTTGGTGTCCGTCCCGTCGTCATCGTTTCGTCCATGCCTGTTGCCGAGGAATGCTTCACCAAGAACGATGTCGTGCTTGCAAACCGGCCGAAGTTCATCATGGGCAAGTACCTTGGGTACAACTACACCACCCTCGTCGGCGCCCCTACGGTGACCACTGGCGCAACCTCCGCCGCATCGGCGCTGTCGAGATCTTCTCCTCACACCGCCTTGATGCATCGCTCGGAATCCGCAAGGATGAGGTCAAGCGCCTCGTGAGGAAGCTGCTCGGGTGCCAAAGCAGCGATGGGTTTGCAAGGGTGGAGATGAGGGCGGCACTGACGGAGCTGACGTTCAACGTGATGATGAGGATGATGGCGGGGAAGAGATACTACGGGGAGGACGTGAGCGACGTGGAGGAGGCGGCGATGTTCAGGGACATCATCAAGGATATCGTGAAGAACTCAGGGAGCTCGTACGCTGGGGACTTCCTGCCGCCGCTGAGGTGGATCGATTACGGTGGGTTCATGAAGAGGATGTTCGAGCTTGGGAAGAAGACGGACGGGTTCTTGCAGGGGCTGATCGATGAGCATCGGAAGAAGAAGGAGAGCAAGGAGGAGAAGAATAGCATGATTGATCACTTGCTGGTGATGCAGGCGTCGCAGCCGGAGTATTACACGGACGAGATCATCAAGGGGTTCTTGCTGGTGAGTTTTTCTTGTCTTGCTTATTTGGTCTCTTTCGTTATTTTCGAAGTACTTTGTTGGTTTCTTCTAGTTGATGAGCTGGATGTGATGTGAACGTGGTCATCTCGATTGATAAATTTTTGTTTTTATCGACGGGGAGGGGCGAGCAGAAACCCAACCAATCAAAACAATTGACAGACTCTTGTGAATCATGTACAACCAATAGTTCAGACGAGACAAAATTACCTAAAAATTCCTAAATCTACTGCACTTTCGTTGACTCAATTATAAAATTTTCAATTATATAAATTAGATGTTAAACCTTTTCACTTTGTGTAATATTGTCCGTTTAACTAATTTTAGCTGAAATTACTAATGTGAATCAGTCATGTTACGTGTCACGACCGACGAGAAGACAATTATGTTCCTCCGAACAATTTCTACCCCTATCCATTTCAATATCATCTTTTTTAGTGTGAGGATATCTTGCCTCCCCCGCACCTTTCCCTGATAACCCTACCTATGGGGGAGTTTATGAGCCTTTTCAAAGATTTTGACTATAACAATATGCTAGGTGGTTAAGGTTCATCCTCAGTAGTACCATCTTTTCATCACAAGGTCTTTCCACCCATTAAAGAATAGGAGGAGGACAGGATAGGTCCTCCGTCATTAAGAGTAGTTGATCCCAGTCATCCCTCATGGAAACATCAACATTCGGAAGGAAGATAGTAGTAGATTGATCCGGAAAGCCTAAGGTTTAATCAGGTCAGAATGAGATATTGATTGGACCGGCATTCACATTAGTAATTTCAATTATATAAATTAGAAGTTAAACCTTTTCACTTTTGTAATATTGTCTGTTTAACTAATTTTAGTTGGAAATTACTAATGTGAATGCTAGTAATCTTACCTGTCACGATCGATGCCGACATGAAATTTTTTTACAATTTAAAAAAATATATTTTTTACATAATATTTATTCTTTTTTTATTCTTTCTTCTCTTTTCCTTTCTTCCTCTATTCATCACTAGGCCTCAACGACAGCCGATAACCAACAATAGGAGAGAGGCCGGTGAGGCTGGGCCTCGCCAAGCTAGGGCAAGGGTCCAACTTGTCAAACTGGTGAGGTCAAGCTCACCTAAGATGGCGAGACTCGAGCCTCACCTGATCCGAGCAAGGTCAAGCCCCCACCAAATCCAATGAGGCCTAGCAATTGAGTAGAAGGAAAAACAAAATGAAACAAAAGAAAAAAATGTTAAAAATTCTTCTTAAGAAAATTATTAACGTCGGCATTAGATGTGCCATGTAAGACGGCCAATATTCATATTAATAATTTCTAGCCAAAATTAGCTAAAATAACTAAATTGGCAAATTGTCAAAGGTTTAAAATTCATTTGACACAATTAAAATATTTAGGATTGACTCGATACAAATGCAATATGTTTATAATTTTTTTGGTAATTTCCCCAACTATATGGTATATAAACAGTACAATAACTTTTTGATAGGCTAGTCAGTT
>CM024641.1:21623789-21721938 GCA_014182715.1 Eucalyptus cloeziana | reverse complement strand
GTTAGGGAACTTTCTCATAGTTAAATCATCAATGGGTGTTAACCAATTTTCCTGACATATTGCGCTTGGTTTGAAATTCTCTCATATGAATTTCTTGTTGCGATTGCTTAGTTAGGCCTTTTAGGTTAGTTTGTGCATTGTATTAGGACATGCCACATTCATGAAAATTGTTTCAAATCCTTTAATCTTTGTTGTCAAATGATTTTCAATAAATGGATTTTCCAAATTATACTCGAAATTGCTTTAGTATATGTGATATTTCCAAAAGTAAATTTTTTAAACATTTTTCTTGATAATTGGTTTGACATCGTGAAAGTCATGATTCGGACAATATTCAAAATGTCTATGATACTTGTGAGTGTATTTATGTGAGCCCTGGACTAATCTTGGCAATTAAATGCGTTCTATAGCTGAGACATCACTTTGTCTCTAAAAACCTTCTTGATGATTTCAAAGCCTATTGTTGAAATATTGCATGTGCCCTTCATGCATATTCATGTCATTCATTAGCCATATTTGTGTTTGAGATTGGTGCATGCTTTGTAATTAGTGACCCGCCGACGGTTTACTCACTTGGTTGATTGTTTGGGAAACAAGGTCTTAAAGGCTTGCTTGTATGTTTAATTTGTGCTCGTGCATGTGATTATTAGAGTAATATTAGGTGCAATGCATGATACCAAGGAAAAACTGTAGGGAATCACCTAGAACATCTCTTTAGGACTTATGGGCATATTAGCTATGCGAGAACACAAGTGGTTAATAATGGTAATAAGTCATAAAATGAATTTGATGGATATTTAGAGGGACCCACACATGAATTACAAAGGCCGACCCCTGAGGCCCAAATTTGGTTGATCTTGAATTATGTTTCCATTAATTGATCGTTCTTGATTTCGTGTTATCGTTTGATTGTTTTGATGTACATAATTGTCTCTTTCCTTTGTATGTACCTAACTTAGATTTAGGTTAGAAATAGATTAGGCTCTAAAGGTGGTGAATCATCAAGACTCGAAGATGGTGAAAGGTTGATGTCTGTTCCAACTATGCTGTTGTACTATTCATCCCCAACATATATCTTGGGTTTCCTTTATCTGTATAAAACCCGATGAGTTACAAGTTCCTTTCTTTTATGTCCTTTTATTTAATTTCTCTTTTTATCTTTCTTAGGATTGCATGATAGATTTAATGCTTTACTTGGTTGTTTACTTATTGTTTCGCACTTTCAATACAATTGATCGCCTTCTTTTTATCTTTCTCAGAAATAGAATAGCATGAAAATAACCAACTACGCATGATCACTTAGTTTAGGTTAAATGGCCTCGAAAAAATAAAAAGACATGTATGATCACTTTAGATAACACGACATACTGTGAAGTACTGAAAAGGCACTAATAAAAATATTAGCATAACCCAAATCCCCGAACCTAGATATTTAGTAGTGTAGAAATCAAGGAACAACTCCCGACCCTCAATTGGGTCTTCTAGTCAACCGTTGAGGACGAGGCTAGTGGTGATTCCAATCTTATTTTAGGTTGTCTTAAATAATTAGATCTTGTAAATGAACCCGTTGCGAAGGGTATGGGTCTTGTCAAGGCTCATCGCGATTTAGCATACTTGATACTGACAGTACCCCAAAAGGATGAAGTGATGACATTCTTATCGACGAAGCATCCTATCAAGAGGGCTATTGTGATAAAGGTATCATTACATCCGATATCCACACCCGACCTCCTTTCTCGAGATGTGTCGCTCGTGTGGGTATGGGTCACAACACTCCACTATCACGCGGGGTACGAGTCTGGGAGAACTCGTGACCTTGTAGAGGGAACTCACAAGAGATTCAATCCGAAAAGTGAGATGATGACGACTTTTGGAACATGAACCATGAGAGAACTCTCATGGTCAAGTCCCCCCAAACCCAACATTTCCCCTCTTCTCGTGGGTGGCAATAAGGTCAGGTTGCGAGAAATACCACAGCTAAAGAATAGGAAAAGAACTTCCATTTTTTCTCTAGAGAAGCGATTCAAAGCCTTTCCTCATGTCCCTGTCTCAACTGCTTTTACTTCCCTAAAGACATCCTTAGTGATTGACACTCCATCAATACTTGTCCCTTTAGAGAAGACTCTTGCAACCAATGTTCAAGCTACTTCCACTTCATCGATGGAGCTCCCTAGTGCCATTAGTGATGTTGTTTCTCCTAATCCCATCATCTGCTCTCCATCTCAGTTGTTTGCTATAACTCTTATTTGAATATGACTTAGCAACAAACACGTTATGGGTTCTGTATCAACCATCTGTTAAAAATAGCAGCTAAACCTATGATCGTAACTAATGACATTGAACATACTAAAGCTCCTGCCATTTCAACACCTATTTCAATTGCACAAGTTTCATATTCAAACCCTAGTATCTATCTCACTTTGTTCTTATTAATCATCCTATTAACAATCTGGTCTGACAACCAATCTCCTATTGTAGCTGGTCCTATCCCTACTATCCTTGTCACTGAGACTTCTGAATTTCAAGTGAATACATCTCTTGAGACTGAGTCTTTAGTAGACACATCTTCTTTAGCATTGCAAGCATTGCACAAGGCCAGGCTTGTTTTAGGTGCCAACCCCTACAATTTGACTCTTGGCCGCATCTCCAGTTCTATAAATAAAGACAAGATGAAGATCAAGCTGTCAAAATTCTTGGACCTTTCGACGGGAAGAATTTGCATAATTCTACTTGACTAGGAGACTTTTCGTCAACTTGAGGTTCTGTCCAGTCAACTCGGTGATGGTAACAACAAGATTAGTGCAATCCTCTCTTGAGAACTTAGAGAGAAATTTCAAAAGTTCTTCGAGGACTATCACGATATTTTTAACCAGTATCATTATCATATGGACACGGTGCAGAAGCTGACTCTTTCTGAGGAGAGCAATATAGAGTCTAATGCTGCTTTGACAGAACTCAATCAGACTATGTTGGAATATAGCAAATCCCTAGAGATTATCATAGGTGAGATAATTGAGCTCAATAAGGAAGAAGCTCGTCTTATGAAAGCACTCCAAGATATCCACCAGAAAAGAGATATCAAACTTGGACAGCAAACAGAAGTAGAGGTCAAGTTGAACTCCCAAGTGTTAATGCTCTAGGACCTGAAAAAGAAAAAATATCTCCAAATTTATTCTCAACTTATATAGATAACCTGACAATTAATACTTGGATATCTCAAAGACTAACTGCTCTCGAGCACAAATTACACCAGAATCTAATCAATGATGTAATACGAACACAAGTAGCTAGATAGCATATGCTTCGAACTCAAATTATGCTGGAATTTGATCTACATCACAGCTTATTTTAGGTGTAAAGCTGGAATCTAATCAACAGCAATACTCCTGGCTAGGAAACATAACGTCGGAATTTATCAACGACGTTGAGTTTGTGGAACAACGCTTCCACAAACTCCGGAATTTAATCGACAATGCTGAACCGGATAGAGATACACCGGAATTTAATCAACAACGGAAATATTGAAAAACTACAGCTAAAATCTGATAAAGTAAAAATAAAGTAAAGATAGTTGTTGTATTATACAGGGGGCTCCTTGTTGATGATGCTTGCGTAGCTTGTTCATCAAGTATATAACGGCTCCCTATTTTTTGTGCATTTCACGCAGTAGTTATTCTTGCTTGAGTTTCAATGCTAATTTCACTTAAATTTCATATTTGATGCATTATTCCTATAGCCTGACACTTGGCAATTAATTACCTAGCCATCGACTTTGGAATTGGTGTCTAGAATTCCATCGATACCCAGCTCAAGTCCCTTTCATGAATGTTGGCTGTCCCCAACTTTCATGAGCAAAAAGGGGCGTTTTGTTTTTATTACTCCCTCGTGGCCAACACGTGATATTAGGGGTAATTTTAGGTGTCAACACTAATACCATCTCTCTCCCTCCAAGATTGTCTGTGGATGAGGGCATCGTTGAGGACGAAGGTACTAATGTGGGCAAGCCACCGTCGATGGCTGACCATCACCATCTAGATCTGCAATTGGCCATCACTGTCTAGCCCAAACCCTAAGCACAATAATTAGGGTTTTCTATTTCACAAATTAGGGTTTTAAATTGGGGCAAATGTGTTTAACAACATCTTTTATGCTATGTATGCCGAGTTAGAGTGCTTGAAGCTATGTCGCTTAAAAAAATGACAAAAATTTACCATGTCAGATTTCTAACATCCTAAATTGAAATTGGCATTTAAATGATTTTTTTTTTTAGGTGACACTTAAGTGAGACCATCACCATCTAGATCTGCAATTGGCCATCACTGTCTAGCCCAAACCCTAAGCACAATAATTAGGGTTTTCTATTTCACAAATTAGGGTTTTAAATTGGGGCAAATGTGTTTAACAACATCTTTTATGCTATGTATGCCGAGTTAGAGTGCTTGAAGCTATGTCGCTTAAAAAAATGACAAAAATTTACCATGTCAGATTTCTAACATCCTAAATTGAAATTGGCATTTAAATGATTTTTTTTTTAGGTGACACTTAAGTGAACCAGAAAAATTGTTTTGGCACCAAAGTGAGTATCTTGAGAAACTTTTGGCACTTCTAGTATTTTTATACCATTTTTTTTTATGTTTTTTCATTTATTTTCTAACATATTTTATTTTGTTAATTTATTTTTTAATTTACTAGAAATTCTATCCAAGTAACACATTCATATGAAGAGCTTAAAGTAGATTAAATATTTTGGTGTGGATATGGATGTGTTTTAGTATGTGTTGGATCGGGTTAGGTTTGGGTCGCTAAAAATGAAATTACACAAAAATTGATTAATTTGGATTGAACCATTTTTTACCCAACTCAAATCCGACCCAACCCATCACACTTGCTAATCCGCAAGATCATTTTCCACCATATGCCATGGCCTCCATTGAGATCCATCTGGAGCCGGATGTTACGTGAAGCTGGCACTACACCTTGGGGGTTTGCTTTGAGGGGTAGAGGGATCGTCCAGGGAAGCATCTTGGCTGGGACTGCTTCTGTCATTCACCCCAGGCAATTCCTTTCAATCATCAGATCATTGCGTCTCGTCATTATCAAATTCAAGAAGTTGCAAGGTAGTGTCGGACACATATATATCGTTATCGTGGAACTCATTGAACAAGTCCCATGTCAATTGGACAGTGGAGTTCGAATAGTGTTAGGATCAGAAATAATTAATGTTATTGTTTTTATTCTTCATTGTGATATTTGGGACGCATAACATTTTTACAAGGAATAAGAAAATGAATAAAATTGACAAATGGTTATAAAGAGTAAGAGCATTTGGAAGTGAACTATGGGTGAAAATAGATAAATAGTAAAAAATAAGAGAAGGAAGATGCCAATTTATAACAGGTCAACTTTTTGGTCCTATCATGTCATCACTACATCACACATTGTGATGTAATTATCACGCACAAAACTTTTATATTCCATGAGCCTTCGATTCAAATTACGTTCATGCCCCTGGATTGTGAAATGTCAACGATGCATAAGAATATCTAGATCAAAAAACCGGACGACATATTGAAGAGATAAATTTGATCCACCAATCATCTTGATCGGGCCATAAAAAGAAACAAAGTAAAAACCACTATGTTGTAGGAGGATCAAGGATAGAAACTTATGACAGCTTAATCAGTTCCCTAAATAACATCTTTCGTTGTTTTTCCTCGAGTCGACGGTGGACATTCCGACTCCTTGGCTGCAATGTCACATAATGGACTGCACCTTTAGGCTTTAATGACGAGTCCTAACTTCCGATGCCCATTTCCTTCTGCTGAAATTCTTAGGAGACGTCCCAGAGGCACCAACTAGAGTGTCTATCCATTGTTCCTTCCGCTTCTCTTCCAAATTATTGATGCGTCCCCGCGAGGTTCCATCCGGTAGAGTGAGGTTTAGGCTGACCGGAGCCTGTCATCCCCATCTATTATTGCTCATCTTCACAACGAATGCTTTCCTCGGATGTAGTCTTAGGAGAGAGTACAAATGTCTCAAAAGTGCCAGTAATATGTAACCAACGTACTTTCAACCAACTTGGGAGAGTCGAAGCTGCCTACCTTCAACTAATTCTATCCCTTCTAATGCAGATTCACCACGTATACATGACAAGATTATTGTAAAAGCTTTTACTTCGCTGATTGAATTAAAAAACAAATTATATAGATCAATACTTAATGCATATGGAGAGAAAAATAGTGATAAACAATTTTATGGCTGGACGCAGTGCATATTTTGCGATAAGGAGGGTGAGGAATGTGTGATTTGATCGCACAATGCGGGCGCTGTGCGGCCGAGAGATTCATTAATCAAAAACGATAAATTTAGTGAAGTATAGGGATTCCGTCAATCCATCTCCAATCTAGGTGAGGCATGTCTTGGGAGATCAACCCATCACTTCTGCAATTTTGTCCCGACATCTTTGAGAATTTATTTGTTCGTGCGTATAATACTTACGAAAAAATCATCTTTTGCTGGGTCCCATGTGATGCCCTCGACGGCCCCAATCCATTAGGGTCGCCACACCTCTTTTCTTATTCTGGATGTTCTTTAATCTGATACCCTTGGATTTCGGCGAATCCGCAAGTTTGGGGGTCTATCACATTTTTCATTGGTCCCTGTGCAATTTTACTGCGGAAGCGGATCCATCAACTCCTTTCCTAAACTTTGAAATGATGCACACTAGATATATACATATATGTCAACCAGGCACTTTTTCTTTACATATATTTGATAGACGTCAGTTCATTGGTACATCAAAAGCCAAAGTTTTCTATATTGGCTATATCCAAAAATTGACCGACTTCTACATTAGCCATTTACAATGTCATCTATCTTCAAGTGCCAGTGTCCCAAAAATCCACTGCTGTCCTCTCGTCCCCTGCTACTCTACCCCACTTGAGCCTCCATCATCGTCCTCTAGCGGCGGTGGCGGTGGCCCCATGGTACGTCCGTCCCTTCGGACATATAGGACCACAAACTCCTGATACACGGGACTCGAGGGGAGGCCGGTGTCAACCATCAATATCATCGGTATCTGGATAAAAGTGAGTCCTAGCAGATCAAGGTCAAGATGCTCCAATTGTTCCCATCGCAGATCAACGGGAATGCCATAGAAGGTACCAAAAGACGCAGGCAGCAGTAGCATTTTTATCACTTTGTAATATGTTAGCCCCATGAGGGGTGAGTACACTACTCAACAGTTAAAGTTCTACTAAACTATATTACGTACATCTATCACTACCCGATTCCACGCTATCCAAATCAACATGCATAATAGTAGTAAGAAACATGCATCGATTCAAGAAGATATAATAATGGAGTGGCATATAAAAAACAATGAGAATTCAGAACTTCATTTTATCTCAGTCCACTAACACCATCTTTCGGAAGACCAGTGCTTGCCTCCCTCCAGGCATATCGCACCCTACCTAGCATCACGAAGTCCTTTGGTTTCATATTTCAATCACCGAGCATCCAGAGCGTGTTACGTTACACCTCCAGGCATCTCACACCCCACTTGGCATCATGAGGAACCTCTGGGGCTCACCATGTCAATGATGTCCCCAGGCATCCAGAACATGTTGCATCACACTTCTAGGCATCCCGACACCCGGGGAACCTCCAGGGCTTACCAGTCCCTAGACTTCCAGATGCATTGCCACTACGATCCTCCAGGCAACCCAACACCCGAGGCATCGTTGTCCCAGGGGTCTAACGGCATCAATAACACATCAACCATGGTGTGGCAGTCAAACCATTTTAAATGCCAAAAAATCTTTCACGTGGTCAATGCACGAGAATTACATCGATTTCAAAATCTTCGATTCATAAGATGAACCTTAGTGCAACAAGTCTTTAAAAAAATGTCAAGCTCATATCGATGAAATCAACTCATAAAATCAAAACCATGATATCGAATCCATAAAATCCATTTTCACATTAAAATCTCAAATGTTTTTTGAAATTCATGGGTATAGACTCAAGACGTACTCTTGCCTCAAGACTTAACATTCATATGCGATAATTTTCATCAAAACCGTGAACATTTCTCAAAATATTGGAATTGACACATCGGCGGTAGATAATCTCAATTTTGACCCTAAAGTTTTCAAAGTAGTTCACACACGTAAAATCTCAAAGCTTTGAAATATCGGAAATCAGCACGTACGTGGCCTCCAATTCAGACTCGACCACAACAATTATGAAATCCTTTCCCATATAGCTCAAAATCAACCTGATAACCTCCGAGTTCACAATTCAGTGCGAGTATACCAAAATAATCTTAACATACGGGACGGTTACACCAAGCAACGACAGCATTCACGTCTTATAGGTTAGTAGATATCGACTTGCCTTTGATTTGGTGGCGTCAGTGAAGAGCAACCGTGGGCTGCGAGCTACGGTTGAGGTGAGATGGTGCGCTTCCCGGGCCGGCGGCGGGCTGAGGAATGGCGGCGAAGGAGGCTGGTGGCATTAGGGCTGGCTGTGGTCGGCTGTGGGCAACCCAACAGCGATGAGGAAGGGTCGGGGCGCGGCGAGTAAGCCAGTGATGCAGCAGTCGACGGCAGCGAAATGCACGTGAGAGAAGGGCAAGGAACCGGCGGATTGCTGTTTTGTTCTGCGGCTACTCGAGCAAGGGACAAGTGGAGGTTAGCGTGGCCATCATTCAGGTCTTCTATTGCCAACGCAAGAAGGGCTGATGCGTGGCTTCCGCTAGTCCATCACCATGGCGCAGCTGTTCAACGGAGAGGAGCCGAGTCTTATGAGGGACACACGCTAGCTCGTCCCTCTACATGCAGTGGACGTGTGAGCGGGGTCAACCTCCCAATCGTTGACTTCCAAAGAGAGGGACGTGCACGGACACTTAGGGTCCACGGCCCTCACGCGTAGGAGGGATAAGGGCAATTCGGGATTGATGTTTTCCTTTGGTAGTTAACCATATTGGACGCGTACATGGGACATCGGAGGCTTGCATGAGAGGCCAGCTTGCTAAGGTGCAGATACTAAAATGGTCAGTCCCACGAGTGGCCTTACGTGACGAAAAATTTCTAGGTGAGGTGCCATCACGAGAACGTGACCATATGTGACGTCTCGACACGGTGATGGTAATAACGAAATGGCATCCACAAATGGTGCGAACGACGTAGTCCGACGACAAATTCGTCGATCCATCACGAACCATTACTTATTCGAGGTCTGACGAGATCCGAATTTCACAATTCTCTCCTCCTTAGAGAATTTCGTCCTCAAAATTGAACGTCACTTATGTTTCCTTGAAAAGGTGAGGATACCTTTGCCTCATTTCCTTTTCGCTTTCCCACGTTGCCTCTTCCACGTTGTGGTGTCGCCAAAAGACCTTGACTAGTGGGATTTTCTCTGTTCGGAGAACTTGCTCCTTTTGATCCAATACCTGGATCGGCTCTTCTATGCACCTCACTTTCTCATCAACTTTGATGGCTTCATGATCGAGTATGTGACCAGGAGTGGGCTAGTACTTCCTCAGCATCGACACATGGAACACATCATGTAGATTTGCCAGCTTAGGAGGTAATGCCAGCCTATAAGCTGCATCTCCTATTCTCTTAAGGATCTCAAAGGGTCCAACAAATCTAGGCTCAACTTACCTTTTATTCCGAATCATGATATTTCTTTCATCGGAGATACCTTTAGAAATACGTGATCTCCGACGTTAAATTCTAAGGGTCTCATACGCTTATCCACGTAGCTTTTAAGTCGACTTTGGGCCGTTTTATGTCTATTTCTAATAATTTCCACCGCCTCCATAGTAACTTGTACTAATTCAGGTCTTGTCAATTTTCTTTCACCCACTTCATTCCAACAGACAGAAGTCATACATCTTCTCCCATATAGTGCCTCATAAGGAGCCATACCGATACTTTGCTGGAAGCTGTTGTTATACGCAAACTCTAATAAGTGTAATTTTTCATCCCAGTTTCCTTTAAAATCAATCACACAAGCTCTCAACTTGTCTTCCAGTATCTGGATCACTCTCTCTATTTGTCCATTTGTTTGTGGATGAAAAGCAGTGCTGAACTAGAGCTTGGTCTCTAAGACGGTTTGAAGACTTCGCCAAAAGTTTGAAGTAAACCTTGAGTCTCGATCAGAATAGTTATAGGAACACCATGTAAGTGCACTACTTGGCTTACATATATTTTAGCATATTTATCCATTGGATAGTCTACACAGATTGCCAGGAAATGGGCAGACTTAGTCAAGCAATCCACTATTACCCAGATAGAGTCGTGACCACTTGATGTCCTTGGTAATCCCTGCACGAAGTCCATCGTCACGTGATCCCATTTCCATTCTAGTATATCCAACGATTTCAATAGTCATGTGGGTCTGCGATGTTCCGCTTTCACTTGCTGGCATGTCAAACATTGAGAAACATGTTTAGCAATATCTGCCTTCATGGAAGATCAAGCTCGGCTACTGTCCACTCTGGTGTTCTCTAAGTTGGATTCGTGATTACTGTTGATCGGATAGAGCTGTTGCTGGTTCTAGCCGCTCCAGCCTTCCGTTAGAGCTATTTTCAGAGGTGAGCTCCCCTTAGACCCGATCTACACTTTCACTGAAGGATTTTCATCTGCATTCGGGAATGGTGATCTGTGTTTTTAGGGTTTAGGTCGCTATGGGTTTCGTCTGGTGTGATATGGCATCTGCTTCTTCGATGCCTAATGGCATCTTGGGCAAGGCCCATCTTGAGGCCTCCAAGGAAGCTTTCGATCCTCCCCCTTCTATTCCTCCCCCCCCATGTGCGGTATTCCTCTTCGGGGTGCTCGTGCCCTTAATGGCCGTTCGCGTAGTAAGGGCCGTAGCAAGGCTCGAAAGGCGCGGCCTCGAGTGGATGTGATTCCTCCCCCCTGTTAGGACTAGAATTAGCACCTAGAGGGGGTGAATAGGTGTTTAAAGCGATTTTAATAATTTAAACCGAATGAGATATAAATAATTTAAAATCAACGATTGCAGCAAATAAAAACAGTTAAAGATAAACGGAGTAGGGATAGAGAATCAAGACTCAGATTTATAGTGGTTCGGCTTAGGTCAAGCCTACGTCCACTCTCCCGCACGGACAGCCCTTCTGGCTGGATTTCACTAAGAATCAAATGAGTGATTACAGTCTCACGCTCTTGAGTCCACAGTGTAGATTACTCTACTACACTTCCTCAAGGTCTACAATATGATCTCTCTTTTGATTACATGTAACTCTCAAAGAATGATATCGCAAAATAGAAAAGGAGATTCAGACTTTGGAATTCTTCTATCCGCACCCTTCAACAACTAGAGCATCTCTCTTATATACTTCTTCATGCCTTCAATACCGTTGGCACCTTCCAAAGAAGTTCTTCCAATCAACCCGTTAGACAGAATCAATTAGAGATCTCGAGCTCTTTAAGGTAAGTGTTGATAGCCCATCAATCCTGCTCGCCCATACAATCAGGATCTCGGTTTCCATAAGTAGATCCTTCCAAATATAAGTTGCGAAGTCGTCAAAGAATCTAAACATATTCCATATAAAACTTAGATCGTTTAGTGCTGAATCCAGTAGAAAGATATCCACCAATCGTTAGAATAAAGATCGTATAAGATCAGAATAAACGTCGTCCCGGAAAGCGTCCATGTGAGTAGACTTTGAAATATAAGTCTTGAGTCTTGCTAGCTTCAGACTTTGATCTTCGATCTTTGATCTTGAGACTTTGATCTTCAGACTTTGTCAAAAGAGTACGTAAGTCTTCGACTAGACTCGATAAAGATGTTTTGTCAACTTCAAAATACTTTAAGAGAATTTATCCAACAATCTCCCCCTTTTTGATGGTGACAAAACTTTCCTGCAGATTTGAATATTATCGCCCTGCAATACAACTTTTAAGCAAGCATCATAAAAGAATAAATAAGATAGTAGAAGTTATCCTGTACACAGATATCCTATACACAGACTTTCCCTGTACATAGATCTGCATTCACCGAAACCTCATTAGTCATAAACAGACAGTACTATCAAATTTACAAAGCTTAAAGTATTGCCATAGAGAGCACACATTTCAAAAACTGCACACGTTTAAAAAAACTCAAGTCAAAGTCAAGATAGCAAGCAATAAAAAGATAAACCGATAAGATTTTGTTTGAGAGCAAAAAAATCATTCGAAAATCTGCAAAGTCTTCTCCCCCTTTTTGTCATCATTAAAAAATCAAGGAGCTCGAGGAATGCGAACAAGTTGAAAGTCCTCCATAGACTTGACAGAGTCTTCAAGCTTCCTCAAATCTTCCTGTACTTGGGTGAGAGTAGTGCCCTTTGCAGTATCCGAATCGGCTGAACATCTTTAAACTGATCATGCAGAGTGATAAACATTGCATAATTTTCATTCTGCAAGGTCTGAAATTCATATCCCATGGCATAAATTTGACCTTTAAGTTCCAAGATGATTTCAAGCAGCCTTTGAAAATTTACAGAGTTGTCAGTCTGAGTGCTTGCTTCAGCTCGGTTTGATGGTGGAGTCAAGCCAGTATGAATGTCACCAGGAGGTTCAGTGTGTGGAGACGATGCCTCTCCTTCAGGAAACCGTGCAGCATGAATATCCTCGGCATCGGGAGGTGATCGACTAACACCTGTTTGAGCATCCTCTTCTCGAAAGTCAGCCGAAGAGGTGTGTTTTCTCTTTCTTTATCTCCCCGTGTCCATGTCTTCCGGTGGAGAAAAGAATTCTTCTTTACGAGGCGTTTCCTCGGTGACGGGTGTTGTAAATCCTCCTTTTCTGCTGGAGAATCTGTTCTTTTCTGGTTCATCTCGCTTTTCTTTCTTCTTTTCTTTCTTCCTCTTCCTCTCTTTCTTCCTCTTTCTCCTCTTCATCTTTCTTCTCTTCCTTCTCTTCCTCTTTCTCTTTCTCTTTCTCTTCCTCTGCAACTTGATGTTCTGGAACAGTTGGAATAGATGCAGTAAATTGAGAAATAAGAGTAGAGATAGGAATTGCATCCTCATCATCTTCATCTTCCAGGATGATTGCCCTTCGCTTCTTGGTAGAACTAACCACAGGTTCTTTCCCTTTCCTTTTGGCTGCTGATGAGTCTGGTCTAAGTTTGACAGGAGTCTTTTCCTTGAATTTCTCCAGCTTCTTGCTAAGCTCTTTCAAACGTATCTTGGTAATCATCCTCAGCCCGATGACCATTTTATCAATAGTCTTCACTGTGAGAATATGAGGAGGTTGAATATGTAGATGTCTGAAGAGACGAGTAATGAGAGCAGCATAAGGAAGCTTTCCTTTGTCCTTAACCATGCATCTATACATGTGAAAGATGATGGTATGTGGTAAAGAGAAGTTCACACCAGTCTTGATGGCAAACATCAACTTGGCTTTAAATTGATACATCGGTCTTGGATGTCGATTTGGGTCTTAGACAGTTGATTACAATCTTATGCAGCAAAGTATTTGTTGCATTCATTCTAGAGTAAGAGAGTCTCCCTTCTGCAATTCTGTCCTTTGCTAGATCAAGAGTAGCATGGCTGACAGACACGCTGATTGGTTGGAAAACCCCTCTTTCCACACCAAGCACATAAGCCATTATGTCCTTATCAATGACATACTCTTTATCCCTCACGCCTGAAAGTAAAGTTTGTTTGCATCAATGGCCCGATATTGGAGTAGAAATAAGCGAGTCAATTCAGAATGTCTTGTGTCACATCTGTGCGAAGCGATAAAGTTGGAGCTTTTCGAATTTCTCACGCAGATTTATGCTCAACAAGTCCAGAAAATCGAAATCCACGATTCGAGGATTCATCACCCCACGCTTGACAATTTTTCATATCTCTTCCGTGTCCGTCTGAACGGAACAATTCATCCTTCTTCCCTCTAAGGCTTGCAGCCACACCCATCCATGGTTTAAAGTGCATGAACATCTTTTCATCATCATCCTTTCCCTCAGGCTGATTCATACTACCAAACCTAGGGTCACTGGGAAATTTGCAAATGCTTTTGCAGCCGTTCCTTCGGGCACAACTCCGAGACCTTTCCATGACAGTAAGAAAGTACGTCTCGTTTCTATAACCCTTCTCTTTCGAAACTCATCCACAAAAGACATAGAGAACCACCTTCCTTTAACGCGAGTAAAGCTTGTAAACAAAGGCGGGCTTAAGAGTTCTTACTTGGTTCGATATCTTCATAAATCGTTTCGCATCTTGAGGGCCCTTTTCTTGAGGTCTAGTTGGGGATGACCGCTGTTGAGATTGCTCAGTCGGAATGTCGCTTTCCTCAGTGAGATCAAAATGCGTAGGCCCCTCACCAGAACCTTGTGGTCCCCTGTTTGCTATTCTAGAAGACTTCCTCTGATACGACATTGTGCTTTTCTTTGGAGAAGCTTTCTCACTTGTGTCGCAAGAAAGTTGAAATCTTTGAAACGAAGAAGTTTTGGAGAGAAAAATACAGAGCAGTGAAAAGCTTTTGATCTAGGGTTTCTGGGTAAAGTGAAAACGAAGGAGAAGAAGAGTATAAAAGATAACAGATACGGGGGAAATCCAAGCGTCGCAATTTTTGGAAATCTTGAGAATTTCCTTTTTGAAAAATAACTGCCTTAATAAATCGATAACCACCCTTTTTAAAAATAATAACCGACTTAAAATAGACAGATAATCTTACCTTATCAATAAGACAGTTTAAGTAAGGAAACTTACAGTCGTGTCGATTCGTATTCTCAGTCTTTTATCCTTGAGTCTGTTACTCTGTCAGACTTTAGTTACTGAGTTTGAGCTTCAGCATTCTTCAAGAGATAATATATTGAGTCTTGAGCGAATAGACTCAAATGAGCTTTTCTCAAGTGGCTTTGTGAAGATGTACGCGGTTGATTCTTTGAGTCTATGAACTGTATCAAGACTTCTTTGTTCGAACATGATCTCTTATAAAGTGATGTCGAATCTCAATATGTTTTGCTCTTGAATGTAGGATAGGATTCTTTGTAAGATTGATTGCGCTGGTGTTGTCACATCTTATCTCTGTGCAAGAGTCTTCAATGCCAAAGTCTTGTAGTTGTTGTTTTATCCACAGTATTTGAGAACAGCAACTCCCAAGGGCTACGTATTCTGCTTCTGCTGTTGAGAGAGCCACAGTACTTTGTTTCCTTGAAAACCAAGATACTGCCCTGTTTCCAAGCAATTGACAAGTACCTGAAGTGCTTTTTCTTTCAACTCTACAACCTGCAAGATCTGCGTCTGAATAGCCAAGAAGTGTAAAGTCTCCTTCTTTGGGATACCAAAGACCGATCTTAGCATTAGTAGCAACATATTTAATAATATGTTTAGCAAAGCACTTAAATGAGATTCTCTAGGATCAGATTGAAACCTAGCACATATGCAAACACTAAATAATATGTCGAGTCCTGGATGCAGTAAGATAAAGAAGTGATCCAATGATACTCCTGTATAGTTTTTGATCGACTTTCTTCCCTGCTTCGTCTTTGTCTATCTTCAAGGAACTTGACATTGGTATGTCAGTCTTCTTGCAGTTTTCCAGACCGAACTTCTTAACAAGTTCTTTTGCATATTTCTCTTGATGAATAAATATCCCTTCCTTTAGTTGTTTCACTTGTAGACCAAGGAAAAAGGATAGTTCACCCATCATGCTCATCTCGAATTCATCCTGCATAGACTTAGAAAATTTCTTGCACAAAGTCTCATTAGATGATCCGAATATAATGTCATCAACATAAATCTGAACAAGTAGAAAACTTTTACCTTCCTTTTTGATGAACAAAGTAGTGTCTACCTTTCCTTTAGAAAAGCCATTTTGAATTAAGAAATTACTTAACCTTTCATACCAAGCTCGAGGAGCTTGTTTCAAGCCATATAAAGCTTTCTTGTCGAACACCGAGTCCGGTCTCTTTGAGTCTTCAAATCCGGGGAGGTTGTTCTACGTAGACTTCTTCTTGAATAAATCCATTCAGGAATGCGCTTTTGACATCCATTTGAAACAGCCTGAAATTCTTATAGCAAGCAAAAGCAAGTAATAGTCTGATTGCTTCTAACCTTGCTATTGGAGCGTAAGTCTCATCATAGTCTATTCCTTCTTCTTGCGTGTATCCTTTAGCCACTAGTCTTGCTTTGTTTCTCGTTACTTTGCCTTTCTCATCAACTTTGTTCCTGAAAACCCATTTAGCTCCAATAACTGATTTACCTTTTGGTTTGGGAGTTAATTCCCATAAGTCGTTAATACTGAATTGTCTGAGCTCTTCTTGCATTGCCTCAATCCAGCTTTCATCAGCTAAAGCTTCTTCAATATTTTTGGGTTCTATTTCAGAAATAAGAGCAACAGCACTAGACTCTTCTCGCCTTTTGGATCTTGTTCGAATTCCCTCATTAATGTTCCCAATAATGAGTTCTTCGGGATGACTAGACTTGTGCTTCCGATTCTTGGTCAGTCGATAGATTGTTGATCTTCTTCTTGAGTAGATTCTTCATCGGTAGCTTGTTGTACTGATTTTGATTTAATGCTTGCTTCGGTGGAGTTAGATCTAGCGATTGTCCTGGAGCGATTCTCGAATCTTGATCCATGTATCTATTTGAACTTGTGGAGAGTCTTGAAATTTGACATTAATTGATTCTTCCACAATCTGAGTCTTCTTGTTGAAAACTCTGTAGGCTTTGCTTGTAGTTGAGTAACCAAGAAAAAATCCTTCATCTGATTTCTCTTGAAACTTACCAACACGATCATTAGCATTCTTTAGAATAAAACATTTGCAACCAAATACTTGAAAATAAGAAACTATTGGTTTCTTTTCTTTAAAAATTTCATAAGGGGTTTTCTCAATAATTGGCCTTAAAAACACACGGTTTATAATATAGCAAGCCGTTGAAACAGCTTCTGCCCAAAACCTTGAAGAAATTTGATTTCCAATTAAAAGTGTTCTTGCCATTTCTTGTAAAGACTTATTCTTCCTTTCCACAACCCCATTTTGTTCTGGTGTATATGGAGAGGAGAATTTATGCTGAAAACCAAATTCATCACAGAATTTAGCAAAGTCTTGATTTTCAAACTCACCTCCATGGTCTGTACGAATGCTTGAGATAGTGTGACCTTTCTCATTCTGCACCTTTTTAGCAAACTTTGAAAAGAGAGAGAAAGTCTCAGACTTACTTGTAAGAAAGTAGACCCAAGTAAATCGTGAGTAATCATCCACGATTACTAGACAGAACCTTTTACCACCAATGCTTTTCGTTCTGGTAGGTCTAAACAAATCCATGTGCAGAAGCTGCAAAACATGATTAGTGGAAACTTTATTTATTGATTTGTAAGAGCTTCTAACCTGTTTACCCAGTACGCATGGTGTGCAAAGATCAGACTTTGAGTAATTGAGAATAGGCAATCCTCGAACAAGTTTCTTTGTAGAGATCTTGTTGATTTGCTTCATATTGATATGGCCTAGCTTTTTGTGCCATAGATTTGCTTCATCTTGTACTGATATTAAGCACTTTGTGATCTTTCTTGATTCACATCCAGAAGATAGATATTTCCATGTCTTCGACCGGTAAAAGATTGAGTAAAGTCTTTGCGATTCGAGCACGTTTCTTCCTGAAAGTTGATCTTGAAACCAGAATCACACAATTGACTTATGCTAAGCAAGTTGTAGTTTAATCCTTCAACTAAGGAAACATTATTGATAGATAAACTTCCAATCTTCACTGTTCCTCGACCAGTAATCCTTCCTTTGTTGTTACCACCAAAAGAAACTTTTCCTCCATCTATCGGATAAGTTTTATGAAGCGACTTGAGTCTCGTCATATGTCTTGAGCAGCCACTATCAAGATACCATTTAATCTTCTTTTTGATAGTAACCGCAATTAACAGAAATTCAAGCTTTCTTTGGTACCCATACCATCTTGGGTCCAGTGTTAGAACAATAGACAGTCTTAGCCCGGCTCTTTTTAATGAGGTCTCCAAACCAAAGGACATTCTTTCTCAAAATGTTCCGAGCTTTTACACTTGAACATTTTAAGGCATTTACGCAACAGGTTTTACAAAGACTTTCGAAAATGATTCTTATAGACAGCTTTGGCTGGTCTTTGTCTGATTCTTTCCTTTACCTTTGGGAAATCAATTAGTGGAATAGTTTCAGAAGTCATACCAAGACCTAACTTATCAAAATATGGTCTTTGTATCGAAAGAATCTTATCCAGCTTTTCAGAACCATTTGAAAATCTTTTTGATATGTTAGTGAAATCATTTTTCAAAAGATTATTTTCGTTTGAAATATTGTCTGAGTTTTCTTTCACAACAGCAAAATCTTTTCCAGTTTTTCAAACTTTTCTTTCATAAGTTTATCCTGTTGCTTCAATGCAGAATTTTCCTTTTTAATTCGGAGATCCTCTTAAGAGAGGTTTTCAGACTAAGACAAAGTTCATCAATATATTTAGAAACCTTAACAGGAATTTTCAGGTTACCAACCTCGAGTTCGCTATCCGAGTCCGTATGTCTGAATCAAGGTCTGATCCGAGTCGATTTTGCCATTAAACAGATATTGGCATAATCATCGTCACTTTCTTCACATTCGTATCACTCCAAGTCTCGCTTTGAGTGCCTTCCCGTTTTTCTCGTCTTTCCTTTTCTCTTCTTTAACAGAGGACGGTTAGGTCCGATGTGTCCCTTTTTCTTGCATTCAAAGCAAGTTACTTCTTTATTAGAATCATCTTCCTCTCGTTGACTGTTTTGAAACCTTTAAGAATTTTGCTTCTTCCAATTGAATTTCCTTCCTTTTCTGTTCAACTTTCGAATCTCTTTATCATGAGTGCGTTCTTCATCATCTAGATCTTCTTGAGTCTCGTAGCATCGAATAGTCATTGGACTTTAAGGCAATAGATTTCTTACCTTTTGAGTCTTCCTCTTCGTTGGTCTGTTCCACTTCATAGGATTGAAGAGTCCCAACCGGTTCGTCTGACGAAAGTGGAGCAATCCTCTGCGTCTCTCTTATTGAGGTTTTTATGTAATTCCAGTCTTTTGAGAGTCCTCGAAGAAGTTTGTTAACCTTCATGTGTCCTGAGATTGGATGTCCCTGATATTCAAGACCATTCACAATTTCAGTAAAGCGACTAAACATGTCAGTTATTGATTCTCCTGATCTCATCTTAAAGACTTCATATTGTCCCAGAAGAATGTTGATCCTCGTTTCTTTCACACGATCAGTTCCTTCATAGGTGATGTGAAGCCTATCCCAGACTTCTTTTGCTGCATCACAAGAAGATATTCTGTTATACTCAGTAGGGGATAAAGCACAGTATAAAGAGTAAATAGCTTTGGCGTCAAGAGTCTGTCTCTTGGTGATTTCTTCTTGAGTCAGAAGAGTAGGATCAGCAGTTTCTTTTCCTCTCTCTGATTCTGATGCAGCAGCAGGAATGATTCCCTTATCAACCACTTCCCATTCCAAAAGATCTTTCGATCTCGGGAATGCCTTCATCTTGTTTTTCCATATCTTTTGTAGTCTTTTCCATCAAAGTATGGAGGTCTCGGTATTGCTTTGACCTTCAACCAACCCTGTAGGCAACATACTAGCCATAGATCTTTTACTTAGAAGTAAAGACACTTCTTATAAGCAAGTACACAAGCTCTTATACCAATTGTTAGGACTAGAATTAGCACCTAGAGGGGGTGAATAGGTGTTTAAAGCGATTTTAATAATTTAAACCGAATGAGATATAAATAATTTAAAATCAACGATTGCAGCAAATAAAAATAGTTAAAGATAAACGGAGTAGGGATAGAGAATCAAGACTCCAGATTTATAGTGGTTCGGCTTAATCCAAGCCTACGTCCACTCTCCCGCACGGACAGCCCTTTTCCGGGGATTTCACTAAGAATCAAATGAGTGATTACAGTCTCACGCTCTTGAGTCCACAGTGTAGATTACTCTACTACACTTCCTCAAGGTCTACAATATGATCTCTCTTTTGATTACATGTAACGCTCAAAGAATGATATCGCAAAATAGAAAAGGAGATTCAGACTTTGGAATTCTTCTATCCGCACCCTTCAACAACTAGAGCATCTCTCTTATATACTTCTTCATGCCTTCAATACCGTTGTCACCTTCCAAAGAAGTTCTTCCAATCAACCCGTTGGACAGAATCAATTAGAGAGATCTCGAGCTCTTTAAGGTAAGTGTTGATAGCCCATCAATCCCGCTTTCGCCCATACAATCGGGATCTCGGTTTCCATAAGTAGATCCTTCCAAATATAAGTTGCGAAGTCGTCAAAGAATCTAAACATATTCCATATAAAACTTAGATCGTTTAGTGCTGAATCTAGTAGAAAGATATCCACCAATCGTTAGAATAAAGATCGTATAAGATCAGAATAAACGTCGTCCTGGAAACTGTCCATGTGAGTAGACTTTGAAATATAAGTCTTGAGTCTTGCTAGCTTCGACTTTGATCTTGTCTTTGATCTTCGACTTTGATCTTGGACTTTGTCAAAAGAGTCGTAAGTCTTCAGACTAGACTGATAAAGATGTTTTGTCAACTTCAAAATACTTTAAGAGAATTTATCCAACACCCCCAACCTGCTGGAGCTGGCCCAACCGCTTCTTTGACCCTGAGTACCTCCAAGGACAAAGGGGCAACTGTTGGTGGAGTTCCTTATACCCATTCTCGCCCATCCCTTGTTCAGCGTGGTTTAGGGCATAATAAGCCTCCCCCTGTTACTGGCAAGTCTGATGTGCCTCTAAAAGACCTTCCCATTGATGCTCCTCAATCCCCCCTCGGTCTTGGGCTGCAGTTACTAAGTCGACAACCAAGGGGTACAACATTTCCTATGTTCCTCCTGTAATTGTTGACAGTAAAAGATGGTGCAAATTTCAGAGGGAATCTTGTTTGCCCACCCAAAATGGGAGGAATGCCTCATTGGGTATTTTATTGGGAAGAGACTCCCTTTTAAGATGACAAAAGATGCCCTCAAGTTTGCTTGGGGTCACTATCTGGCTAAAGTGGTCGCTGCTGATCTAGGTTTTTATTACTTCCACATTCCGAATAGGGAATTCAAAAGGAAAGTGCTGGAGGGGGGCCCATCACGGTAGCAAAAATTCCCCACATCCTCCAACAATGGCACCCAACGTTGAAGCTTAAGAAAATTTCCCACAGCTTGATGCCTATATGGGTTCGACTCAGGAATATTCCTGTTTCGCTGTGGTCTACTATGGGTATAAGTGCACTTGCTAGTGCCATTAGTAAGCCTCTATTTGTGGACAATCACACTGAGTAGATGATTATGGTCACATTTGCCCGTGTTTGCATTGAGATTGATGCTTCGCATACCTTCCCTGAAGTTATTGATTTTATGTTGAAGGGTGAATCTCACTCTATTGCAGTCCATTATCAATAGGTCCCAACTCTTTGTTCGTCTTGTTGCACTTTTGGACATAGGTGTGCTGATCCTATTGCTCCTAGCCCCTCTAAAGCTATTCCAATAGCCCCTAAGCCACCCGCTACTTGTCCTCATGGTGAGTGGCGTGAAGTTCGTGGGAAGTGTAATTCTAAACTCCCTGGTACTGGCGACACTGCTCCCGTTGCTCGCTCTATTATCCCCCCTCCTCGAGGAGTAGAACTTCAATCCCCTGCACCATAGGAGAATATGCCAAAGGTAATTGCTCTGTTGAAGGTGAGAGTCTAAGACCCCTCTCCTTCGTTCGAACTTCTTCCTGGCACTTCTATGGGTCCTCCCCAAGCTGGCCATCTCTAGGCACCGGATTGCTCAGTGTCGGACTCGCATTTATCTTCGGATGAAAAAGTAGTGGATGAAGTCAACTCAAGAGGCCATGATTCTGACTCCCTCCTTGTGGTCACTTCATGCATCCTAGAGGAAGCTGCTCCACCCAGGCTTCTTCCTGGACCCAACTTGGCTATCCCTGTTAGTCAGAAAGGAATTCTTTGTTTTGCCTTGGCTGATGCTAGCCTTCCTCCTAAATCGATGCTTGTGCCATCCTCGACTAAGAAACAAGGTGGCAAGCAACGGTAACATCTCTTCCTTTTGCTTTTTATGTTTTTTGGTCAAGAATATTAGGGGTCTTGAGAACCCCCTTAAATAGGCTGAAATAAGGAATTTTGTTAGAACCAATCACCTTAGTTGTGTTGGTATTTTAGAGACTAAGATTTCCCCTGCTATGTACCCTGCGGTCTCGAGTACTCTGCTTCCTGGTTGGTCTTGGTGTACCAATCTTGTCCACTTGCCTCGAGGGAGAATATTGGTGGGGTGGAACCCCTCGTTCGTTTCTTTTGGCTTGTTTGCGAGCTCTTCCCAGGCCATCCATGGACGGTTGGAATGCCTTAGCAGCGACGTTACTTTCAACATTTCTGTGGTTTATGCGGAACATTCTTTTGTTTTGAGAAGACCTCTTTGGGCTGACCTGCTGCAGTCTAGCTTCTTCTTCTCAAACTCACCCTGAATTGTCGCAGGGGATTTCAATGCTATTCGTTTTGCTTCGGATAGGGCGGATGGATCTAACTATTGGATTCCTGCTTTTGATGACTTTGGTGACTGTCTTATCCAAGCCGGTTTGGATGACCTTAGATATGTTGGCCGCAGGTTTACTTGGCAACCTCCTCGGGTTCCAATCGTAGGCTAAGGAAAATCGATGGAGTGTTGGTTAACTCGGCTTGGAATTCTATCTTCTCCTTTTCTAAGGCTTCATTTTTGGCTCCTAGAATTTCTAATCACTCTCCAATAGTTGTTAGGATTTTGCCTACCCCGAACATCCGCAAGCCTTTTAAGTTCTTTAATTTTTGGATAACCCATCCGGCCTTCTTTGACTTGGTGTCTCAGGTTTGGGAGTCCTCCTTCTCTAGTACGCCTATGTTTGTCGTTTGTTGTAAACTTCGGGCTCTCAAGTGCAGACTTAAACTTCTGAACAAAGAGGCCTTCTCGGACTTATCTTCTAGAACCGCTGAAGCTAGGCAAGCACTATTGGATGCGCAAGATGCCATCCAGCTGGATCCTTTTAACCAATTGCTGGCTGACGCCGAAAAGGAGCACCTGCGGGTCTTCTCTGATCTTTGCCTGCAAGAAGAATCTTTCTTCAGGCAAAAATCTAAGGTGCGGTGGCTCAATGAAAGCGATCTCAACACTAAGTATTTTCATCATTCAGTCAAGCGAAGCCACCTCCGGAACAGAATCCTCTCGATCTCGATGGTAATAACCAGATTACGGATCCTTCGAAGTGCAACAACTCTTTGTTTCACACTTCCGAACCTTTTGGTAGCTTCCCCCCCCACTCCATTGTGCCCTCGATTGAGGAGATCCGAACGAACTTGGAGCATACTCTAGCTGGTGATCAGGTTCAAGTTCTTTCTCGCCCAATCTCTAATGAAGAAATTCGACATACTTTGTTTTCTCTTGCGAGTGGTAAAGCGCTAGGCTCAGATGGATTTAATGTGGACTTTTTTAAACGGTCTTGGTGGATTGTTGGCCCCTCGGTGTTGCTAGCGGTATGAGATTTCTTTGATTTCGGTAATCTTCTTCGGGAGATCAATTCTACCATTCTTACCTTGGTCTTGAAGATCCCTAATGCCTCGACCGTCAATGACTTCAGACCTATAGCTTGTTGCAACACAATCTATTAGTGCATTACCAAGATTTTGGCCAACAAGTTATCCGTTGTGCTTCTTTCTATGATCAGTCTACCTCAGAATGCTTTTGTTAAGGGTAGACGTATCAGTGATAACATTTTGTTAGCCCAAGAGTTGTTCGGTGATTTTCATCACGAATCTTATCGGCTGAAATACATCATTAAGGTCGACTTTTGCAAAGCCTATTATTCAGTAGATTGGAACTTCATTGAGCTAACCTTATTAACCTTTGGTTTTCCCTTTGTCTTCGTTAAGTGGATTATGGTTTGCATTCGGTCTCCCAAGTTCTCCATCTCCTTAAATGGTGAATTGCATGGTTTCTTCCCTAGTGGACGAGGTATTCGTCAAGGTGACCTTATGTCTCCCTACTTATTCACGCTCGTTATAGAAGTTTTCACAGGGATCCTCAATGCTCAAACCAAGATGCCGGACTTTGTTTTCTTTGGGAGATGTAAAGCATCTAGGCTCTCCCACCTCTTCTTCGCAAATGATGTACTCCTCTTCTTGGAGGCTAATATGGCGTCTTTGCAACTTTTAAAGGACGGAATTCACTTATTTGCCAGTTGGTCTGGGCTCACTCCCAACCTTAACAAAAGTGAAATCTTCCTCTCGGGAGGACCCACTTCCCTGAGGGATGCCTTGGTGAGCACCTTCGACTGTCAATTAGGCTCCCTACCTTTTAGGTACCTCAGTGTGCCTATCATCTCTTCTAGGTTGGGCAAGGAGGATTGTGTCTCCCTGGTAAATGCTATCATGACGAGAGTTTAGTCTTGGACCAACCGCTTCCTCTCCTTAGCGGGCAAGCTACAGCTAATTAGGTCAGTTCTCCATTCTATCCAGGTTTACTGGTCAAGTGTCTTTATCCTTCCCTCCTCGGTTACTAATCGAATAGAGCAGATTTTCTGGCAATTCCCTTAGAAAGGCCCGGATTTGGGTGCAGAAGGAGCCAAGGTTGCTTGGGATGAAGTCTGTTTACCTAGAGATGAATGTGGTTTGGGGATCCATTCCCTTCGTGAGAGCAATAAAGCTGCCATGCTTAAACACATATGGCTCCTTTTTACTGACAAAGAGTCGTTATGGTGTAAATGGATTCATTTCACATTCTTAAAGCGTAAGAACTTCTGGATAGTCCCTAGGCCTACTTTTTGTTCGTGGGCATGGAAGAAATTACTTGGCCTCCATGATTTTATTCAGCAGCAACTTATTTGGCGTATTGGGAATGGACTTTCAATTTCCTTTTGGTTTGATCCTTGGCGCCCTCATGGCCCCCTCAATAAACTCTTCTTCAATCGGGAAATATATTGTTTTGGTATCACGCGGCTTGCCTCAGTTGCTACTGGCCCCTCAGTTGCTACTGGCCTGTTGGCCTTGCCCCTCCCTTCTAATTCTACTATTACGACCACCTTGGTGAGTTGGGTTGACCCCCTTCCGGTTCTTAATGGCGAAAATGACCATCTCCTATGGCTTTGTCACTCTTCGGGTGTGTTCTCTACAGCCTCTGCTTGGAGCTTATTATGGTCAAAGGGTACCGTGGTGCCCTGGTCCCGCTTCATTTGGAGTCCCTCGTTGCCTCCTTGGTATCAATCCCGCATGTGGTTGATTACCCGCAATCGCTTACCAACCCAGGTACTTCTACTTTCGCATGAGAGAATCCCGCAAGTTTCTTGTGCTTTTTGTTCTTCTAGGCCATACTCAATCGACCATTTATTTTTTGGTTGTTTTGTAACCGGTGGCCTTGCAACTTTCTCAGCAGCTAAATGCAACTTGCCCTGGCGAAATCGTTCTTGGAAGGACAACTTATTGTGGGCAATTGAGCACTTTTCCGGCATAAGTTTTCACCATTCTCTAGCTCGGTTTGCCTTTGGCGCCCTTTGTTATCTCATTTGGAAAGAGAGGAATAACATTATCTTCCGCAATCAAATTCTATTCCTCTCGGCCTTAAAGGAGCATCTTCGTAAAGCTATCAAAGATAAGGCCTTAACTTTCGCAAAGGTTCTGGATACCCCTTGTAACAGAAGACTCCAGCTGGGTTGGGGAATTCATCCATCAATCTTTGATTGATTTTGCTGGTTTTTCTAGTTGCTACTTTTGTCTTCTTCAATGGCTCCACACCTGCTACCTCTCATGGAGAGTCTTGTTGGAGTGTACTAGGAGGTACCCCCCTTTTTCCCTAAGGGTCTCTCTTCTGTTGCACTGCTGGATTGCTTGTTTGGTGGAGTTGGTTTGGTCGACTGCCCCTCCTCTTCACTACTTTATGAAAGATCCATACCCATTTTGCTGGCGCCTTGATAGTTCCTGTTGCTGATGCGGTTTTTGGTCTTCTCCTTTGATGTGGACTCTCGCTCATCTCTCGATTGGAGCGGGTTTTTTTGTCCTTTGTCTGTTGGGTCTACTCCCTTATTGTTTGTTGCTGTTTTTTTTTTTTTTTTTTTGTGCGGGCTACCGTTGTTTTGGTGGCTCTTTCTCCTCTCGTATTTGTTGTTGGCTGCTGGTTGGCTCTTTCTTTGCTGCCTTGTCTCTTTCTCTTGCAGCTTCTTTTTCCCTCGACATCCTTCCACTCTTTTTTACATGTTGTCTTAATGAGTGTAAGCTTTTTGGTGCTTGGGTTCCCCTACTATACAGCTATATAGCTTCTTGGTTCTAAAGTTCAATATATATCTTACCTTTTACCAAATATATATATATATATATATATATATATATTCCTTCATGCCATTCCACCAGTACTATTGACGTAAATTCCGATACATCTTTGTACTACCCGAATGAATACTATAATTACTCCTATGTGCTTCCGACAGAATTTCCTCTTTTATTTCTTCATTGTCAAGAACACATATTCGTCCCTAATATCTGACTATTCCATCTTTAGAGACTTGAAATTCCGGTCTTTTTCCGGATGATACTTCGTTTCGTAATTTTCGATCTCCGAGTTAGACTATTGTAGGGTCCTAATTTTCTGAATAATTTCTGGTTCAATCCTTATTGTGGTTAGTACACCGATGAGATGGTCTATCTCCAATTTAAACTCTGAATTCGCTATTGTTTTCAACAGATTCCATTCTGTTACTCTTTCACTTGCCATATCTATGGCTGACTTACGACTAAGGGCATCTGCCACCTTATTTGCCTTTCTTGGATGGGACAATATTTCACAATCATAATCCTTTAGTAGCTCCATCCATCTTCTCTACCTCATGTTTAGTTCCTTTTGCGAAAATAGATACTTTAGACTCTTATGGTCTGTATAGATTTCAAATTTCTCTCCATACAGATAATGCCTCCATATTTTCAAAGCAAAATTTATGGTCGCCAACTTGAGATCAGGAGTTGGGTAGTTCAATTCGTAGGGTTTCAACTATCTCGATGCATAGGCTATGGCCTTATCATGTTGCATCAGAACACATTCCAATCCTTTAGGAGATGCATCACTATATATTGTGAATCCACCAGATCCAGACGAAATAGTTAATATTGGAGCTGTGGTCAATCTCCTTTTGAGTTCCTAGAAACTCCTTTCACATTCTCCATTCCATTCGAATTTTACGTTCTTTCGAGTCAATTTTGTCAATGGACCTGCAGGTCGTGAGAATCCTTCAATAAATCTTCTGTAATAACTTGCTAGTCCAAAGAAACTCCGTATCTCAGTCGGCGTTATGGGTTTCGGCCAATTTCCTACCATATCGACTTTCGCTGGGTCCACTGAATTTCCTTCTCCTGACACCACATGTCCTAAAAATATTATGCGGTCCAGCCAAAATTCACACTTACGGAATTTGGTGTACAATTTATGGTCCCTAAGGATTTGCAGCACTACTCTCGGGTGTTGCTCATGTTCTTCCGATCCTTTGGAGTATATCAGAATATCATCAATGAAGACAATTACAAACTAATCTAAATAGGGCTCGAACACCCTATTCATTAGGTCCATGAATAAAGCTGGGGCATTCATCAATCCAAAAGGCATCACTAGGAATTCATAATGCCCATAGCGAGTTCTAAACGCGGTCTTAGGAATGTCTTCCTTCTTAATCCTTAGCTGATAATATCTTGACCTCAAGTCAATTTTAGAAAAAACCGAACTTCCTTGCAGTTGGTCAAATAGGTTATCAATTCTAGGTAATGGGTACTTATTCTTAATGGTCACTTGATTCAGTTGCCTATAGTCGATGCACAAGCGCATCGACCCATCCTTCTTTTTCACAAATAGGACCGGTGCACCCCACGGGGATGCACTAGGCCTAATGAATCCTCTATCGAGTAATTCCTGCAGTTGTACTTTTAACTCTTTTAGTTTTGCCAAAGCCATCCTATACGGGGCTTTTAGTATCGGTCTTGTTCCAGGCGTCAATTCAATTTTGAACTCAATCTCCTAGTTCGGCAGTAATCCAGGCAGTTCCTTAGGAAGCACATCCTAAAATTCCCTGACTACTCGAATTTCACCGAGCTTAGCCTCCTCCTTCGTATAGTCTTTTACTACTGTCAGGTATCCTTGACATCCTTCATCAAGAAGCGCATAGGCTTCCACTACCGAAATGAGAGCTATGGAGGGGTTTGTCTGATCTCTGTAAAATTCAAAACTAGGTCGATCAACTAGGTTAAATTGAATCACCTTTCTATAACAGTCCATCTTAGCTCGTTGATCATGGAGCTAGTCCATTCCTATGATGACATCAAAGTCATACATAACCATCACTATTAGGTCTATTTCCAGACCTTGTCCCCCTATGGTTATCTTACACTTCTTACATATTAATGTAGACAACACCATATCCTTGAACGGTGTAGAAACACAAAGAGGTGTCTAAAAAGATGTAGTTCCTATCACACTCAATCGTCTATACCTTTCAGACACAAAAGAATGCGTAGCACCTGTATCGAATAACACATATGCCTTGTTGCCATTGATAGAAATCGTACCTGTGATAACGTTTTTGGAAGCTTTTGCTTTCTCCTGGGTGATCACATACACCCTTCCTTATGCCGACGATCTCTGTGATTTCCCTTGTGAAGGTGGTCCGCCTACACATTGTTGCTCTTGTCGCACCGAGTTGGCATTTGGCTGCGATCCTTCTTGTGGACAATTCCTCCTGAAGTGTCCTCTCTATCCACAACCAAAGCACCTCGATTGATCGTTACAGGGTCCTGGCCCATGGTGTCTACCACATCTCTGGCAAGAATTGTTTTGATATGACGCTCTCCATAGAAGCTGACTACTCTTGGTCTTTCCAAAATTTCCAAAATTTCGCTTTTTCTTAGACTCCCAAGGTAGTTCTCAATTCGAATAAGGTCTCTTGCCTCGTTGGGCATCATTCAATGTCAACTGCCTTCCCGATTCCATCCGCTCTCTTATCACTTCGTGCTCTACAAGCTACGCCCTTTCATAAATCTCAGTATAATCTCTTATATTCAAGGGCACCAGTTGTTTCCTAATATCTGTCTTTAGTCCTTTCAGGAATCTCTTAGCCTTTTCCTCTTGGCCCTCTATCAATCTAGGGGCATACCTAGACAACTCAGAAAACTTTGCTTCGTATTGGTCTACCGACAGCTCCTTTTGTTCTAGTTGAACAAATTCAGTAATTTTCTTATCTCTGGCACAATAAGAGAAATGCTTTCTATTGAAAGTTCTAACAAACTCATCCCAATTTATGGTAGTACTAGGTGAAAAGATTGTGTCTCTAGAGGCTCTCCACCAATACTTAGCATTTCCTTCCAGTTGGTACTTTGCCAAGGTTATTTTCTCCGCATTGTTGCAATTCAACCGAAAAATTCTTTCTATCCCATCGATCCATTATTCCGCCTCCTTAGGACTTCCCATTCCAGTAAACTTAGGTGGTTTCAACTTCAGGAATTGTTCCACCAATCCCTGAGCATGACGTTCTACTCTTGGTTGTTGATGTCGTGCTTGTCTCTCCATCAAATTCCTTATGTTAGCCAATGCCTGCAAGATATCCTCCATTCGAGGTTCGGCCCTTGAAGCAGTGGCTTCAGCCCTTGATGGGTGAGAACTTCTTGTTCGTACCATGGTTTCCTGCAGTTTATCAAGTATTTGCCTCAAGAACAATTAGTGACTCAATGTCACTAATCAAGAAAATAATGTAAAAACGTTACTAAAGTCACATAAGTAGCATAAAATGTTACTTGCACGCAAAGGTAACTCACAATAGTTACCAGTATTATACAAGTGCACTCAATCACCCGTTGTTCATAGTTAGTCAACTACCCCCAGCTACTGCCTTATTGTGCCCATCATTATATCCTCCTTCCCTACTAATGCACCTTATCACTCCAGACAAAACCAAGCTCTGATGCCAAAACTTTGTGACGCCCTCGACGGCCCCCGATCCGTTAGGGCCGCCACACCTCTTTTCTTATACTGGATGTTCTTTAATCTGATACCCTTGGATTTCGGCGAATCCGCAAGTTTGGGGTTCTATCACATTTTTCATTGGTCCCTGCGCAATTTTACTGCGGAAGCGGATCCATCATCTCCTTTCCTAAACTTTGAAATGATGCACACTAGATATATATATAGATGTCAATCAGGCACTTTTTATTTACATATATTTCATAGACGTCGTTCGTCGGTACATCAAAAGCCAAAGTTTTCTATATTGGCTATATCCAAAAATTGATCGACTTCTACATTAGCCATTTACGATGTCATCTATCTTCAAGTGCCGGTGTCCCAAAAATCCACTACTGTCCTCTCGTCCCCTGCTACTCTACCCCACTCGAGCCTCCATCATCGTCCTCTGGTGGCGGTGGCAGCGGCCCCATGGTACGTCCGTCCCTCCGGACATATAGGACCACAAACTCCTGATACACGGGACCCGAGGGGAGGCCGGTGTCAACCATCAATATCACCCGTATCCGGATAAAAGTGAGTCCTAGTATATCAAGGTCAAGATGCTCCAATTGTTCCCATCGCATATCGACGGGAATGCCATAGAAAGTACCGAAAGACGCAGGCAGCAGCGGCATTTTTATCACTCTGTAATATGTTAGCCCCACGAGGGGTGAGTACACTACTCAGTAGTCAAAGTTATACTAAACTTTATTACATACGTCTATCGCTACCCGATTCCATGCAATCCAAATCAGCACGCATAATAGTAGTCATAAACATGCATCAATTCAAGAAGATATAATAATGGACTGGCATATCCAAAACAATGAGAATTCAGAAATTCATTTTATCTCAATCCACTAACACCATCTTCCGAAGGACCAATGCTTGCCTCCCTCCAGGCATATCGCACCCTACCTAGCATCACAAAGTCCTCCGATTTCATATTTTAGTCACCAAGCATCCGGAGTGTGTTACATTACACCTCCAGGCATCTCGCACCCCACTTGGCATCATGAGGAACCTCCGGGGCTCACCATGTCAATGATGTCCCCAGGCATCCAAAACATGTTGCGTCACACTTCCAGGTATCTCGACACCCAGGGAACCTCCAGGGCTTACCAGTCCCTAGACACATAGAGGCATCGCCACTATGATCCTCCAGGCAACTCGACACCTAGGGCATCGTCGTCCTAGGGGTCCGACGGCATCAATAACACATCAACCATGGTGTAGCAGTCAAACCATTTTAAATGCCAAAAAATCTTTCGTGTGGTCAATACACAAGAATTACATCGATTTCAAAATCTTCGATTCATAAGATGAACCTTAGTGCAACAACTCTTTAAAAAAATATGTCAAGCTCATATCGATGAAATCAACTCACAAAATCGAAAGCATGATACCGAATCCATAAAATACATTTTCACATTTAAATCTCAAATGTTTTTTGAAATTCATGGGTATAGACTCGAGACGTACTCTTGCCTCAAGACTTAACATTCATACGCGATAATTTTCATCAAAACCATGAACATTTGTCAAAATATTGGAATTGGCACGTCGGCAGTCAATAATCTCAATTTCGACCCTAAAGTTTTCAAAGTAGTTCACACACATAAAATCTTAAAGTTTCAAAATATTTGGAAATCAGCACATATGTGGCACGAGAGGCCAGCTTGGTAAGGTGCAAATACTAAAAAGGTCGGTCCCACGAGTGGCCTTACGTGACGAAAAATTTCTAGGTGAGGTGCCATCGCGAGAACGTGACCATATGTGACGTCTCGACACGGTATTGGTAATTGAAAGGGCTAGTAGAATACCTAGAAGGGCGTGAATAGGTGTGAAAATAGACTTTGACAACTATTTCAAAACACAGAAGTATATCGCAACAAATAAGGTAAAGAAGTTCGGGGAAGAGAAAAATAAACACAAGATTTATAGTGGTTAGGCTTAAATCAAGCCTACGTCCATTATCTCACGCTGACAGCCTTCTGGCTGGTTTCCACTATGAGTCGAAAGAGAATGTTATAGCACTGTGATCTTAACTTATCAATGAGGTGTCTCTACTGTTCTCACAAGATCACTCTCTAGAGTTTCTCACTTTCGAATACAAGTTTAAGCACTAAATGATGAAGGACAAGAGAATTGGACGCTTCAGACTTCGGAATTCTTCTTTCACACTCTTCTCAGATGACTTGAAAAATCCCCTTAAATACTCCCCCATGTCTTGTCGACCGTTGGCACTTTCCAAAGGAATTCTTCTAATCAACCTGTTGGATAGAATCAGTCAAGGAGATCTCAAGTTGTTTGAAGATTAAGATGAAAGCCCATCAATCCTATTCGCCCATACAATTAAGATCTTAGTTTCCATAAGTAGATTCTTTCCAAATAAGATTGCCTTCCAAAATTAATTGCTTCTTCGAAATTGATTCCAATTAAGATAACCAATATGGTAAGTGGTATTTCCAACCAAAAAGGCTAATATATCTTGTGCGTACTGAAACTTTGAAGAAAATAATCCTGAGTTTGATTAAGTCTTCATTCTTGCGTTTAGTCTGAAACTTGTCAGAGTGGGGAAACTTCGATTTAAGATAGACTTTGACACGAAGTGTGGCAATCTTGAGAATAGAACTTAGATAAGTTTTGTCAGCTTCAAAATATCATAGGAGTTTTCTCCAACAATCTCCCCATTTTTTTATGGTGACAAAACTTTCCTGCAGATTTAAGCAAAACAACACTTTAGTAGTACATGATAACTTATAAAAATAGATTGTTATAAATCTGGATAACATTGGTTCTGCAATCACAAAAAACACATTAATCTTGTCATTGTCAATTTAGACAAAGACTTAATCCAAACCAAATCCATAATCACAACCACAAAAGGTTACCGCAAAATGTAGTCACGACACAAACAATTCAAACAAGTTCAAACAAATTAAATCTGCAAACAAACAATTAAATTTGCTCTCATTCTCCCCCTTCTTGTCAATAGCAAAAAGAAAGAGAAAGTCAAAATAGAAGGATAAAAATAAAAGATAAATGCAATTAAGGTTGTCTAGGAACTCGAACTAGTCGGAAATCCCCTAGCGATTGCACTACCTCCTCAAGTTTCTCCTAGCACTTATGACAAACATTCTCAACCTTGGCTACAATCTGTGAAACTTGTTGATTCATGGTCTAAACTTGAGTGTCTAGAGACTGTACCTTGCTAGTGAGAAAATCTGAAGTAGATTTCAAGGCAGTGTGAAACTTCTAGACCTCAATCTCCATCGCATATTGCTGAGCTTTAACCTCCAAAAGGAGCTCTATTATCCTTGGATAGTTTGCATCAGGTTCTGTTTGAGCACTAGCTTTAGCAAAGTGAATTTGTGGAGAATTGAGAGCTGAGGGAATATCAACTTGATCGAGGGCAGTTTGTTTGGTACCCTGACTTGGAGTAGACTCTTCAACCTCAACTTCAGGAAACTGAGATGCAAAAACATCTTCGGGGTCTGCAGGAGATCTACTTATACCATCACTCGCATTATGTGGAGAAGAAGTCCCTGTTTTCTCATGAGCTCCTCCTATTTCTGTGCCTACAGGTGGAGAAGAAATTCTTTCTTCTTGTACCTTTTCTTTCTCAGAACGAGAGTGATGTTCTGTCTCAGTTTGTACTTCTTCAAGGTCATTATTGGTTGCTTTAGAGTCCTCTGATAATGTTATTGCAACAATCTTTCCATCAGAGTCATTGTTGTCATCCTCACCCTTCTCTTCAGAATCACCTTTTTCTTCTTCTTCATCTTCAGCTCTTGCTTCTTTTTCTTCTGTTTCTTCTTGCTCTGCTTCTTCTTCCTCCTCTTCATCTACTATGTCTCTTCCTTCTCTTTCCTTTGATTTCTCAAAAGCAACAAAGCCTTGAAGATTTTTTAAGGCAATGGCAGAAATGGTTAGATCATCTTCATCCTCTTCATCCTACAAGATGAGTGATCTCCTTTTCTTTGCAGTTTTTTGCGCAACTTCCTTGCCTTTGCGCTTTCTTGAAACAATAGATCCTTCCTTGATTTTGCTCGAGGATTCCTTCTTCAAAAACTCAATGTCCTTAGTTAGATACTTCAGCCTCATTTTTGAGATCATCTTTATTCCTATTTCCATAGGAGCAATAGTTCATGAACAAAGCAAAGAGGGAAATTGGATCTAAAAATGGCAGAACAACTTTGTAACCAAGGCAGAGTAGGGCAATTGGCCTTTTTCTTTCATGACAATCTTGCACATATGTGGCAGGATGGTATGAGGAAGTGAAAAACGAATCCCATTGCAGATTGCCCACATTATTCTTGCCTCAAATCTGGAAACATCAGTTTTGGAGGCTGCCTTGGGTCTAATGCAGTTGATAACGATTTTGTGCAACAAAATGTTGGAGGATGGCAATTAAGAGTATGTGATACCTCCACTTGGTAGTCTATCCTTTACTAGAAATCTAGTGGCTTGACCTATGGAGATATTGATTGGTTGAAAACCACTTCTTTCACTCCTAGAATATCGGCTAGAATGTTAACATCCACAACAAAGGCTTTATCACAAACAGTGTACCGAATGCAATTCTGATCAAGGAAAGACAGATTTGAGTAGAAGTATGTTGTCAATTCCGGATGGGCCACAGCCGTCTCAGCACAAAACTTTTCAAGTTAAAGGATGGCCAACTTTTCCCTCAAGTTAACCTTTATCGAGTCTAAAAAGTCAAAATCTACTGTTCGAGGGTTTATCACCCCTCTATTCAGCATTTGGGCATAAACCCTTTTATGCTCTTTAGAACGAAACAGTTTCATTCTTTCACCAGGACGTCAATAGCCACACCCATCCTAGGTTGAAAATTTGTAAAGATCCGCTCGTCATCATCCTTATTTTCAGGCTGATTCTCAGAACTAAATCTAGGATTAGAAAGAAAATGAAGAAAAGCCTTTTCTGCCGATCCTTTTAGGGCCACTCTTATTCTTTCCATGGCTCTTAAGAACAGAGTTTCATTCCCATGCCCATGGCCTTTCAGAAAACTAGTGATAAAGGACATTAGAGAACCACCATGTTTCAGATAACAATAATGCTTGTAAAGAACCTGGGGTGTCAAAACTCTAAGTGGAACCGCATCTTGTTCAACTTCTTCCAATGGTTGATGAGGAGAGTCTTCACCAGTAAGATCAAAATGACTCAGCCCTTCTGGCACATTCCGAGGCCCCTGACTTGCGATCCGAGAAGATTTCCTTTGGTGTGACATGGATGCAGACTTAGAAGATTTCGTAGATATGTTCGAGTGAAGAAAAGATCAAAACTTGCAGAGGAGTTTTGAGAGTAAAAATCGAGAGTGAGAGAGAAACGGTATTTTAGGATTTTGAAAATATGTGCTCAAAGGAAATACTAAGAGGTATTTAAAGAAATTGAAAGGGGGTATACGAAATGTCACAAGGATAAATGCCTTTTCAGAACAAATTTTAAAAAGGCAACTGTTGAAAATTTGAAATTCAAAAATAACTAATAAAGTAGCAATTTCTAAAGATAAAATAGGCAAGTGACGATTCAAATAATCATACCTTTTCATCTTTACATACCAAAAAATAAAATACCTAGAATCGAGAGATTCTCATACTGAAGTAGCTTCTTGAGGTTATGAGTCTAACCAACTTCAGACTTTAATCGATAGGAGAGATAATATTCAGCTTGCTGAGAATAGACTCAAATAAGTTTTCTCTAACGGTTTTGTGAAGATGTATGCCAGCTGATTCTTTGAATCAATAAATTGAACCATAATCTCGTCATTCTGGACATGATCTCTTATAAAATGATGTCAAATCTCTATATGCTTCGCTCTTAAATGAAGAATGGGATTTCTAGTGAGATTGATAGCACTTGTGTTGTCGCATACGATCTCTGTGTAGGATTCTTCTATTCCAAAGTCTCTTAGTTGTTGTCTTATCCAAAGAATTTGATAACAACAACTCCCAAGAGCAACATATTCTGCTTCTGATGTTGATAAAGCCATTGTACTTTGTTTCCTTGAGAACCAAGATACTAGCATTTGTCCCAACAGTTGACAAGTGCCAAATGTGTTCTTCTCGTTGATTCTACAACCGGCTAGATCAGCGTCAAAATAACCAAGAAGAGTAAAGTCTCATTCTTTTGGATACCATAGACCCAGCTTTGGAAAAGTTGCAACATATTTTATGATGCATTTAACAGAACTAAGATGAAATTCCTTTGGATTAGACTAAAATCTAGCACAGATGCACACACTGAGTAAAATGTCAAGTCTAGAGGTAGTGAGGTAAAGAAGAGAGCCGATCATGCTTTTGTATAGTTTATGATCTACTTTCTTCCCTCCTTCATCCTTGTCCAGTTTTGATGAACTCGACATAGGAGTTTCTGTCCTCTTGCAATTCTCCAATCCAAATTTGTTGATGAGATCTTTGGCATATTTCTCCTGGTGAATGAATATACCTTTCTTTGATTGTCTGACTTGTAATCCCAAAAAGAATGTCAATTCACCCATCATGCTTATTTCGAATTCATCCTGCATAGATCTTGAAAACTTCTTGCAGAGACTTTTGTTAGGAGAACCAAAGATTATATCATCTACATAAATTTGTACAAGTAGAAAATATTTTCCTTCCCTTTTTATAAATAGAGTAGTATCAACATTTCCTTTTTCAAAACCATTATGAGTTAGAAACTTACTCAATATTTCATACCAGGCTCATGGAGCCTACTTCAGACCATATAATGCCTTTTTTCAATCCTATAGATAGAGTATGGTTTTCTTAGATCTTCAAATCCTGGTGGTTGTTCCACATAGACTTCTTCTTTAATGAATCCATTAGGAAGGAACTTTTGACATCCATCTAGAATAACCTGAAATTTTGGAAACAAGTAAAAGCAAGTAATAATCTAATTGCTTCTAACCTTACTACCGATACATAGGTCTCGTCATAGTCTATTCATTCTTCCTATGTGTATCATTTCGCCACGAGTCTTGCTTTATTTCTGATCACTTTTCCTTTCTCATCCATCTTGTTTCTGAAAACCTACTTCGTTCCAATAACAAATTTACCTCTAGGTTTTGGAATCGACTCACATACATCATTGATGCTAAATTGTCTGAATTATTCCTGCATAGCTTCTATCTAGCTTTCATCAGACAATGCTTCTTCTACTCATTTTGGTTCTATCTCAAAAACAAGTGCTAAAGCACTGGAGTCTTCTCTTCCTTTGGATCTGATGCGAATTTCTTCATCAATGTTGTCAATAATAAGTTCTTTGGGATGACTTGACTTGTGCTTCTAGTTGCTATTTGGCCTGAAAGTCTGTTGATCCTCTGTTCCGTTTGAATCTTCTTGTTCTACTTGTTGCTGTACTCCAGAAGTCTAAACTTTATTGGGGGAGACAGACTTTGTTAAGTTTGGAACTGGTTCAGACTCTTCAAGTTGAACCTGATCTGGTTGAATCTACATAGTTTCCTAAAATCCGACATTCATAGATTCTTCCACAAATTAAGTCTTCTTGTTAAAAACCCTATAAGCTTTGCTTGAAGTTAAATAGCCAAGAAAAATTCCTTCATCTTATTTTTCTTCAAACTTTCCAGATCGATCATTCGTATTCTTCAAAATAAAACATTTACAGCCAAAGACATTAAAGTAGGAAACATTTGGCTTCTTCCCTTTATATACTTCATAGGGAGTCTTCTCTAGGATAGGCCTTAAAAACACCCTATTGATAATATAACATGCAATAGAAACTGCTTCTGCCCAAAAGCGAGAGAGTATTTTGCTTTCTATCAACAGAGTTTTGGCCATCTCCTATAGAGATCTGTTTTTCCTTTCAACGACCTCATTTTCTTCTAGAGTATATGGAGAGGAGAAAACATGCTGAAAACCAAATTCATTACAAAAGTCTGCAAAATCTTGATTTTCAAATTCATCTCCATGATCTGTCTTTATGCTTGAAATTGCATAACCCTTCTCGTTTTGAACTTTCTTGACAAAGTTTGAGAAGTATGCAAAAGTCTTAGACTTATTTGCTAAGAAGAACACCCAAGTGAAACGAGAATAATCATCCATGATTACCAAACAATTTTTCTTTCTACCAAGACTTTGAGTTCTTGTTGGCCCAAAGAGATCCATATGAAGAAGCTGTAACACTCGACTGGAAGAAACCTGATTTACTGGTTTAAAAGAACTTCTAACCTATTTTCCCAAGACATAGGGAGTGCATCGAAAGGGCTAGGAGAACACCTAGAGGGGGGTGAATAGGTGTGAAAACAAACTTTAACAACTATTTCAAAACACAAAAGTATATTGCAGCAAATAAAGTAAAAAGAGTTCAGGGAAGAGAAAAATAAACACAAGATTTATAGTGGTTAGGCTTAGATCAAGCCTACGTCCACTCTCCCACGCTGACAACCTTCTGGCTGGTTTCCACTATGAATCGAAAGAGAATGTTACAGCATTGTGATCTCGAATTTTCAGTGAGGTGTCTCTACTGTTCTCACAAGATCACTCTCTAGAGTTTCTCACTTTCGAATACAAGTTTAAGCATTAAATGATGAAGGACAAGATAATTGGAAGCTTCAGACTTTGGAATTCTTCTTTCACGATCTCTTCGAATGACTTGAAAAATCCCTTTAAATACTCTTTCATGCTTTGTCGACCGTTGGCACTTTCTAGAGGAATTTTTCCAATCAACTCGTTGGATATAATCAATCAAGGAGATCTCAAGCCATTTAAAGATTGAGATGAAAGCCCGTTAATCATGTTCGCTCATACAATCAAGATCTTGGTTTCCATAAGTAGATTCTTTCCAAATAAGCTCGCCTTCCTAAAATGATTTGCTTCTTCGAAATAGATTCCAATTAAGATAACCAATGTGATACATGATATTTCCAATCAGAATGCCTGATATATCTTGTACGTACTGAAATCTTGAAGAAAATAATCCTGAGTTTGATTAAGTCTTCATTCTTGCATTCAGTCTGAAACTTATCAGAGTGGGGAGACTTCTGATGTAAGATAAACTTTGACACAGAAGTGTGGCAATCTTTACAATAGAACTTAGATAAGTTTTGTCAGCTTAAAAACATCATAGGAGTTTTCTCCAACAATCTCCCCCCTTTTTATGGTGACAAAACTTTCTTGCAGATCTAAAAACTTATATCCTGCAAAACAACACTTTAGCAGTACATGATAACTTATAAAAACATATTGATATAGATCTGGATAACATCGATTCTACAGCCATAGAAAACACATTAATCTTGACCATTTAGACAAAGATTTAATCCAAATCCATAATCACAACCACAAAAGGTTATTGCAGAATATAAAAGTTCCAACACAAATAGTTCAAACAAGTTCAAACAAATCAAATCTGCAAACAAATAGTTCAAATATGCACTCATCTCCCCCTTTTTGTCAACAGCAAAAAGAAAGAGAAAGTCAAAATAGAAAGATAGAAATAAAAGATAAATGCAATCAGGGTTGTCTAGGAACTCGAACGAGTTGGAAATCCCCCAGCGACTGCACTGCATCCTTAAGTTTCTCCCGATACCGATGATAAACATTGTCGGCCTTGGCTATGTTTGAGAAAACAACCTTATTTGTTTTGAAGTTGACAAAACGTTTCCATCAGTCTAGTCTAAAGACTTATAGACTCTATCGTCAAAGTCTGAAGACCTCCAGACTCAAGATTTAAAGTCTACCCTCACTGATAGTTTCCAGACCGCTGAAGAGAATACTTATTCAGATGCGAGTATATCTTTAAGGATTTGGTTCATACGGTTGAAGAAGATCTCACGGCTGGAGATAGCATCTCATGATCAATTATTCTTAATGAAATCAATTTGGATAATTAGATCTGTTGATTGGCTAAGTATACTTGGAAAGTTCTACTTATGGAAAGAAAATGCAGATTCTCTCTCAAAGAAGAATATTTTTTTGAAAGAAGACATTTCAAATATAACAAAGAAATTTTGAAAAGGTTCAGAGAAGTTAGAAAAGATTCTTTCTATACAAAGATCTTATTTTAAAAAATCTGGTTTGGGTATGACATCATAAACTATTCCTTTAATTGATTTCCCAAAAGTAAAGGAATGAATCAAACAAAGACCTGCAAAAATATTTTACAAAAACGATTTTCAAAAGGCTTTTGTAAAATCTATTGGCCGAAGTGCTCTCAAATGTTCAAGGTGCAACAGCTCAAAACATTTTGAAAAAGAATGTCCTATGGTTTGGAGACCGGTTAAGAAGGAATAAGCAAAGACTGCATATTGCACTAACTCTTCTAGACCCAAGAAAATATGGGTACCAAAGAAAGCTTGAGTTTCTTTTTTAATTGCAGGTCACTATCAAGAAAAATGTTAAATGGTATTTGGATAGTGGCTGTTCGAGACACATGACAGGAGATTCAAATTGCTTTATAAAACTTGTGCAAATGAATGGTGGAAAAGTTTTTTTTTTTTGTGAAAATAGTAAAGGAAAAATTGTTGGATGTGGAACTGTGAAGATTGGAAGTCTCACAATCAACAACGTCTCCTTGGTGAAAGGACTAAATTACAATCTACTCAGCATTAGCCAATTGTGCGACACTGGATTCAAAATCAATTTTCAAGAAAGAGTATGTTCGGGAACTAGTAAAGATTTTTCTCAATCTTTTACTGGACGAAGACATGGGAACATCTATCTACTGGATATAAAACCAGAAAGCTCTCAATGTCTAATTTCAATTCAAGATGAAGCGAATATTTGGCATCGAAAGCTTGGACATGCCAACATAAAGCAAATTGCCAAGATCTCTTCCAAGAATCTTGTCCGTGGACACCATGTGTGTTGGGAAAACATGTTAGAAGTTCTTTTAAACCAATAAATCAAGTTTCTACTAATCGTGTTTTGCAGCTTCTACATATGGATCTCTTTGGACCAACCAGAACTCAAAGCATTGGTGGAAAGAGATATTGCCTAGTAATTGTAAATGATTATTCTCGATTTACTTGGGTTTTCTTTCTGGCAAGTAAATCTGAAACATTTTCTTACTTTTCAAAGTTTGCTAAGAAAGTTCATAATGAGAAAGGATATGCTATCTCAAGCATACGGACAGACCATGGAGGTGAGTTTGAGAATCAAGACTTTGCCAAATTCTATGATGAATCTGGTTTTCAACATGTTTTTTCTTCTCCATACACTCCAGAACAGAATGGAGTTGTAGAAAAGAATAATAAATCTTTGCAAGAAATGGCAATAAATCTTTTAATATAAAGTAATATTTCTTCTCATTTTTGGGCTGTAGCAGTTTCTACAGCTTTCTATATTATTACCAGAATATTCTTAAGGCCTATTCTAGAGAAAACTCCATATGAGTTATTCAAATGAAATAAGCCAATTGTTTCTTACTTTCATGTGTTTGGTTGCAAATGTTTTGTTTTGAAAAATGCAAATGATCGAATTTGTAAGTTTGAAGAAAAATCAAATGAAGGAATTTTCCTTGGCTACTCAACGTCAAGCAAAGCTTACAGAGTATTCAACAAGAAGACTCAGTCTGTGGAAGAATCTATGAATGTCAAATTTCAATACTCTCTACAAAATCAATCGATTTAGACTCAACCTGAAGAATCTGAATCTGCTCCAGACCTTTCAAAGTCTACTTCAACTGAAGTAACTCAGACTCCTGAAGATCATCAATGGACTGAAATTGAAGAATCAACTGAAATAGAGGATCAACAAAATTGTCAGATCAACCAGCAACTGGAAGCACAAGTCTAGTCATCCCAAAGAACTCATCATCGGTGATATTAATGAAGGGATTCGCACCAGATCCAAAAAGCAAGAGTCTAGCGCCGTGGCACCTATTTCTGAAATAGAATCCAAAAGCATAAAAGAAGTTTTAGCTAACGAAAGCTGGATTGAAACAATGGAAGAAGAACTTAGACAGTTCGTCATTAACGATGTATGGGAATTAACTTCTAAACCAAAAGGTAAATCCATTATTATAACTAAATGGGTTTTTAGGAACAAGATGAATGAAAAAGGAAAAGTGGTCAAGAACAAAGCAAGACTCGTGGCCAAAGGATATACGCAAGAAGAAGGGATAGACTATGATGAAACATACGCACTAGTAGCCAGGTTAGAAGCAATTAGATTATTACTTGCTTTTGCCTATTATAAAAATTTCAAGTTATTCCAAATGGATGTCAAGAGTGCATTTCTAAATGGATTTATCCAAGAAGAAGTTTATGTGGAATAACCTCCCGGATTTGAAGATCCAAAAAAACCAAACTCAGTATGTAGACTAAAAAAGGCTCTATATGGATTAAAGTAAGCACCTCGAGCATGGTATGACAAGTTAAGTATGTTTTTAATTCAAAACAGTTTCGTCAAAGGAAAAGTAGACAATACTCTATTTATTAAAAAAGAAGGTAAAAACTTTCTACTTATTCAAATCTACGTTAATGATATTATATTTGGATCACCTAATGAAAACCTATGCAAGAAGTTTTCTAAGTTTATGCATGATGAATTTGAGATGAGCATGATAGATGAACTATCTTTCTTTTTTGGATTACAAGTGAAACATTTGAAAGAATGAATTTTCATTCACCAATAAAAATATGCAAAAGAACTCGTTAAAAAGTTTGGATTGGAGAACTGCAATAAGACTGAGATACCAATGTCAAGTTCTTCGAAGCTGGACAAAGATGAAGGAGGAAAGAAAGTTGACCAAAAGCTCTACAGGAGTATTATTGGCTCACTTCTTTATCTTACTGCTTCTAGACCTGACATTTTGTTTAGTGTTTGCATTTGTGCTAGATTTCAATCTGATCCCAAAGAATCTCATCTAAGTGCTGCAAAACGTATCATCAAATACGCTGCAACTACCTCAAAGTTAGGTTTGTGGTATCCCAAAGAATGAGACTTTACCATCCTTGGATATTCAGACGTAAATCTAGCAGGTTGCAGAGTTAATAGAATGAGTACTTCCGGTACTTGTCAATTGCTGGGAAACAGAGCAATATCTTGGTTCTCAAGGAAGCAAAGTACAGTAGTTCTTTCAACAGCAGAAGCGGAGTATGTGGCTCTTGGAAGTTGCTGTTCTCAAATCTTATGGATAAAATAACAACTAAGAGACTTTGGAATCGAAGATTCATGCACCGAAATCAAATGTGACAACACCAGCGCAATTAATCTCACAAAGAATCCAATTCTTCATTTAAGAGCAAAGCACATAGAGATTCGACATCACTTTATTAGAGATCATGTTCAAAGTGGAGAAATCACGATCCAGTTCATTGACTCAAAGAATCAACTGGCGGACATATTTACAAAGCCACTGGAGAAAAATCTATTTGAGTCTATTCGCACCAGACTGAACATCACATCTTTTATTCATTAAAGTTTGATGGTACTCAGACTCAAAGGTAAAGTCTAGAGGTGCTCAGACTCAGAAGAGTTACGACTGTAAGTTTCTTTCAATACTAGTAATTTAAATTTTGGTTAAAGATTTGAAAAGGTACGGCTACTTATTAATCGCTAATTGATTGAAATTATCTTTCCAAGTTTCTTTTTGAATTTATTGCATTTATTCATTTTCAAAAAGGCAGTTATTCATTTTCGAAAAAGACAGTTATTCATTTTCAAAAAAGACCGTTATTCATTTTCGAAAAAGGCAGTTATTATTTTCAAAAAGGCATTTCTAATTTTCTCCTTTGTGACGCTTCGTTTACCTCGCTTCACTTGCTTTATATAATGTTGCAATCCGTCTTCTTCGTTTTCACTCGCAAACCCTAAATTACTAAACTCCCACTTGCTCTCTCTTTCACTGTTATTTCATCCAAAAAGTTTTCACCTTTTCAAGCAAAGTTGTGAATTTCTCCCTTGAAACGACAATGTCTTCAAGAAAGTCTTCGAGAATCGCAAGCAAGGGACCGCATCAAATGCCTTTTCAAAACAAATTTTAAAAAGGTAACCGCTAAAATTTAAAATCCGAAAATTACCAATAAAATAGTATTTTCTAAAATTAAAATAGGCAAGTGACGATTCAGATAATCATACCATTTCATACCAAAAAATAAAATACCTAGATTCGAGAGATTCTCAACTGAAGTAGCTTCTTGAAGTTCTAAGTCTGACCAACTTCAAACTTTAGTCGATAGGAGAGATAATATTAAGCTTGCTGCCAATGAACTCATATAAGTTTTTCTCCAACGATTTTGTGAAGATGTCTGCCAACTAATTCTTTGAATCAATAAATTGAATCATAATCTCACCATTCTGGACATGATCTCTTATAAAATGATATCGAATCTCTATATGCTTTGCCCTTGAATGAACAATGGGGTTTCTGGTGAGATTGATAGCACTTGTGTTGTCGCATCTGATCTCTGTGCAGGATTCTTCTATTCCAAAGTCTCTTAGTTGTTGTCTTATCCAAAGAATTTGAGAACAACAACTAATGTGGTACGTGATATTTCGCCCATACAATCAGGATCTTCGTTTCCATAAGTAGATTTTTTTCTAAATAAGCTTGCCTTCCTAAAATGATTTGCTTCTTCGAAATTGATTCCAATTAAGATAACCAATGTGGTACGTGATATTTCCAACCAGAAAGCCTAATTTATCTTGTACGTACTTAAACCTTGAAGAAAATAATCCTGAGTTTGATTAAGTCTTCATTCTTGCATTCAGTCTGAAACTTGTCAGAGTGGGCAGACTTCTGATATAAGATAGACTTCGACACAGAAGTGTGGCAATCTTCAAAATAGAACTTAGATAAGTTTTGTCAGCTTCAAAACATCATAGGGGTTTTCTCCAACATACATAACTCAGTCTTCTGATAACCTAGATTAGGAAGCCCTCGAACCAACTTCTTAGAAGAAATCTTGGCAATCTACTTCATATTTACGTAACCAAGCTTTCAATGCCAAAGACTTGCTTCATCTTGAATGGAAATAAGACACTGTGAACTTTCTGGATTTACATCTAGAAGGTATATATTCTCATGCCTTCACCTGGTAAAGGATTGAGAGAAGTCTTGACTTATTGCAAAATAAATGACTTCTTGGAAGTTTATTTTGAAACCAGTATCACAAAGCTGACTTATGCTCAGAAGATTACAGTTTAAACCTTTCACCAAGGAAACATTGTTAATAGTCAGATTTCCAATCTTCATAGTTCCACAACCTATAATTTCCTTTACTATTTCCTCCAAAAGAAACTTTTCCTCATTTTAGCCTGTTAAGCTTTTCAAAATAGCTTGAGTCTCCGATCATATGTCTTGATCAGCTACTATCCAAATACCATTTGATTTTTTTTTAATAGTGACAAGCAATCAGAAGAAAAACTCAAACTTTCTTTGGTACCCAGATTTTCTTGGGTCCAGGAGTGTTAGTATTAAAAACAGTTCTTGCTCAATCTTTCTTAACCGGTCTCCAAAGCTTGGGACAATTCTTCTCGAAATGTTCAGAGCTGTTACACTTAGAACATCGGAGAGCACTTCGGCCAACAGGTTTTACAAACACTTTTTGAAAGTGATTTTTATAAAATGTTTTTGCAGGTTTTTGTTTAAGTCTCTCTTCTACTTTAGCAAAATCAATTAAATGAATAGTTTCATTACTCATACCTAGACTAGACTTGTTAAAATAGGGTATTTGAGCTGTAAGAATTTTCTCTAATTTTTCTTATCCTTTTGAAAACCTTTTTGAAATATCTGAAATCTCCCTTTTTAAAATAGGGATAAGTACTACAAAAGTCCTAAAACTTGTCACGAAAATGTAATTGAGTCCTAAAACTTGCAAAAAGTGCAATTAAGTCCTAAAACTTGTCAAATTGTTTTAATCGAGTCCTAAAGTTAACGCCGTCAACTTTTTAAAGGAAAATGCTAACGTGGCGCAAACGTGGAATTTTAAATAATTTTTCATGTTCTACGTGCCCTTTTTAATTATTTTTTATTCAATTTTTTAAAAATATTAGATTTAAAAAATAAAAATAAAAGTTAAAATTTATTTTAAAAATTGTTAAAAAAAAGGCAGCTCCTCCCCGCCGCCGCCATCGCTGGAGGGGCCGGTGAAGATCGCCGGCCCTCGCTCGGCTAGGGCGAGGCCTCGCCGGCCCGGGCGAGGGTGCCCGGATCCGGCACGTTGGCCCTCGCGAGGGGGGGCTAACGACCGTCGCCCACCCTAGGCGACGCCTCGTCAACCCCAAGCGAGGACCGACGAGGCCTCGCCCTATCACGCCCCGAACCTCGAGCACACGCACATCCCACTGCGGTTGATCAAATATGCGACGCCTCAGGACGCGTCGCCGACCCATTCATTTTAAATGCACATGCGGAAGCGTATTATAAAACCCTTGACAATAAAATACGGGACAGGCTAGCAAGAAGCAACTTCGCAACCAAACATTTTCATGAACCAACGGAGTTTACAAACAGAGGTCTACAACCAACAGTCTACAAAAGACTGGCTCTTAAAAAGGAACCGTCCGACGACCTACAAGTTGGACACGGTCTCCAATCCTTCAGACTTCACCTTTGCAACTCCACTTGGCCAACCAAAACGAACTAGCCGCCCGGTCCTCTAAGGACCTGAAAATAGTTATTCAATAACCAGTGAGACAATGTCTCAGCAAGTACACCCCTAAACTCATATTAGGAAGGAAATACACTCAAGGGTGACCTAATCACACCACATAGAGGACTTACCTCACCTCAGTTCCTTCCTACAGGTTAGCACAATTTTTATCACTCAATCACATGTAGTAATAAGAACTTAAACAACTGGAACGCCAACAATATCATTTCAACAACCACAAGAGTTCGGATTATAAGACCAAACCGTTATGACACGTCACATACCATGCCACACAATTTCGTCCCATAATCCAACGCGTCAATAGCATTCAGCATGCTTTCCATTTGTTATCACTGCCACACATGGGCATAGCCTACTCGCAGTTCGACTATCTACTGGCATTTAGCCAGGCATTGTCTCCCCACCTTGGAGCACGGCTTAGTCACTACGTCGACAGCATTCTCGAAGGAGCATAGGCCCATAATCGACTGCGACCCGAGCCCTTTTTAAGGGGCCTCCCATATAGGGGCAAGTCCAGCTCAACAGCTTAAGATGGTTTCCTTTTAACCAACACACGACAATCATACTCAGCCCAGGACACTTTGCATTTCACTCAATGCTTCCATTAAAATAGTGATCCTAGCCTCTTTTCTTCATATTAAAAACATATGAGAAAGTAGTCGTGTGCATGGGTACACATTAATTTGAACCAAAAAACTGATATTTTCCTTTTTCAAACCCCACTGTTTGATATAATACGTAGAATCCATTTTCGGTGTCAAAACCCAACACCCAGGATTTTCTTAATAAAATCCATACTTTCACAATCACCACTCAATTTCACAATTCAATAATCAATTGCACAATCTAACCACATCACAAAGAAAGTCGGCATGGAAATCTAACGAATGGCTCTCCGGTATAATTCCCGTGAAATAATAAATAATTAAATTTATTCCGAAAATCAAATAAATAATATTATATTAATTTAATTTAATTTAATAAAATAATATTTATAAATTCGAAATAATTAATTAATACAAAATAATTAATTAAGGTCTAATCAAGATTATACTAATCTAAACATCTCATTAGCCCTAATTAATTATCCATTAAACTAATCACACCCCTTTATCTAATCCACACTTAACTAAACTAATCTAACCACCTAATCATACTTAACTTAATCTAAACATCCCTTAAGCATGATTAACCTCCTAAGCTTAGAGGATAAACTCACCAGAATTGCACGCCGGTGAGTTCACGGTGACCACGACGCGAAGGCGAGTGACAATCCTCCTAGCGGCGACACCAAGCGAGGCCGGGAATGGCTTGAAAGCGGGCCACGGAGACCTCACAGCTTGCTAGTTTTCTGCTTCTGTTCTTGGCTGAACTACAAAGAAGGAAACCGGTGGCTTCAACGGCGAAAACAGGCTGATCGGAGCTCCGGCAAGCGAGTGATCGGCAACCAATGGCTCCCAGGGGTCAAGGGGGTCTTGTAGGTGGTTGATATGGGTGGAGGTAGGGTCGGAATGGAAGAAAAAAGGAAGAAAACGCTGAAATAGCGAAACCGGACAAACCAGGCGGTGGACCAACAGACCGGCGAGCCGTTCCTTCGCGCCGATGGACGGGTGGCTACGGGGCTCCTTTCGAGGCACCGTCAAGTCCTCCTGTACGGTTTGGATGTCCCGGAGATGATGGTGGGTGGAGCATTGGCTGATTTTCACGAGAAGACAACTTTTAACTCGAATCTTTGCAAAAGGTCAGCTGGTGCAGAAACTGGAACGAGGGGAAAACAGGGGAGAAAAATGATGGGCTTGCCTGGTCCGGTGGGTGTGCGATGGTGGGGCTGGCTCAGCTGGTTTCCTCTGGTTCTCTTGAACTTCCAAACTCTCTCAACAATGGAGAAAGCCACCATTTAAGGAAGAAGATGGTCTGCTAAAGAGGGGCCACTTTGGTGAGCTTTCAAGAGCTCAACACTTGTCAAGACCTCCTCATTCTTGCCCTCACCATGACCACCATGACATCAGCCATTCTCTCTCCTCTAGCTTCCTCAACAAGTCTGGCAATGGGTCCAAAATTTGGTGTACCCTTTGGCATACGAATTTTGTGACTTTGTACATCATATTCCTTCAATTTCATTCAATTCCTAGACCAATCAATCCAAATTGAAGCTCATAAATTTATCCCATGTAACCACACTTAAATCCACATTTTTCTTTGATAATAGAATCATCTTGGATCCCAAAAGTGCGACCAAAAGCGGGCCTACCAATTTTCCCGAACTAAAATAACCATACTTTGATTTTTCGCCAAAAAACTCGGTTTGTAGAAAAATCTTCAGATGATGAGTCGACACTCCTAAAATGACTTGTGACATTACAGAACTCTCAATTTCTAAATTTGGGTTCGATTTCATGGTTAATTTCATTTCAGTGCGAATTTAGCGCGTCCTAATCTACTAGGTAGCTTTTAGGAATTTTCGTGCATTTGACCTGTGATTGATTATTTTCAAGCCACAATGTACATATTCGACACATTGGCAACTCTTGGTTGTCGTGAAAATCTCAAGGTTTCAAATGTGGACACAGGGTACCAAAATGAGAGAAGAATCGGTCTAGTGCTGATTGACAATAATTGTGCAATTAGGTGGAATCACCCACACTTCATTACATACCTTTGTCGAGTTGACTTATCTCCGATCTCTAATCAATTTTTAACTGTGCCATAATGACTCTTGCAGATTAGCTCGGTCGAGAAGTCGTTTCGTGATTGAATTCTCAAGTCTGATACGTTAGAATCCCTTAACGGCTTCACCCGATAGACTAATTATCCCATGAGTAATCAATTCAGGGAAAAGAACTATAGGCGTGTCGATGAAATGCCCAACTCGTTCAATCGAAATCAGAACTTGAAATTCGGGATGTCACATGCCTAGGGCGAGCGAGGTCGTCGGCCCCCGCGAGGGCCGACGACGACTCACCCAGCCAAGCAACGGCCGCCCGGCCCCGTGCGAGGGTCGGCGTGCCCAGAGCTGGGCACCCGCACCCGAGCTTGGCAAGGTCACCGGCCCTCGCTTAGGGCCGGTCGAGGGCCGGCCACCCGCCCCCAAGGCTGATGACGGTCGCCAACCCCCCAAGTGAGGCTACCATTTTTTTCTTTTTTTCTTTTTGAACTGTTTTCTTTTTTTTTTTTTAATTTTTAAATCTAATTTAAATAAATAAAATTAAAAAAAGCCACATGGAAAATAAAAATTTATTTTAAATGACACGTTAACATTTTCCGTTAAAAAATTGACAACATTAACTTTTTAGGACTCGATTGAAACAATTTGACAAGTTTTAGGACTCAATTGCATTTTCGTGACAAGTTTTAGGACTTTTGTAGTACTTATCCCTTTAAAATAACATTTTCTTTTGAGAGAGAATTAGAACTTTCTTTCAAATTATCAAAACTTCTTTTTAGATTTTCAAACTCTTATTTTCAAGAAACTTCCTATTGCATGAGTTTAGAATTCTCTTTTAGTTTGGAGATCATTTTAAGAGAAGATTTAAGATTGAGGCAAAGTTCTTCTATATACATAGATACTTTAACAAGAATTTTAGAGTTATTAACCTAAATTTCTTTATTAGATCTGAATCAGTGTTTGTATCTAGTTCTAAGTCGACCTTGAGTGAGCCATCAGACATATGTTCGCAAATTCTTCTTCACTTTCTTCACATTTGGTGTCACTCCAAATTTCTTCTTTGAGAGCCTTTTTGTATTTCTCAGTTTTCCCTTTCTTCTTTTTCAGCAAGGGACAGTTTGGTCTGATATGCCCCTTTTTCTTACACTCGAAGCATATTACATCCCTACTAGTTTCAGTTTCTTCTGTAGGTTTCTTCTGGGAGTTCTGCGAGCCTTGCTTCTTCCAATTAAATCTTCTACCTTTTTTGTTCAGTCTTATGAATTTCTTTATCATGAGGGTCAGTTCTTCATCATCCATATTATCTTCCGAATCTGTATCATCAGAATCGATGTTAGATTTTAAAGTAATTGATTTCTTACCTTTTGGATCTTCATCATCATTGATCTGCTCCACTTCGTATGACTGAAGTGTGCATATTAGTTCATTTGCTGATAGAGGCATAATCCTTTGAGTCTCTCTGATTGAAGTCTTTACTTGGTTTCAGTCCTTTGAAAGTCCACGCAGTAGTTTGTTGACTTTCATTAGTCCAGAAATAGGTTGGCCTTGATAAGCCAGGCCATTCACAATCTCTGTAAAGCGACTAAACATATCAGAGATAGATTTTCCAGGCTTCATTTTGAATGCTTCATATTGTTCAAGCATAATGTTTATTTTTGTTTCCTTCACACAGTCAGTCCCATCATAGGTAACATGAAGTCTGTCCCAAAATTTTTTTGCTATTTCACAAGAAGAAATTTGATTATATTCTGTGGGAGATAAAACACAATATAAAGAATAAATTACTTTTGCGTCAAGAGCATGTCTCTTGGTGATTTCAGCTTGTGTTGATTCATCAGCATCAATCACTTCTTTCTCTTTGTCTGAAGCTAATGTTGCTTTAAGATTGATTCCATTTTCAACAACATCCCACTCCAGGGGATCTCTAGATCTAAGGAATGCCTTCATCTTATTTTTCCACATGTTGTACTCCTTTCCATCGAAATTAAGAGGTCTAGTGTTGCTCTGTCCCCCAACCAAACCTGGAGCCAGAATACTAGCCATAGAATATCTTTAGCTTTAAAAGTAAAAACATTTCAACAAAGTAAGCACACATGTTCTGATACTAATTGAAAGGGCTAGTAGAACACCTAGGGGGGATGAATAGGTGTGAAAACAGACTTTGACAGTTATTTCAAAACACAGAAGTATATCGCAGCAAATAAAGTAAATAAGTTCAGGGAAGAGAAAAATAAACACAAGATTTATAGTGGTTCGGCTTAGATCAAGCCTACGTCCACTCTCCCACGCTAACAATCTTCTAGCTGGTTTCCACTATGAATCGAAAGAGAATGTTATAGCACTGTGATCTCAACTTCTCAGTGAGGTGTCTCTACTATTCTCACAAGATCACTCTCTAGGGTTTCTCACTTTCGAATACAAGTTTAAGCACTAAATGATGAAGAACAAGAGAATTGGAAGCTTTAGACTTTGGAATTCTTCTTTCACACTCTTCTCGAATGACTTGAAAATCCCCTTAAATACTCCTCCATGCCTTGTCGACCATTGGCACTTTCCAGAGGAATTCTTCTAGTCAACCCGTTGGACAGAATCAATCAAGGAGATCTCAAGCTGTTTGAAGATTAAGATGAAAGCCCATCAATCATGTTCGCCCATACAATCATGATATTGGTTTCCATAAGTAGATTCTTTCCAAATAAGATTGCCTTCCAAAATTAATTGCTTCTTTGAAATTGATTCCAATTAAGATAACCAATATGGTAAGTGATATTTCCAACCAGAAAGGCTAATATATCTTGTACGTACTGAAACTTTGACGAAAATAATCCTGAGTTTGATTAAGTCTTCATTCTTGCGTTCAGTTTGAAACTTGTCAGAGTGGGGAGACTTCTGATGTAAGATAGACTTTGACACAGAAGTCTGGCAATCTTCAGAATAGAACTTAGATAAGTTTTGTCAGCTTCAAAATATCATAGGAGTTTTCTCCAACAGTAATAACGAAACGGCATCCACAAATGGTGCCAACGACATTGTCCGTCGACAAATTCGTCGATCCGTCATGAACCGCTACGTATTCGAGGTCCGGCAAAATCTAGATATCACATCCCACCCATGGGCCTTGGGCCATAGCTCGAAGTGAGCAATTGAGATAGCCCAAATTCAAGTTTCCACTTGAAATCTGAAACCTACTTTGTACACCTAAGAATTTGGAACATCCAAGATTTACCAGGAATCAGCCAATTCCTTTTTCTTATGTTGGTTTCATTTTTAGTTAAGCTTAATCCGTCTTTTTCTTTTTAGTGATTTTAACATGAAAAAAGGACTAAAGTTACCTAGTTTTCTAGATTATTTAAGTGCGCCACAACCGAATGAGGACTTGGTTGCAATATCTAGCTGGTGATAGTCCATAACTATACTTTGGCCTTGACAAATCAATTCGGGTTTAAGGCTCCATTCATTTCAAGAAAATAATTTTTAGGAAAACATTTTCCGTATTTTTCGATATTCGTTTCATAGAAAATGAATTGGTTAGGGAAAATATTTTCTATGAAGGAAAAAAAAAGTGTTTTAAAATAGGAGAAAATGTTTTCCATTTTTTCACGCCTTCTTTCACCTTACTTTCTTTCATCAAAAGCCTTTTCCTTTTATTTTTAATTTTTTTAAAAAAAATCTATTATTAGTTATTTTTGTTTCTTATTCTTTTCTTTTTGTTTCTTTTCCTTTTCTTCTTCATTGATCTGTTGTCGGCCACGGCAATAGGCAACGATTGGCCATAGACAATTTGGAGCCTTGCCACGGTTCGGCAAGGCTCAAGCTCGCCAAATTTTGGCGAGGTCGAGACTTGCTAGCTTGTGGCAAGACCGAGCTCACTTAAAGTCGGCAAGCTCGAGCCAAACTGGGTGAGGCCCAAGCTCAACCGGGCGGCCTCAAGCGAGCTCGGGCGAGCTCGATCGCATCAAAACCAGCTTGCCTATGGTTGATTGCGACTACCACCATGCCCGAAGAACCGCCAATGAAGAAGAAAAAAAAAAAAAAAAAAATAAGGAAAATAATTAAAAATAATAAAAAATCAGTTAAAATATAATAATAATAATAATAATAATAATAATAATAATAATAATAATAATAAAATAATAATAATTCATTTATATTTGTGCATAAAGGAAAGATTTTTCTTAGAACAAAAAAATATGTTTTCTAGCTTATTTCTAGGTTTCAGCCGAATATCGAAAAATATGGTGGTTTTACGGGAAAATGGCTTTATGGAAAATATTTTCCTAAAACACTCTATTTTTCGTGAAGCAAACAACACTTGAGTAGCAAACGATACTCGTAAATAGGGAGAAGCGCTTTCAAGTTTCATCTAGTTTTATTTTGGAACCTATCCGTTAGAATATGTTCCTCATTTTTTGGAACCTAAAACATATCTTGTGTACCCTGGAACCATGCTCACCCAACCAAAGCATTTCATATGACATATCCAAGCTTTTCCGGTATATTGTTTCCAAGACCATGCATATCCAAACATAGGGAAAGGTGGCCGAAATTAGGTACTTAGGGTTTTGGCCAGGTCTCACTTCATGTGATCCACCTCTGTGAGGTCCATGCAAGCTTATCATACTCTCATGCACACATGGTTCATGTGGGATTGAGTTTGAGCCGGCCATCTTTCTAAATTCGTGAATAACATCATATTTGGGAGCTTAATGCATGATTCGAATATGACCGGGAAGGCGAATCCAAACCAAGGCCCTGAGGATCCTATCAACTTGTTCCGACCTAGGATAATGCATGCATTAGGGCCATTCTTTCATCTTAGTTCAATGCGATTTCAGATAAATTAAATATTGATCTAATGTCAAGGGAGGAGCATAGGGATACACTCATATGATCCATTCACATGGTACAAGGAAGAGCTGCACAAGTTATCAAAAGGTAGAGAATACAATTACAAACTAATAGAGCGACAGCCAATTAAAATTTTTGCCTTGAATTCGCACTAATTCAACGGACGAAACATTCAGACCAAAAGAAAAAAAAAACGGACGAAACATGAGTCTACGCCCCAATTCAATTTGCACAGCAGAAACAGCATTCAACGAAATTATTTAATCAATCAAAGGCCTGTTAATATTTACCGACAAAAAAGGCCTGTTAATAATGAAAAACAGCGACCATATTCAGGGCACAATAATCGAAGGTTGGACAATAATTGAAAGCAAACGGGGACCATCATGGTAGTGCTGAAGGCGTCAATGGTCAGTAAGGAAATGAGGCAAAGCTGGCAGATGTTCAGTTTCCTGTCTGCCCTAATGTTTTGTCGTCAATGGATTGACGGAGACAACATGATTCGATATTTAAGAAAAAAGAAAAAAAAAAGTAGATAAACACGGGATATCGACACGAATTTTTAAATTTATTTAAAGTAAATCCTAAACTATACATTAAAATGTAATGTGATTTTTAAATTTTAGCTTATTTAATATATTTTTGAATTTTTTATATATATTCAATTTAATTCGTGAATTATAATCCAAGTTTTAAGATAATAGAGAAAAAGTTTTTGAGTTCTAAATTACCAGTATTCCGTATAAAAAATGATGAATTCTAAATAGGTATGCAAACCTCTTTTTTGTTATTACTGTGTTCTAGATTATAATGATGAAGATTTTGGAGCGCGCGGTTTACAGAATATGCATTCATTAGGGCCATTCTTTCGTTTTATGTTAATGCGATTTCGATACTTAGTGTAAGTCACGAGCCACGGAGAGAGAGATTATTGATCCAACCGAAGGCCCGTTGACAATGACAAAAAGGGCCCATTTTCAGGGGACAATAATTGAAAGCAAACAGCGACCATCAGTGGTGACTAAGGAAATGAGGCACAGCTGGCATATGTTTTACTTTTCTGGTTGACTAGATAGTCTGCACCTCCCGTTTTCTCGTGGATCGATGCACTATGACAGCACGCGATACTTTAGAGAGGAAGAGTGGATTCACGTCAGAAAACAGCTAATCGCAAAGATATTAATGATTTTAAATTTTAATTTAATATATAATATGTTTCTTAAAACTTTAATTTATTTAATAGAATATTTGATTTTATCTCAATATATAATGTGATATATTATTATGACTTTTTGATATATATTCACTTTAATTCCTAAATTATATAAAAATGTAAGATAATATTAAATATTTCTATAAAATATATAGATTAAATTGAGTATATATAAAATCAAGAATTATATTCGATCATTATCTACTTGTGTCATTTTTCCACGTGAAGTAAACCTCTCAATTTGAACTCGACAGTCCCATTTGAAAGCAGATGATTTTCTCTCTGTCCGGCATGGACTAGTATGTAGTTAAAGAGACCAGGTATGCTCCCGTGAACATGAGGTCGGTTAAAACTGTGAGAACTGTAGTAGTTTTATGTGGAATAAAATGTTGGTTTCATGGAGTCTAACCGTTGAATAAGACATTAAAATTTATTTATTTGTGTAATAAAAAAAAATCTGTCAAAAAAAAAAATCTGTCATAGCCTAATTTATCGATATTTCTTAGTGTTACCCACTCCATTGGTGGTCGCGCGGTTTGTGCACTTTACTCCCCCCTCCCTTGGCAAAGGAGCAAGTTCAAATCCCCGCAGTCGCTTATGCGACTCACCCACGGCCGGGTCAAGTGGGTAGGCTTGGTTCGCTCCGGATTTACACTACCGACTACCGGCCATACGATTTGCGCTTTGTTCCTTTCGCAAAAGACCGCTAACCAAACTGTCATCAGGTCCAAAATAATTTGGGGCCAGACGAGAAGGGGCCAAGCCTTCTCGAAAGGAGCCTGGCCTGGGCTAAGTAAAGGTGAGAAATATAAATTTCATCAAAGTGAGCGAAATTAGTAACTTAAAAAGATGGGAAAAAATTTCGACACGTAAAAAGATGAAGAGGAATTATTGAGTTTTTTTTTTTTTTTGAGCAAAAAAGAGGAATTATTGAGTTAACGGGAAGCGAAGATTAAGCAAACGACCATAGATCTCCGTAAAAAGCTGGGAGAAAAGCCACGTGACGTTGATCTTTTGAAGAGGACAAGACAACAAAGTTGACAAATAAGTTTTACATCCCCACAACTTCCACCGAGCAAAAAGTTGTGGTTGTCATTGGCGAATGGTTGAGGTGGATTTATATCATTGGCTGCCTTTCCCATCGCTTACTGCACGATCCTATTGAGAAGAGCGCGGTGAGATTTTCCTTTCAAAGGAGCAGCAGCGCATGTAAGGTCCACGTATCATAATCATAGTCACAGAAGAAAAGGCACTTCCATCGTTGTGATTGGAGTGTGTGAATTGATGACTGGCTCTCAACCCAAAGAAGGAATTCAACCTCTACAAATTAGTCTAGGTGACAAGTAGGGAGATGGTAGACAAAAAAAACTAAGCCAGGTCTTAGAGGTTAATGATTATTTTTCTATATATATATATATATGAAAGTCATAATGTTGATTTCACGTTATAATTTTTACTAAATTATCAACACCAAAATAACAATCTTTATCCATCTTATTGTTACCCATGCCATGCACAAGAAATTGTCGGTCATTGCTTAAAAAGCAAGACAATAAAAAACAACCGCAAAAACCATATTACAACCACTTTCACAACATCGCAAGTGTAATTTTTTATTATTTACTTCTGAATCCTCAGCAACTATTTTAGACTTAAGTTTGCTTCGTCCATAAATTTTCAAGATAAATGGTGACTTCAACCAGAGAAAACATAAATGGTTCAATTTGTAAAGAAACTTTCTCTGTATAGGCTTTCCTTCTAATTGATGTACGTCAATTGTTTCCCATGGATGTAATTTGACTCTTTAGTTATGCATTTAGTGTTTCCCATGGATATAAATCACTAAACACATAGTGATGGTAATTAAGCAAGGAAGCACTAACGCCATTCATTTTCATCAGGCGAAAGGCTCCTAGGACCATTCCAACATATAAACTATGTGGATTTCAAAGAAGAACCTATTTTTTTTATTGCATATATTATTACAAAGAACGTAAAATATAAATAAAGCCTAGGATTACTAGAAAATAGCAAAGAGATGGAAACAGACTTCCTACGTCCTAATTCTAGAGATTTACTTCCTAATTCTAAGTATTCAGAAAAAAAAAAAAAAAGGAAACAAAATAATTTCATATGCCGAAATTATCTTCCAGATTTCCGAGTTTTTGTTCTAATTCTTCAACAAACTAGACTAAGAAGCTGGGAGCTTTCATAAAATAAAACAAGAGAAAAATCCTCCCCTAAAGGAAGGTATGAGACAACTTCTGCGAGGGATGGCTTTCAATTAGACTTATTGGTTAGGTTTGGCCTTACAATTTATTAGATCATGTTTTTCCTTGATTAATTAAACTGAACAAGCTCAAAACCGAAACAAGCCGGATTTTACAGTTCAAGCTATTTTTTCGTTCACATGTACTTACGAAATAATCAGAATTGAAACGCATGCAAGCATAAAGAAAAGCCCTGAATTGAGAAAATACGCAAGGGTTATGCGGCTTATACTGATCCTGATCTCGTGGCTTAATATGTTGAACTTTTGAAACCGGCAGCAGGATTTTACCTAACTCATTTCCGGGTGCATTCGCAGATTAATATAAAAAATAAATAAATACCTTTTGATTATTAGTTAAGACCGAAAAGCCGACTGCCCATAAAGTCACCCTTTTTCTTCCCATTCCTTCCTCCCAAAATTGAGTGTCGAGGATCTTTTTCAATTGGAAACAGTCTGCTGCAAGAAACACAATGTCGAAAAATGGCGAGATAGAAGAAAGTGAGGAAGGCTCAGCTTCAGCGAGACCAGCTGAAGAACAAAGTGAGGAAGGCTCAGCTTCAGCGAGACCAGCTGAAGCGAAAAAGCCTCCTCTCCTCGCCATAACGCTTGTTCGAAGAGCGACGAACGCGGATTCCTCGATCGGCGTCGAAGACATGTGCAACCGGATCTACCACGGAGTGCTCATGAAGGATTATAAACAGGATTATAAACAGGTATGCCACTTTGTAATTATTTAATTTAGACACGAGAAATGTGTGGCAAACTTGAATCGATGATATGAATATCCCATTCACTTTTGGTGTGAAATTGTAGAAGTTCTGGGTCGACAAAGATCTCAGAAAGAATTGCTTCTTGTTGCTTGCTAAAAAGTTATCCATCGTTTGGGGCAAAGACCCGCGATACTGGGGTTGGATCGACGAGGCGGAAGAATGGTAACTATACTCACTCTTCAGTCGTGGACACAATAGCAATTACATGGAAGAAAACGTCGGTATTTGTTTGTTGTAATGGTAATTTCTTGAAACGTGTGTTTGTCCCGTAGAATTCGCAATACAAGAAAACGATGATGATTATGTCTTCGTAATTTCGTTTGAAAGGGTACTCATCGCTGCATGATTTACTTGGAATTTATTGGTTTGTTTTAAATTTTTCGATTGATATGGATGTTTTGGTAACAAAAAGAAGAAAATGTGATATGGATGATCAATCAACTATACTCTCTAGTTAAATGTGAAAAACAGTGTCAACCTTTATCCTTCGAAGTCTCAGGCAGAATTGATTTACGTAGATAGAACTTTCAGAAAACATTATTTCTTGTAGAAGATACTGATAGATCAAATTGGATCCGAATAATGAAGTTCTACTTGCGCTCCATGAAAAGAGAATAAAAATTATCAACGGTTTTCATGTCATCATTAACAACATATTGTTCCAAATGCGGACTTTCAGTTTTAGCGGCAAAGTATGGGTACCCGCAGCGAAGCTGTTGAGAGTATGCCGGCTAGAATTTCGGGGCACGTTTAAGACAATCCTGCTCTCTCCAAAGACTACGTACGAAGTCGCATTCAGGGTGAAAATGGCTTCAAGCGACAGCAGTTGGCACGATCCGGTGAAACTAAACCTCACTCTACCGGATGGAACCTCACAAGGACGCATCGAGACTTTGGAGGGAAAGCCCACGGAAACATGGTTTGATATCCTTGTCGGCACGTTTGTGACGACTCCGACGAATGTTGGCAAGATAAGCTTTTCCTTCGACGGAACATATCCTTATTGGAGGTCTGGACTCATCATCAAAGGTGTTGTCCTTCGACCGAAAGATTAAGCAAAAATCTGTCAAAAAGCTTGAATATGCAACATCACTTGGAAAAGAGAAAAAGCGAAAGGTGTTGTCTTGTGAACTGATTAGCACTCAAGTTTCTGTTTTTTCATCAACATGGGAGTGCTTGGTGGATGCGATTTCTCTGATAAATGAATTTTCTGGTTTGTCTTACGTTGATGTTGCTATGCTTGACCACAAAGTGTGAGTTATCTAGAAAAGAACCACACTTGGGTTGTGGCCCTTGTGGGTTCTCCGAGGTTGAACGAAGGCCTAAGCGACGTAAACTACAAAAATGATTGATAGGAACCGTGAGAGACTTGTCACACGATTACATCTATTCTTCTCGTATTGATAGTTTTTTTAACGACTTGTATCCGTGAAGTCAGTGAATAAAAGTTTCTTGATTCGTCTGTTCAAACAAAAGATCTTGGCATAGAATTAGATAATGTTCTCGTCCGTTGAAGGAAGCTCTTTCCTTTTTCTGGGGGCCGCAAATTCTGTCAATCTCTCTCTCTCTCTCTCTCTCTCTATCGATCATTTCTCTCGATATCAAATCCTCAATTGTCATCTTCTTCTTCAACCTCTGAGAATAATAGCTCCCCGTAGCATCATGAAGTACTCATAAGGTGACGGGAGTTTACAAATCAACGCGAGCTGCCACTGTTCCCTCTAGCGCTCAAAAAGGGCCATATGAAGTTGATCTTACTCAACTTCCTGAGGCTTCAGCAAATGAAAGCGTCTCTCTAACCCAACAAATCAGAGAAACTGGAGGATCCACAACTGCTATCACGGCATGACCATCCGCAACAAAGGGAAGGACACCATCTGTAAAAGCGCCTCAGATGATGAGTAACCTGGGGAAAAATAATGGGCAGTGACACCAAGAGGACGTCGTGTAATACTAATTCGTCTCACATGTAGCCGAACCTCCGAACCTAAGATCTAATTTCTTTTGTAGACCGGTTTCCTTCAATGTACTTAGGTCGTTGACTTTCTCATCACTGTTTAAGTCCTAAGGTATCCAATCGACTTTGATCTTTGAACCTATTAGCGACGACTCTAATATGATATTTAAGTTCACGATCGGTTTTGTATCCCCTAGATTCGGGATCTAGGAATAGGAAGATGCTTGGAGCCCAGGCGCCAGTAACTGGTGAACCCCAGTTTGCAAGTTCGAGGTGCTACATTGACATGTATGACTAATTGCAACGGAAAAAATGTTTTGCTATAAATAGACTCCAATATGAGCTGTTTTTGGCTCATGAACCTTGTTTATTGACATAGCAAAGGTAATCGTATAAGAAATAAAGTTTATTTGAACTGGGAATGAAGTATTTACATTCACTCAGTGACAACTTGACCTTGAGATGGGGATCATTTAAGGCAAGTTAGCATGGTGTTCTTCTCCTATTTGAACTGGGTTTGAAGCCAAACCTCTCTTCAGGAGATGGATAACTTGTCGCATATCACATTGTCTTTCATTGTCAATTCATATATTAATCATCACGTTGTCTTTCATTGTCGATTTATATTTGAATCACATTTCATAAAAGTGTTGGTAAGTTATTAACAAAATATTGAGAAATCAGGTGATGGATAACTTGTTTTACCAATATGTATTTGGCACTCAGTAACTCTTTTAGAAAGAATCAACAAACTGCTTCACTCTTGTAGATGTGAAATGTCACAAAATAAAGGGAAAATTTCAAATAAGGACCTAAAGTGGAGCCGTTTTCTCAAATAAGGGTCAATAGTGGACCTTGTCTTAAAAAGGGGTCTAAAGTTGTTAACTTTGTCTCAAATGAGGGCCCCAACTCATCGGCTAGCCGAATTTTCGCCGGTGGATTTATTCCGGCGATTAGAGCATGGGCAATTTTGTCCAAAAATTTTAACCCGGTGAAAAATAGGAAAATCAAAGATCCCAAATCAAATTTTAGGGCTCTTCACAAATTTTCTTTCTTTCCACGTTCCTCCTCAATTCTCAGTACTAGTTCTCTCTGTAAGATTTTATCCCAACTGAATCAGGGAGAAGCTTGTGTATTTGCGATCCAAAACCCTCAATCTCTCATCTCCTCCATACACATCTCTCTCACTCTCTCTCGCAAACACAAACCCATTCATTTGTTCATTTTAATGACCTTGCTGTGGCTCGGGAAGCCATCGAGCGGAAGGACAAAGTACATCTCTCCGTGCATGAGGTTGTCGTCGACAGTGAGGGCAATTGATTGGGCAGTCGAGGGAGAAAGAGTCCGTGTGGCACACCATCTTGTCTGGGAACTCGAACATGATCTCGCCAACGACGTACTTTCCATCAAGGTCCTCATCGTTCTCTCTCAAAAGATGAGCAATCCTCTTTGCTCTTGCTCTCGCTCCCGCACACATTTTCTTCATCTTTGCCGCTCACGTGTTTTTTCGGCGTGGGACTCCCAAAGGTCTGAGTTTATAAGGAAGTGGGAGCAAAAGAGCTCTTTCTCTACTTAACTTCCCAGGTTCTAAGGAATCCTTCATTTGAAAAGCGATGATGTTGCTTGAATCTCATCTTGTTCCCAAACAACATCAGTATCTCCTCCTACTCCTTCTTCAATCTCTAAATCAAGTCCTTCATCAGGTCAACTTGGGTCTATTCAATATCGGTGCCCATCTTCTTCAAGAATAGATTAGTTCCAAATGCAGGAAAGAGCTTGTCGTGCTGACCATGTTGAAGATTCTTGGACAAAATCAATTTGCAATCTTTCTTATTTAATTGAGAGAAAAATTTATAGAGAAAATTCAAGAGCGGAGATGATTCTCTCGATTTGGCTAGGAGCAAAATTTACAGAGTGAATAAGCACTAAGAATTGAAGAGAAACGTTGGAAAGAAAGAAAATATGTGAAGAGCCCTAAAATTTGATTTGAGATGTTTGATTTTCCTATTTTTCACCCAGTTAAAATTTTTGGACAAAATTGCCCATGCTCTAATTACTGGAATAGATCCATTGGCGAAAATTCAGCTAGCCAATGAGTTGGGGCCCTTATTTGAGACAAAGTTAACAACTTTAGACCCCTTTTTAAGACAAAGTCCACTCTGGACCCTTATTTGAGAAAACGGCTCTACTTTAGGTCCTTATTTGAAATTTTCCCCAAAATAAATGAAGTTACTTATAATGACTATATTTTTTTACATGAGAATTTTCATTTTCCTTTCGAAAGATGATGATCTCCTAAGAGTTAGGTCTATTTTACTTATGATATGATCTATTACCAAAAAAAAAAACACCTTTTGAGCTGCTATTTGATGTAAATTCCCTTACCTTATGATGAGGTGAGGTCATGGGACCGTAAAAACCTACATTTAGATGTTCTGAATCGTTAAGATCGGATTGTATTCCTGGGTCATAACTCGTGTTACTATGCTAGATTGTATGTTTACCAAGATATATAATAATACACGTGGTTGCAGTAAAGTATCATAAATTAGAAGGGGAGCTTCTACAGCTAAGAAGTTGCTGCGCACCTAAGAAGTGAACCACCTCTATTCACTATTGCAAATATAAGAACTTTTGAATTGCTCTTGTATCTAACATTTATAGATGGATACCCTCATCTCTTTTCACAAAAAATAAATTTTCCTTGATATTTGAAAGTAAAGTAAGGACCTCGAGGGGAGCACCCGGTCATTATCTTGGTGATAGATTCGCTTGCGAGGACTCTTGAGTTAACTAGGCCTCAAAGTGGGTACACAAGTAAAAGTGGTGCATATTGAAGAGCCCGGCCTGACTCAGGTTAGCCTGGCATTGATTGCAGCTGAAAAAGGGAACATGTATGAAACCAGGAGCTATGAGACACAACATGGGCCTTGTCGCGATCTTTTTTTTTGCCATTGAGGAAAAGGAAGAGGTTTAAGGATATTCCTTAAAGGTGGCGGACCAATGGCTCTAGGTTAGGCGTGAACTCTTCCAAGCTCATACTTCGCGCGACATTAGGTTTTGTATTTTAGTTCTTAACAACATAAGTATTTTTAGGAGTCGCTACTAGTATGTTGGGATCGGCTAGAAATCAATCGAGACATGGGAGTATTGTCTCAATTCTTACGCAACCAGAGATTTCTAGGAATGAGAACTTGTTTAAACCAATGTCTCTATTAGCACCCTCGCGGTACCATACTTGGAGGGTTGTTTATCTAAAGGGCAACACAATCTTGATTACCAATTATAATCATTATGAAACCACTAAATATCCATGTAAATGTTTTTGTAGGTTTGTTTTCCTTAATGTCTAGAGTAATCCTAATCTAATTTAGAAAAGAAATTTACACTCAAATTATTGAAAAGCGGTGCAGTAAGTAAACATTCAAGAAATTGAAATGACTTAAAAGTAAATGCAGATTTTTCATTTCTTTATTTTTATTTAAAAATAATTCCCTAAATCGATCTATGCTTGATTTACACTAATATTGAACAACCCAGTACATGAATATCACAAGAATCGAGCTCAAATCGATCATTTCAAGATCGAAACTTGATTTGAGCATTTTGTTGAAGTGTTTCTCGCTCGGCATGAGTAACATCGCCTTTCATTTTTGTTGAGATCATCCAAGTAGATTAATCTCTATAGGGAATTTTGATTCAAAATGAGGGATCCATAAAGTGGATGGACAATTTAAAGGTAAAGAAGATTTTCACAAACTTTGTGGAAAACTTGTTTCTTCAATTTTCATTTTTTTTGCATGTTTCTAGAAAAACACTAAAGGTTCTTTCTTGTGATGGAAAACCTCCATTTATTTTCCATTTGATTTTGAGAAGAAGGGTACTTACCTATGCCTTAGTAGTTAAGTGACCCAACAAAGAATAAAAGGGAATGTGTTAGTACATGAATCCTTAAGGATCGTAAAACTGGAAACGATACAACATTACCATTGGTCAGTTTCACCATTTGGCGACAAATAGTGAAATGAACTTGCTATTTTAAGGCTTGAAGCTTAGGTCTTTGGTCTCATGAGTTTAAGCACTTTCTTCCTGTCAAATAAGGGAAGTATGTCAAAAATGAAGTTAGAGGGAGCATTTTAGAAACTATACCGAATTACTCTTCTCCTACATTTGACTTTAAATGTTTTATGTTTCTCCTTCATGTGTTTTTGCTCTTCAGGTATTAACATTTCCTTGAAGATCTTGCTTTCAAATGGGCCGTTTGAATGTTATTGAATTCACTCATTCTAAGTGTGTCATGACTTAAGCTCCATCCCCAGGGTCTCGAGCTACAGGGGTTATTTTCACGACGTCCTAGGCGCGTTGCCATCCTTTTTTTTTTTTTTTTCATTAAGCAAATGCAGAAGCATTACAAACAACACCCGGACAACAACAAGCGGCTAGGAAAAACAACCACTTACAAACACAAAATTACATTAGTTATATTTACAAGCTCTTTTGTCATAGGCTGTTATATTTACAATCACTACATGCTTTATGTTTAAAATGGTCAAGGTAAACCTTAACTCCTTTACCGAGACTGCAACTTCTCTATACATACAATTCTTAAAAAACAACGGGGTGAGTCATATACTCAGTAAAACCCCTAATTCTCTACTAGGATGACATCTCATCATCAAAATCTAATAGTTACAACACTCGCAATACCATGTTTATGGCAAATCAATGACAAACTTATTGCTACACCTCGACTACATATAGATGTCCATTACCGCATACTTTAATGCATGCTTACATTCAGCATATCAATGAACACATTAACATACCATGCTTATGCATATACCGGTACTCATAACATGATTCTTTTATCGTTGTCCTGGCTCAACCAAGCCCTCTTGGCTCGATTGAGGCTTCAAACTTCATGCTAGGCTTCCTAGCTCAATCAGGGCATCCCAACTCAACCGAGGCATCTTGGCGCTAGCTCACCAAGGCATCCGGACTCAACCTAGGCATCTTGGCTCAACTAGGGCATCCTAGGGCTAGCTTACCTGAGGCATCCAGGCTCAAACCTAGATATCCTGTCTCAACCAGGGAATCTTGTTTAATGAACGAGGCATCACCGCCAACGTTATATGGAGATGGACGTTTTTTCCTCTTTAAGTGCATCATACAAGCTGAATCTTACTTTTCTTCTTAGTCCACTGATACATGGCCTGAAGGTGTGCTCAATCCAATGAGTGTGCCTTGCCTTTCTTAGTGTTGTGTGAGTGTATCTCGTTCCTTGCTACAGAAGGAAGTAGCATTGGGTGCTGGTCTGAGTTTTGCCCCCTGATTATACTCATTTGCTCTGTCTTTCCAGGCTGGACAAGAACAATTGCCATTGCATTTGGTTCATCTATAGTTGTTCTCAAGGGAATTTCAGTCGCCACTATTTGAGTTTCCATCACAACCTCTTCATCTGAGGCAGAGAGTTCAAGTTTACCATAAAATGTCTTCCAATAAAGATTGACTTCTTGAACTTCCACCTTTAGCCACGAGCCAAACAGTGGATGAAATTTGAAAAGCGCATCCTTGGCCTGCTGCCTGTAAAATTCGGCATCAATTGGACTTTGTTTTGCTCTTTTTTCTCTTATTTTTCAAAAAACCGGGTCCAAAGTTAGACCATGAGTGGGCAGGTTAGATGGATTAAACTGTACCAATTGGGTCATAAGAACTTTTGCTCTATTCACTATTGCAAGTATAAGAACTTTTGAATTGCTCGTCTCTAACATTTATAGATGGATACACTCATCTCTTTTCACAAAAAGGAAATTTTTTTTCATACTTGAAAGTAAAATAAGGACCTCGAAGGGAGCCCCCGTTATTATCTTCGTGATAGATTCGCTTGTGAGGACTCTTAAGTTAATTGGGCCTCAAAGTGGGTGCACTAGTAAAAGTGGTGCATATTGAAGAGCCCGGCCCGACTCAGGTTAGCCTGGCATTGATTACAGCTGAAAAAAGGAACATGGACAAAACCAGGAGCTATGAGATACAACATGGGCCTCGTAGCTCAAATTGCAACAAGGTACGTAGAACAGATTAAGCCTGGATTCTGCAATATTCCTGATCAAAGCATTGAAAGAGCACATTCCAATTCCTGAACTTGGTAAGTTTCAATATGGACATTGCCCACATTTGATTTTGGTTGAGTTTACAATTAAATTCCCTATGAAATTTCTTTTCTTGCGTGACTGTTGTATATAAATTAAGGGAATTTTGGGCGTAAATCATCACTTAGTTGTATTCTGCTCATGATGTTACACAAATCATGAGATAATCACCACCAAATTTTCTCAATTGCACTTGCATGGATCATTTATTCCCTCTCTTCAAATGATTCTTGCCTAATCTTTGGACGTGGGTCAGCTTTCATATGACCTCTAAAGCAGCATAATAGGCTATCAACAGTGGAAGGGATGCCAATGTGCCATATACCACCCTACAATATTAAGTGTAGATGACTTCCTTAGACAATTGAAAGTTCATATTGGTGACCATTATGAATGGAACTCAATTGAATGAATTCAGAGAACAGACAAGGTGCTGAGAACACTTGGGATGTAATTTGTATTATTTCGCAAAGATGAAAGTTGTAGGCAGCTGTTGCAGTGCTGATTGCAAAAGGGAAATTGCAAATCACTTTTCTTGATCAATAGTAGTTAAATACATTTAACAAGAAGCAAAGCTATAGTTTGAAAATCGTAGGACTAGGCTTAATAGAGGTCTATGTTGGTGGGTTTAGATTATGAGCTATTGATTGGTTGAGTTCATAATGTGAAATGAATCTAATAGAATCACGTGGTTGAAGATGCGCAATGGACTTAATCTCATTACCTGTAGGACAACGATTTTTGAGAACGTCGCCGCACAATCCCATGATGAGGGAACTCACGGCCACTAGAGCTGGTCCAGCAATAAACCTCAAGATGATTCCCAAAAATGTCTTTTTCATGCCTCAAGCCATCACCTTTAACTGCATTACCATGAATGTACCTGCACCCATATGAAATAAGCAAATATAAAATTCTGCTCTTGTAAATGAAAGGTACTCGGTATAGTTTCTCCTAGACGTGGACCAAACCTTCTTGCAACATGCCTACTCATGTTTCTAATTCAAGCTATATCCTTACTTACCGCAGTTGAATATAGCAGTTCCTTACCCAGCTCGAGATAGAATCTGTATGGATCCTTCTATAATGCCCGGCATTTTCACTTTGAACCTTAAAAAAGAAATAGTTATGTGAGTTGATGGACCTTCGGTGACAATCTGACATTGCTCGCTAAATCAAAAGGCTTCTCTTGAATTCCGAACATGCGAGCTATTACTGCCCAAGCGACGCCAAGGACGCAAGCGTACACGCTAGGATTCAAAGCCATTCCAATGTTGACGGCGATCCACAGTCTCGGTCTCATGTTCTTGCTCTCCACGCCTCGGCCATTCCCTCATCATCTTTCTCGATCGGCACTGAATCACCCGTTCTCGCGCTCGTTGGAGAAAAGTCCATCCCTATGTTCCAAAACTCGAGAAAACATAATAGAAGCGGAACCCACAGAGTGACTTGTACGACCGATAATTGAACCACAAGATCCACACCCACCTGATCATGCATTGGTCTCACTATCGGTATCCCGATAACCGGGAGATTAGCCAAGGTAAGCGAGGAAAAGGTGGTGATGCTTCTGCTAAAGTCCACTTTGCTGCTGCATTCGGCACACAGCACAAGCATCAGGAAAGCAAGGAACGTCGAGATAACATCCGCCCCTATGATGGAGTAATTCATCTCGAAGAGATTGGCATGTGCGGCCGTGAACTCAAAGATGAAAAGGGGATTATGAAATATTAGACCATGCGGTTTACACCGGCGCATTGCTCGGGCTTGAACACGCTCCACTACTTCACAGAGCCGTACCCGAGCATCAGGGCGACGTAGAGAGGCACCATGGCAGCAATCACATTGTATGTATCTTCCAAACCAATCATGGTTCGTCTCTACGGAGAACGTAGCTGATACTAGCAGCAGTTAATAGGGACTCACTTCTAGAATGCTCGATTTGGTTGTCCAAGACCGTGCTGAGGATGTACGGCACGAGACGGGGGCTTATGAGGTCATTATTTCAAGCAGCTGGTCAAGAGCTTATTTTTCACAAATCGCATTCATAAAAAATATGACAGACCTCATTTTTAGTAGATCTTCATCTTTCGACAGGAAGTAGAGCTATTATAAATAATTTCATCTATTTTATGGTGCATTGCCTTCATCAAGAGTGAAGTGAGTCTATTTGTAAGGAAAAATAGGTAAAGGGTTTCAAGTAATTCGCCGGTTCAGGTTGTTAGTGTTTTTTCAATCGACGCGCTGGACAAGAGATACATCACCAAAATTTAATCAATGGCACTGCACTAGGATAAAGATACTCATTGGAATCTAATCATTGATGGGAATCTAGAGACTATGGCTAGGAAACTAAAGTATGATAAAGTAAAGACATTTTGATGTGTTCGAGCCCTACTAAGCCTACCACCCTCTTCTCTTCACCTGATACAAAGCAGTAGAAGCCCCCGCCACCCCTCAGATCTCAATCTAGCAACAACGCTTGGAACCGCATTGCTGCCGCTGCCCTACGGGCACTCCTCCTACGCTTACCACTCACCTACGCTCTTGCAGCATGCCCCATTCGGGCAATAGGGCTTTCGTAATACGCAAAGCAGCGATGAGCGATGAGTGATAGCTCTTCGATCGCTCTTGCGGTAGAGAAGGCGTGGTTCATCCTCTAAGTCCAAGAGAGAGTAGATGCGAAGGCTCGGATGTTTGGGGAAGGGGGGTGCTCTGTCGAACGACTGGGGTGTCTAGAGAGCAACTCGATAACCACTAAATAACTATCTGCCTCCATCTTTAAGCACATTCCTTCTATAACCAACTCGCCCATTTCCTATGTGACCGCCTTGATCGTGCTTTAATGCTCCCTGGTTTATCAACACTAGTCCTACGACTAGGTATCGACCATCTTTCCAACCGCACACTCCCTTGGTGCCCTTTTGACATATTTTTGAAGATTCTAAAGATTTATTGCTAGATTCATCCGTGCAGTTATTTTAATCTTCGCTATTGTATTCATGGCAACCCCTTGCTTCATCGGAGGTCCTATCCATAAGCTAGTCGATAACTGGTCATATACCAATAACCTAATGATGCATAATTTCATTGTATTTTTACTCACAGGCCCAACACCGAATGATACAATCATCTTTCAACAATAACCTTTTACCCATGTGATTGACACATGATAATACAGTCAACTTCGATGCCGACAAGTTCCCGAAAGCCTGATGTGATGTCGTGGCATCTTTAAAAAATTCGAGCTTTTCCATAAACCATTTTTGTTTTCTAATCACTTTTCCAAATGTCATACTTTGAATTCACATAAATTGATAAATATTCTCATAATGATAAAAACAATCTTTACGATCATCACCCAGCATTCAAATTTTAAATAGCGGTAAGAGAACTTATTATCCACGCAATTAGATGAAGCAAAGAGGATAGCCTACTTTTAGAGAAATGCAAATTTTTTTTTTGTCAAAGAATCCTCAATTAGTTTTTTATAGTTAATTGACGAATGGACGAAAGCGTAAATTAATAACTTTCACATTTTCTTTCATGTATCATAATTTCAAAATTCGAATCTTTTCTTTCAATAACCTTATAAAAAAAGTTCATAATATCTTTCTGGTGGACTACAATCTAAATATTCTTTAGTAGGTTGATGTTGCAAATCTTTGGATCGTAATTTCTTTCGCATACGCGTGGTGCACTTTTTTTCAGTTATTTGCCGTAAAGGCATTGGCATTTGTAAGGAAAGTTCTTACATAACGATTAGTGTTTTTGCGCACGCTATGTGCATGTGAAAAGCTTGGTGATTACCCAGCGACTACAATGAAACGGAACGTTACAAAAAATATTTGCAAAATTTGAGAAGAAATTCTTCCCTCCATTAAGGAAATAGCATCGGCAGACAAAATGGGCTTTTTAGGAATGAGCATCTCGGGGACGCCCACCAATTTCCAAAAACTGGCTTTACACGGTGAAATAGATAAGATTAAGAATCAAAGAATATGTCCTAAAGATTAAGGAAATTCGTTACATTTTGATTGAGTTATGATGAAAAGGAGAAGAAAGAATCGAATAATCATTCTTTTGTGAAATTGAATAAACACTCATTTTCGCGTGTAGATATCAATAACATATTATTCGATCGGATAGGAAGAGAATCCATAAAATAATAATGATAAAGGGAAAATTTCAAATAAAGACTCGAAGTGCTTTCAATTTTTCAAATAAGAGCATAAGTGAACTTGATTTTAAATAAAAGACTTGAAGTGCTTTCATATTTTCAAATAAGAGTTTGAAATAGAGCTTATTTCAAATAATGACCTAAAGTAACAATGTCAATATCAAAGAAGCACTTGACTTCACCGGCTGATCAAGGGCTTTTTTTTCCCTTTACTTTTATTATTTTCTTTCATTTTTCCTTTTTTTCTATTTTTCTTTTGAAAAAAGAAACTTAAAAAAAGGAAAAAAAGGCTAAAATTCAAAAATAAATAAATATAGTAGGGGCAACCCTCCCCCAACAATGGCTGCCACCCATCCCATGAGGCGTTAGCCATGGTCAACACAATCCTCGGCACCTTGGCGAGGGTCGGCGACCTCACCAACCAAAGGTGAGGGCCAACAGGGGCTTGCTATGGTGGGTGAGAGCCACAACCCTTTCTCGACTTTGGCACTTGCTTCTGGTGGGTGAGGTCATCAGCCCTTCCCTAGCCCTCCGCTAGGTTTTTTTGTTATAAAAAAATTGTGTTTCTTTTCCTTTTTTATGTTTTATTATTTATTTTCTTTTTTAGTTTGCCATTTTTATTGGAAAAATAAAGGAAAAAGGGGGAAATAAGAAAATTTAAAGACGGAAATATTATTGACGTTAGGTTCTTTTGTTGATATTGACATGACTATTTCAAATCCTTATTTAGAATAATGTCTATTTCGAAATATTATTTTAAAAAATAATAGCACTTTAAATTTTTATTTGAGAAAATTATAGTATTTCGAATTTTTATTAAACAAATTTACAAAAATAATTGATTTAAATAATATTTTTGTAAAATTAATTTTTTATATTGCTCAAAATGATTAGTCGACATATTTAAATAATTTAATGGATGATAAAAATATTTTTCATTCATTTATTTTTATTAGTGATATGGGCAAAATATTTTTAAATATTTTTATTTTGGGCAAAACAAACACAATCTAGAGTTTTTTTTTTTTGGGTCGGTTCACAATCTAGAGTTGAAAAGGTAATTTTTTAATTCGATTCTTTATGGAAATCGAATCCCGATCTCGAGAGCGTCGTCGTCGATCTTCCCGCCCTCGTCGCGAAGCGGAAGGAGCAGAAGGACGTTCCGAGAAGTCGCAGGCGAATGGGCTCCCGGCGGCGGTCCAGCGGTTCATGAGAGCATCCCGCCGCCGCGCGCCGCCTCCCTTCCACCTCCAACTCCTGCTCGCGTTCGCCCTCGTCGCCCGCACGCGCCGGTCGCGCACCTCCCCGTAGCGGGCACCCCCGGCGGCGGCGGCGACTCCACCCCGCCCCCGCCACGGCGGCTTCCGCGATCGCGAGATCTCGCGCCGGAGCGACCTCGGAAGCATGTCCAAAGCCCGGGTTTACGCCGACGTCAACGTGATCCGGCCCAAGGAGTATTGGGATTACGAGTCCCTCGCGGTGCAGTGGGGTAATCGTCGTGATTATATGGGGGTTTCAGTTTCGCTCATTTGAATTGTCGAATGGTGGATAGCTTGAGCTTTCAATTCAGTGTTTGGCGATGGATTACGAGAACCTATCGCTGTGATTTGTACTATTTCCTTCTATTGCATGGGATGCTTTCAGATTTTTCCTAGATGAGTAAGTTCTCTTAACCTTTCTTTTTTTCTGTGATTAACAGCTTTCATTGTTGGATTTCTCAAACTCTTCATGTGCCACAGGATTACAAAACTTTTTCATTTTAATCGTACATAGTTAAATTTAGAGTCTCTAAATGAGTTTCTTTATAACATGTTTTGTCATATAAAATCTGTTACCACGGATTAAAAACTAGTTATATAACAATTTAATTAAGAAAAAGTCACACATACACAATTAAGAGATTGGTTTTTATATACTTTTTATACAGTATTCAAATAAAGAAGCTAGCGAAAGTTATTAGGGAAAAGAATGAGACTAATATCGATTCGGTCTTTCAATTCATTAGACCATGATTTTGGTTGATTGGAAACCGGCAGCAGGATTTTACCTAACTCATTCTAGTGTGCATTCGCAAATTAAAATAAAATGAATACCCTGTGGTTTTATTTTAAGACTGAAAAGTCAACCACCCATAATGAAAGACCGAAGAGTCTACTTTCGACAGGCACCCTTTCTCTTCTCATCCTTTCTCACAATATTGTGAGTGTCGAGACATCTTCTTGAATTGAAACAGGTGAAGTCCGCTGCAAGAAACTCAATGGGGAGTACATGGAAGAGAAAACAAAGGGCGGAAGATATACAGGAAGGAAAGGAAGTTTCAATGAGGCCAGATGCGGAAGCCACACAAGCAGAGAGAAGAGGGGAGAGAAGGCCTCCTCTCCTCGCCGTAACTTTTGTTAGAAAAGCGGCGAAACTCGGATTCCACTATCGGCATCGAAGAATTGTGCAATCGGATCTACGGTGGGGTGTTCATGAATCCTAACAAACTGGTAATTCAACTCTCTGAATGATTTTTTTTTTTATCAGGAAAAACAAATATTGTCGAAACTGTGACTTTTATAATTATTTAATTCAGATGTAAGAAACGTGTAGCAGATTTGAATCTATGAAATAAATATTCCATTCACTGTTGGTGTAAAACTGTAGAAGTTCTGGGTCGACCAAGATCTCGAAAAGCATTGATTCTTGTTGCTTGCTCAAGAGTTATTTATCACTTGGATCAACAATGAGCGATACTGGGGTTGGATCGACCAGAAGGAAAAATGGTAACTATACTCGCTCTTCATTGTGAACACAGAATCATTTACATGGTCGAGATCCTGTTGGTACTTGTTTGTTTTAGTAGCACCGTGGATCTCAGTATTTCTTGAAATGCGTGTTTGTATGGTAAAAATGAGCGATAGAAGAAAACAATGACTGATATCAATTCATAGTTTCATCTGAAAAGGTACTATTGGCGGCTTGGTTTACTTCGAATTGTTTAAGTTTTGGATTGATATGGACGTTTTTTCAAAGACAAGAAAGTGTAATATGGAGGGAAAGGTAAATTATGTATGACGCTCACTAAGTGCCATGACTTTTTTTTCAAATAATTTCATTATTATATAACTTTTCAATTGATCACTTGAGTATTTACCACAAATGTCATGTTACATAAAATATTCGGCACTTCAATAAACGTTTTTAAAAATTATGAAACTGAAGTGATTGACTGAAAATTATAGCACTCAAATATCATACAAAAGTTATAATACTTGTGATGTCCTTATCTCGTAATATGAAAGATCAATGAATAATTTTGTCTACCTAAATGTAAATAATAGAATCAACTTTTGTCTTTGAAAGTCTCGGATAGACCTGATTTACATCGATAGAGCTCGCAGAAAACATTACCTCTATTAGAACATAGTAAAAAACCAGATTGAATCGAAATAATCGAATTATATTTGTGCTCCATCCATTATGACTAATTTTGTCTAAGACTTTTTTCTAAGAACAAAAGGAAAAGAAAAATTATCTACAGGTTTCATCATTAACGAGCAAATTGTTTCAAATTTGGACTCTCAGTTTTAGCGGCGAAGTAGACATACCCACGGCAGAGCTGTTGGAAGTATGCTTGGGGCAAGTTTAAGACGATTATGCTCTCGCCGAAGACTACATATGAGGTCACGTTCGTCATGAAAATGAACAAAAATAGCAAAGGGTGGCATGCTCCAGTGAACCTAAACCTCACCCTACTGGATGGAACCACGCAGGGACGTATTGAGAATTTGGAGGAGAAGCGGAAGGGTGAATGGATAAACATCCTTGTCGGTACATTCATGACGAATCCGAAGAATGTTGGCGAGATAAGCTTTAGGCTAGTTTGTGCATGAAATTAGGCCATGTCATATTCATGAAAGTTATTCTAAATGCTTTGATTTTTGTTGTTAAATAATTGGCCTTTCCAAATTGCATCTTTCAAAAATACTTTGGTACATGTGATGTTTCCCAAAAACAATTTCTAAGATATTCATTTCCAAAGCTCGATTTGGCTTAAGGAAGAGTTATGGTTTGGACCATATTCAAAATACCTGTGACGCTTTGTAAGTGCATTTATGCGAGCTCTAAGCTAGCCTTAGCAATTGAATGTGTTCCATAACCTAGATATTTCTTAATCCTAAATATTTTTAAACCTCTTTAAAATTCTATTTGACATTGACTTGTATTCAAAATGCATGCAACGCTTGCAAGTGAACTTATACAAGCCTTGAGCTAGCCTTGGCAATTGAATGTCTTTCATAGCCGAGACATCACTTTGTCGCAAATCTTTTTGTGGATGATTTTAAAAGATATTTTTGAAACATCACATGTATCCCCATGCACACAATTACGTCATTCATTTAGAAGTATCTGTGTTTGCAATTGGTTCATGCTTTTGGTAATAAGTGATCCCCCGACGGCTCACTCATTTGTTTGATTGGTTGAGAAATAAAGTCCAAAAGACATGTATTCATGTTTAATTCCACCGAATGCATGTGATTTCTAGATGAATGATAGGGTCGATGCATGATATCGAGGGAAATCCTAAGATCACATAGACCGCTTCATTAGAGACTTATAAGTGTTATCGGTCATGCGAGAATATAATTGGTCGATAGTGGTTATAAGTCACATAAAATGAATTAGGTAGATGTCTTAGAGGGACCTACGCATGAAAGACAAAGGCTGACCCCAAGGCTCAAATCTAATTTGTGAAATTGAATTTCTTTTTAGAGTTTACCTTGGTACGATGTCATGTTTTTGATCGTTTTGATGTGTATGTTTATTTCTTTCTACTGTATATACCTAGTTATATAGCTTTTTAGACTAGGTTTAGATTAGGATCCTAAAGATAAATAGGACATGAAGACGGTGGAAGTCAATGTCCATTTCGATTGTTATTATGTACTATTCATTCCCCAACATATGTCTCAGGTTCCTTTTATTGTACAAAGCTTGACGAGTTGCGAGTTTTCTTTTCTTCTTTTCCTTTTCATTTGTGTTTTTCTTTTATATTTTTCTAGGATTGTATGGTAGATTTATCATTTTCCTTGTTTGTTTATTTACTACTTCGTAATTTTCAATTCAATTGAATGATTTCTTTTCATTTTCTTTAGAAATAGAATAGCATGAAAACGACTAATCACGCATGATCGCTTAGTTTAGGACTAATAATTCCAAAAATGTAAGAAAAAATGCGTCAACATGTTAGGTAAACACAACATGCTGTTTAGATACCGAAAATGTACTAATATAAATATTAGCGTAACCCAACTCCTCAGACTTAGATATCTGATTGAATAGGAATCGAGGGAACACTCCTGATCCTCGATTGGGTTTCTAGCCAAGTCCTCAAAACGAGGCTAGTGGCGACTCTCATCTTGTTTCTAAGATGTCTTAAATAATTAGATCGTATTAATGAACTCGTCGTGCGGGGTACAAGTCTCGATAAGACTTATCATGGTTTAGCATACCCGCATGTGGAAATCTCATAATGAATGAAGTGATGCCATCCTTAGGGAAGAGAGTACCAAAGAGAGAGCTACCATGGTAAATGTACCCTTAAATCTGATATTCACACCCAACCTTCTCTCTCAAGGTGTGTCGCAGGTGTGGTTATGGGTCTTGACACTCCACTGTCACGTAGGGTATGAGTTTGGAAGAACTCACGACCTTGTAGAGGGAACTCACAAGAGGTTCAATTCAATAGATAAGGTGATGACGTCTTTTGGAACACTAACCGTGAGAGAACTCTCATAATCAGGTATCCCTAAATCAGACATTTCCCCCTTCCTTTACTCATGAGAGGGATTGGGCGACGAGATTAGGTCGCGACACATGAAAATTGTGAAATTTGAATATGACATAAGGTTAAATGTGATGAATAAGTTTGGTTAAGACATTTAACCTTGGATCAATGCACAACAAATCACACAAATTCAATAACATTGATAGGTGACTCATCATAAGGAAACACTTATGACAAAATGCATGACAATTTTAGTTGTAACATATCAACTTGGTGTAAGGTTTTCACATGGCAAATGATCTTCAAATGAGGCATATCATACATCATTATGAAGCTTGTGATATAGTCTAAGTATGTCTAGAAGGCATCATATGTCAATTTCTCTGTTAAGGAGCTCAAACAAAAACGTTTTTGTAGGTACATGATCAGCCACAATTGCAGTGGGGGTTGCATAGACCATGAATGTTTTTCAATAATCTAATGACATGGTAAAATTCTACAAAAATTCCCTACATGAGAATGCAATGTCATGATTGTTATTTGTGCAGACATCAAAGTCTAGTTTGGTTCACAAAAACCTACACAAAAAAGAGAATACAAGACGATGCAATCAATGTTTTAAATTGCAGCAGTTTGAACATGTCTTCGCACAAACGATTGACCTAGTAAACGATGATAATTTGGCACGAATTATACCTAGTTAGAAATCTTGTGATGCATTCGACGACTTTTGTGAAGGATAGAAATCTAATTGAACAAGTTTACTACCTTATTTTAGAACAAATAAAAGTTGGACTCAAATAAGGCAGAATAGTATAGTGATGATTTTTTTGAAGATTTGCCTAATCAAATCTACTCCAAAAATTCTAGAAAAAAGATATGTAATGACCAACATAGTTTCGTACAACTTTCATGAAAAAAAACCATCTTCAAAATCAAAGCACAAAAATCGGTAAAAAATCAACAAACAGACAACACTTTCAAAAGTCAAAACAACCAAAATAACACATCAAAAGATAGATTTCAGGTATCAAAAAAACTATGTTCGGGGCTTGTACATATCAAATCAAAGCTTATCAAACGTAGATCGAATGTCTAGAACACTTCGAAGCCAAATAACAAGGTTTAGGACCTTCAATCAGCCCTAACAAAACCTATGTTCAAAACTTAGCAGAACTAAGTAAACATGCAAATCATGTCTCAATCTCATCTTCAATTATCACAACATCATCAAATTTCATCATGTAACATCTAAATTATAAATCTAAACATAAGATATAGACCTAGGGTTCAAATCCGAGCCTCGATCGACTAACTCGATATTGCCTCATCGGATTCAAGTTTTAGATATCTACCTTTGCATGATTTCAAGTTCGATTGGGTGACAATCAAAGCATTGCAACACCTCGAGGACTTCAAGGATTGTTCATGGAATGCCAAGGGACGCCGTTCATGGAATGCCAAGGGACGCCACAAGGACTAGATCGGCATCGGTTGGATCGTCGATTAGGGGTTGTGAAGGACCGAGTCTGGTTGGACCTAGTTTAGACCACCGAGGGAACAACTAGCCATCGGAGCTCGTTCAGTGGCTCTTCGACCAAACCCCAACCACCGTGAGGTCGAGGATACACTTGAGAAAGGATTGGTGGAGGTCGGACCACAAAGGACCATTGCTAGTCATCGGTTGGAGTGGATAGAACCGCCTGTTTAACCATCGGCTTATTTGCTAGTCTTGAGCTCCAATCGGTAGATCAACTTAGACGGACGATTCCAATAGCCACTAGAGTTAGCAGTGGCTCTGATTGGCACTGAGGGAGAGAGAGGGAGGCCAGAAAAGGTGGCGTGATGCCAAGGGCCGTTGGCGAGGGGCCATGAGCTAGTGGTGAATGCAGCCACACACAAGAGAGAGGGAGGAGAGAGAGGTGGTGGGAAGATGAGAGAGAGAGAGAGAGAGAGAGAGAGAGAGAGAGAGAGAGTTTTTGAGAATTTACCAATATAGAAAATGTGTAAAAATGAACCTCCCTTAAGTTTTGGAGGGAAAAATCTTATATACTTTCCCTTTGAGATCAAATCTCAGCCGTCAGTTCGATCTAACGGTAGAAACTTGATTGAACGGTCTAATTAAATCCGTTAGGGGTTAATCAAAGTCAAAATGTATCACATGATCATCTAGATGGTGTCGATGTACCAAAATCGGAAGTGAGGTAAGTACACTAGAAGTGCCAAAAGTTGTGTACGGCGCTCACTTTAATGCTAAAAGTTTTTTTTCTGGATCATTTAAGTGCTACTTTAAAAAAAAAAACGATCATTTAAGTGTCAACTCCAGTCCGGATTACCGGAAATCCGATGTGGCTATATTTTATTAATTTCTCAATCCTTCATGGCTCATCGGCGTGCCTAGTCAACATATAACCCCTAAACGACGTTGTCCAAAAGTTATAAATAGTGATCATTTAAGTGCCAAATTTTATTAAAAGTGATCATTTGAGCGCCAAATTTTATTTAAAGTGATCACTTCAATGCCAGTCATAGTTAAAAAAACAATCACTTCAGTGCCAAGCATGTCACGTGGAAATGCCACATGGACAGAATTTTTTTAAAATTTTGCCATGTCATATTATAATTTTAATTATAAATGACACGTAATCAGTTTGGCCATAATTTCTTGCCATTGACACTAAAGTAATCGTTTTTCCTCCGATTTAGCACTTAAGTGAGTCGGCGAAAACTTTTGGCACTAAAGTGAGCGCCGAACACAACTTTTGGCACTTCTAGTGTACTTATCCCAATCGAAAGTTTAAACTGAATATACGATTAAAGTCTAATTATGGGCAATTTTATAATTTCACAAAATTCGGGGTCATTTTTGCAAAATATGGGAAGTTGAGGGGCAAAGGAACAAAATATATGTGACAGGAAATCCAAGGGTGGTCGCGGACCATCAAGAGCCGATCGGCAGATGGTCGAATTGGCCTCCTCGCCGGTGGTCGATTGGATCGATCAAACCAATCGAAGCCGGTTCAACCGATTCAGTGATCCTTTGCACAACTTGGTCCTTGGGGTTCTAAATTCTATGCACTTTAGTCCTTGGAAGGAAAACTTGCCCAATTTAAGAAAAACAGTCCAATTTTTAAGAAATTAGGCCAATTAAACCATATAAATGCAATGTAGTAATTTTCAATTGACATAATTACTTGATTAACATGAAAAATATTGGACCTACACCATGGGTACATGCAATTGGACTTTTTAGGCCAAATTGGACAATTTCACTTAATTTCTTGATCGAAATTGCAAATTAATTAAAATTGAATTCAATTAATATTGTGAGGCACCTATTAAATCAATTGCCCATATCTAGGGTGACCTATTGTATCCAAATTTACTTTGAATTAGTGAGACGACTTTCATGCCAAAATGAATCAAGGTTTAATGATGAAATTAAGCCTTGATTTGCAAAATTGAACCTTAGTCTCAAATGGGTCAAGTTCAATTTCTTTAATTGAAGTTTGTTAGCTTGGTTTTCCTATGTGGTTTTCCTATGTTCAAGAAGGCTAAATTCATTAAATTGAGAAGTTCCTGAATGAATTTCTTAAAACAAACCCTGAATTCAAACTTATCTCACGAAAATGAGTGGAACGGAAGTGTCAGTTTGTCACTTATGAAGAATTGATTCGAACCCCCTAATTAAGGCTAAAAGTGACAATTCACATTTTGACATGATCATTCTTGAAACTAAATAAACGGTAAATGGGTGATGGTCCCTAGATCAAATGTCGTAAAAGAATTAAACTTAATTATGACTAGAACGAAAGTAATTTTATTTTTGGCCAATTTTAAACCTAAAATTCAAAAATTCAAAAAATAAGGGTTTTAATTGATTTTCACAAGACTTTCGACGCTAAAGTCAAATTGAAACTAAAATGAAATGATTTGTAGATTTTCAACTTTCCTAATTTTTTTGGTCAAATGGTTGAACAAAAGTCAACTATTTAGTTGATTTTTTCTAAAATGTTGATTTTTGGATCAAATATTTGAAATTTTTGGAAATTAATTCACCTAAAGTGAAATTATGATTATTTAGAATCTTTTTGTACAAAAAGTCAACTTTTGATCTGGGGTTAACTTTTATTAAAGAGTTGACCAAAGGTCAACCCAAAAGTCAACCATTACAACGATTTGACTTTTTGGGTTTTTGATGGAAATGAGTGGGAAATTGTTTAACAATGACAACACAGCAAAATCAAACGAAAAACGACATTTTTTGTTTGAGAAACCGGTTTCATCGTGAATAGAGGTGCTAGTCTTGATTTTTTTACCTTTAATAACACGTCAGCTAAAAATCAGGTGTCAACAATATATATTATGTATGAGATTGATCCAGGTTGGACCAACCCTAAACTCATAGGACCAAGAATCAACCTGTATAGTGCAAGGTCTAGGGGGACCGACCTAGTTCCCTTGGGAACCAAACCAAGATCGACTAGGTTGAGCCGATCCCAAGCCCTAGTTCATTGATGTTGGGCCAAGGAATCTTGGCCCAGCCTCTATAGATCGGGTCGAGGCACTACAAAGTCAAGCACGGGTACCGAGTTCCCTAGCTCGGTTTTGGTGGACCAAGATTAATGCTTGCGCTAGTGCCTAGAAGTTGGGGATTTAGGCTTGAGACCCAATGCTTGTACTGGGTTCCTTAGCTACTCATGCGCAAGTCTCTAGCACCCAAGTAATGTGTGTTTATTTAGGGAAAATCTAAGATTTTCCTTACCAAATGATGAAAAATATTTTCCAATTCATTTTTAGGTATCAACCAAATAGCGAAAAACATTATCATTTTCCTAGAAAATGACTTTCCGTAAAACATTTTTTTGTAATGTCACAATTTCGGCAAAACAAATAGTGCTTAAATTGACAAGATTTTTGAAGGTACAGAGACTAAAGGCAATTGCGACTAGCAATGTAAATTGTAGTAGAGTAAACATAAAGATAAATGTGCAAAAGAATGTTGAGTTTTGTGATTGATTAGGAGGGGGTTTACAATGAATGCACTTTACATTTGGTCATTTCGATTTCTAATCAAAATAGGATTGGACATGATATGATATAAAATCTAGGGGATTTATCTATATCATATCCACTGTCTGGTAATTGCATTAATAAAGTCAGATATATTCACATTATATAATATATATTGTTTAGTATAAATGACATATCAATATAAATGATCACAAATTTTGCAAACAGAGATGGTATAAATCTCTCATGATACTTTTGTCTACTTTATTTTTATTTCCTTTTTTTTATCTTATATTACTCTCTTTTTTAATTAATTTCTTTTCTATTTCTTTCTTATCCTTCCATCGTTCTCTAATAAAATTTTATTAAATAGAAAAGTGTACTAATATACCTAAAATACTTAACCACATAAAATATGTAATGAATATATTTATATATTGAATTTATATAATAAGATAGAATTAAATTCGATTATATAAATAAAAATAAGATTAAATTTGAAAAATAAATTGTTATTTTTTTGATATTTTGAACTTATATTAGTTGAAATATAATTTTAGATTTGTTAATTTAAGAATATTATTATTTGAGAAAAATAACTTTTCTATTATGGATATTAGAAATCATATGCACATTTATGCCACTTCTCTCATGGGATAATTTTATCTTACATATATCTTCCTTATATATGACTTTATTTTATCTTGAGCAAGCATCCTGAATTTATCCTAATCGGCAAACACATCCGTAGTCGTGCGGATTCGGATTGGGATAGAATATTATCCCCAGATTGTTAAAATACCCTTTCATGTGTTTGGTGAACCTAAGATAAGACTTGGAATCTTTAAAAAAATCTTTGATAATTTTTGAAAATCCGCAACTTAAGATAAGATTGAAAATCTTTCTCATTTGAAAATCTTTAAAAATCCCATCCGTGACTTTGCTCCTCCTATACATCAAACTCAAATCCTCTTGATGATGGCTCTGGCAAGTCGACCTTAGGAGCATGATGTCTCTCAACCGACACAAGTTCACGTAATTTTGGGATGGCCTTGCGAGCAGGCACTTCAGGTGGGTTGTACGATCGAACTCCATTGTGGAAGAAAATAGCTAAGAGAGGCAACAACAAGAAGGTGTGCGTCATGGGATGGGGCCACAAAAGGTTTTGCACCACGGTGCCATTGCAATATTCTTGATATTGGAACTCAACACTTGAGAGCGTGGTCGCCAAGAAGCTTATAGTATGCTGGTTGTTCTTCGACAACCAACAGTTCAATAGATAGATCGTGAGTCATGCGTGAAAGGTCGAGCTTGACGTGAAGGACATATACGATTGAGGCAGAAAGGGTGATCTATGCAAACTCAACATGACGACCGTCTTTGGGCCTCTTTTCATCCTCACTCGTCGAAATATAATCACCGGCTAGTAGTGATGATTGGCGTGGTCAAAAGCGATGGCAATCATGCGGTGGTCAAAAGTGATGATGATGGATAATTTTGGTGGTGGTCCTTGGGCATGCAGTGACAGTGAAGATAAAATATGAATTTTTAATTATTTTTAAAATTTTATCAAATCCGACTTTATCCCACCCAGTAGACCAAATTTAATCCAACATTTTGTCCAAATGTATCTAGGTTTATCTGGTCCAAAGAATATTATCAAACACTTGGTAGGATAATTTGTTATCCTATCCAAACTCAGATCCGGGCCACTAAATGCAACCTTAGGGTATTTATAACTCTCTACAAATAATTATGTACAACCATCGCATGCTATGACCATTGAATTTGAAAGACCAAATAATCCCTTACTCTATCAAGGGTTATAAGACGTTACTCCACAATCTCCTACTATTAAGCAACACTTATCTACAAGAAGTTACAGAAATAACCACTCAGCACACGTATGTTCTAATGTCGATTCATCGTTACTATCTTCAAGTTCCAACACTTAGTAAAATCTACTATGGCCATCAATGACTTTGTCCTTCAATGATTGATGTTTGATGTTGATGGCTTTATCAGAGAGTTGTTGATTATGTTCAACTTGTCAATTGTTTTGATCAAACTATTTATCTAATCAGTTTGCCGCTATTGAGTCAAGAATTTTTGCCAATAATTCAAATATGCAATTTTGTAATAAAGAAATTAATAATAAAGCAATAAAAATTAACCAATAAGAAATTGAAAAGACTTCAGCCCATTGAGATATGTTAAGGCCCACTATTTCGGTTCAACTCAACATAATTCGTAAGCATAAGCCTAAAACATTTTGAAAATCATCTTAGCCCATGAAAAATAAAACAAGGCCTATAGGAAATAATAAGATTAGGCCCATGCTCCATTTGTTTCATGGAAAACATTTTCTGGAAAAACATTTTATTGTTTTCCAGTGTTTGGATCATTTCAAAAATGAGTTAATGGAAAAAATTTCTTACCAAAGATTAAATTTAGGAAAAATGATTTCTTCTTTAAAAAATTGAAAATCATGTTCTGTATATGATTAGATATCAATGCTTAGATCATAAAGTCTACGCTTGGTCATGAGAACCCCAACACTTGTTTCTGGGCCCTTAGCAGCAAGGCTAAGACTAGAGGTTAGGGTTGAGTCCATTAAGGCCAAGCATGAGACATTGGCTGCTGCGGTTGGGTCCATCAAGGCTAGGCCTAAGATGCTAATGTTGTGCCCGTGTCCATCAAGGTTGGGACTAGGTCCTTAGCGCTCATGCCTAGTTCCCCGACTCTCAAGCTCGGGCCCACACCTCGATCCATCAATGCCGGGTGTAAGATCCCAACGTCTGGGCCTAGACTCAACAATAATGCTCGTGCTCATGCCTGATAGTTCGGGATCCAAACTTGGGACCACAGTGCCTGTGTTGTCTTTCTTGGCTACTCATTCTTAAGTCACTAGCATTGGAATAATGTATATCTATTTAGAAAAATCATTACCAAAAGATGAAAAAATATTTTTAGGTCTTGGCCAAATACCGAAAAAAAAAATGTTATTTTCCTTGGAAAATCACTTTCCGGAGAATTTTTTTTATTAATGTCATATTTTTCGTGAAATAAACAAAGTCAAGGCCTTAGCATATTCCCCTTTGTGACTTACAGCCTTTTTTTTTTTTTTTTTTTATGACTCTGGTGGATGGTTGAGAGCAAAGGCACTAGTTATATAATTAATGTAATTAAATTCACAACCCTAAATCTCTAGTTATGTAGAAAGTGAGGTATACTCCCATATGTCGCTTTGTTTTTCGCCAACCCCAATTAGCCTAGTGACAAATCTTCACGTAGAATTATCCTGGGGTCAATTGAATTAAATTGGAAATCCCAACATAGCATGAGGTAGGAGTTTGAGAGAACTTGCACCGATTGAAGATCGTTGGTCCCCACTTTAATATTATCTCTAAACCCATCATTTCCCCTTACACTCGTTCGGGAGGGTCGTGATAGTCACCAATCGAGAACAGCCAAGAGTTTATTATTTTTGGGTGTCAACATATGCCCCCTTTTAAAAGTCATTTGTTGATAGTAATTAAAAGTCGGTTACTTTGGGGTGTCGACAAAATCATTCCCATGATTAGGAGCAATAACATTATTCTCATCATTTAATTCATTAAAAAAAATGAAGTCTTGATTGATTTCACCATTACTAGTAAATTTATCTTCTAAGAATGTGGCATCCCTTGACTCTACCTCGGTAAAACTCTCATGAATATTCATCTAACTCTGTCCATTGTGCCCTAACTTACATTAGCATGCCACATTTACATCGGCATTCTCATTACTAATTGATGCATTTAATGAAAAACAATGAGTGCTGAATGCCATAAGTGCCAAAACTTGGCATAGATAGACACTTATGTGCCAAAAGTTCCAAAAGATACACTTAAGTGCCAAAATTGAAGAAGAATTGAACATTTAAGTGCCAACGGCGAGAAATTTCGGCCAAAGCGCTAACATGGCATTTTTCAGCAACTTTTTTATTGTCATGGTAATTTTTTGGCAATGCTTTTAAAAAAATATCCATGTGGTAGATTTTTTTTTTTTTTTTTTCTGAATCCATGTGGCGCTATAAGCCCCATAAATTAATTTTTGATATAAATATTAATTAAAATAAATTAGAAACTAAATTTAAAAACAAGGAAGCTGTAGCTTTGGCAAGGGCCTCCATAGCCCTCACCGAAGCTGTGGCTTCCTTTTAAAAAAAAAAATAATATTAAATTAATAAATTTAAGGGTAAAACGATGTCGTTTTGTACATTCATTGCTAAGTAAGAATTCGGCGAGCCACTTAGACCACTTATATTATTAAAATAAGTTATGCTAGATTTCTAGCTATCCTCGTCAACATTGGCACTTAAGTATCCTAATTTTCAAAAAAAGTGGCATTTAAGTGTACCTTTTAAAAGTTTTGGCACTTAAGGGTATGTTTGATAACACTCCGAGGAGCACGTGTTTATATTTTTTTTGTTCCCCGAAATAGAAATAGAACAACATGTTTGGTATTTTTTTTGTTCACGATAACAAATTTGGAATAGAAACAAAAAAAAAAAAAAAAAATTTGCTTCTTTGTTCTTGAGAACAACTTAAGAAACAAGCCTTTTCTCTTTTACTTTCTTCTTCTTCTTCTTTTCTTTTTCTCTTACTCTCTTCTTCCCCTTAGCCAGTCGTCAGCCTTGGTGATGGTCAGTGACCGGCTAGATGAGGCTCGACAAGCTCAGGGCGACCTCCTTAGGACCTTGCTAAAGCCTTGTCAGCCCCCGGCAAGGTCACCTTAAGTTCATCGAGCCACAACGAGGCTCAGGGAGACCTCATCAGCCATGGTCAAGGCCGGCAACTGGTTAGAGAAAGGAGAAGAAAAAAAGAAAAAGAAAAGTGTAATAAAATCATTAACAAATTAATAGAAATTCTAAATTACAAAAAATATTTAGGGTCATACCAAACGCATTTCTATTCTAGGAATAGAAATTTTGTGTGGTAACCAAATACCTTAAAATGCTAAAAAACTGTTCTCAAAAACAAAAATAGAGAAAAATATTTCTAAATAGAAACTGTTCCTAGAAACAGAAATGTTACCATACGTATCCTAAATACCCACTTGTGCCAAGTTTTGATACTTACAGTGTACTTTAGCCAAAAAACAACTATTAGCATAAGATTTGTATATAATAGGAATCAAGTACAATAAAATCATTTTTAACATAACCAGAATCATATTAACAAGAATCACAATAGAGTTTTCACCAACATTGTAGAAATTTAAAGTAAACCCTAAACAGAGAAAAGCAACCAAATAGGTCGAGGAGGGGACACATTAAGTGGGCATAGAGTTCGGCCTCCATGCAAAATTAGCATGTATGTGCCAACTCCTTTAACCTCAATTATTAAGTTGTACCTACATAAAATCCACTTGCTTTCGCAGGTATTAGAATGTAGTCCACGAGGGACCCTCGATCCATCGTTACATGATCTAATGCTCCTTAGTGTACAACTCTCTAAGGAAAAAATTCAACAAGCATCGCAAGGTTAGAAACACATATACTACTAGGAGGGGATAATTGTGCAAAAAATCATAAACCTATTGTACAACAGCCAATTTAGTCATAAATATTTCAATTATGTCAATTTAGTCTTAAATCTTTTAACAACTTATCAATTTAGTCATAAACCTTTCAATTGTATTAATTTAGTCTTAAACCTTTTAATATTTGCTAGTTTAATTTTAAACCTTTTGACTACTTGTCAATTTAGCTCATTTAGCCAATTTTGATTAGAAATCGCTTATATAAATGTCGGCTGGCTAGTAGCCATTCTATGTGGGTCACTGGCGCTAACGTGGCTAATTTTTGCTTTAAAAAAAAAAAATTCCCTCTTCTTTCCGTTTGGCCTATGGCCAATAGCAACCAACCATAGGTGAGGGTCGCCCTCGTTGGATTTCGGAGGGCTTGACCCTCATGGCCTAGGCCTGTCCATTACTACAAGGACCGGTATGATCATTGTTTATGAGATCCCTTTTGTCAATGTTCCTATTGTACAAACTCTCCCGACAAAGTTGACCCAAATGCAAGACCCCGATGGAAGCACAAGAAGCCAAATGATACTATGTACCAGAGGTACTTGAATGGAGACTCCTCCGTTGATACTCTTGGTGAGTGTGATAAATTCCAGTTTACGATGTCATATGCTCCAACTCCACCACTAGAGTTCACTTCTCCACCCTCAAGCTCATCAGCTTCGCCACCACCACCTCCTTCTCAGAAAAAACCAACTATTTGCCTGTTTTATAAACCAATCCTAAAGTGGGCAAAGAAGCATTCCTACCCACTTGAGACTCCAAGAGAAACACCATCCAGTTCTTACATCACTATGTTCCAAGAGGCAGATTGTTCTCCTCTTGCACAAGAAAGTTCGAAGCTTTCATTCCCTGCTCCAAAAGAATTCATTGATCCACAAGACAAATATCGGCATGCTCCCAAAATACCTACCCCCACTGATGTGGACGAGCATGGAAGACAAAAAAGGACTCCTGTAGCTGAAGCTGTCCTAAATTGGCAATCGGAGACTCTTTTAGCACACAACAATGTGTTTAAAGCAATTGACTCCAAGATTGTGAATGTGCAACAAGATCTTCGAAGATATGATGAAACCACTAAAAAGATGCTTTCGGACTTCCAGAAAAGGCTTCATGCCTTAGAATCTGGACAACATTTGGGATATCATCATCTTGGAAGCCTCAAGACGGAAATAGAAAAACTCAAAAGACAGATCCAACTCCTTAAAGAAGGAAGGTTCAATCCTTTCAACCCATTTCCAACTACGTTGCAGACAGACCATTCGCTTCCACCACCTTAGAATACATCTATCTTTGCCGCCCTCATAGATGCTCCTATCAGACAGGGCAAGATAGATGTGGTAGATATGCAAAATCGCCTTAGAGAACTGGATCGAATAAGGAAAGAAAAGGGAAAAGAAAAGATGCCTGAAGAATCCTCACTTGTTATAAAGAAAAAGCCAAGCCAAATGACGTTAGCAAATCCACTAGAATCATTCCTAAAAGACTTGAGCAATCAGGAAGAACGGCTAGATCCTGTCATTTCGAAGGATCAGATTATATCTAAACCAGTTTTTCCAAACAACTCCGATACTGAGTTAGAATCAGTATCCCTCTCATCCTTTCCATCCTTCTCAATTCCTAACATTGATTCTTTCCCTATTATGCCAGTAACTCCATCAATATTCATGGCCGATCCTCCAGATCAAGATATAGAATCCAATCCTTCTGAAACAGATGTGGTTCAAGCAAACAATCTTTCTTAGAATATGACCACTTCCTCCAAATAGTTTTTTACTGTTGACGATATTCCCTATTCTAAATGGCCATAAATATTTGATGAATTCCATACTTGGTTAAATGCCCAAGCTCTTACCAATCAGGATAAATATGATGTCCTTTTTGGTTTTGTCACAAGGTTTACAGGAAGCCTCAAACATTGGTGGCAATCGGAACAAGATCAAGTTCAATTTTTACTCTCACTAGATTTTAGCCACGCCATTACTCTCCTATACCATTTTTTCATTGGAAAACCTTCTGACCTGAATGAGCTCAAAAGAAGAGAATTCTTTGAAAGAAAATGCCGCTCTCTTCAGAAAAAGCATCTCGATAAACATTATTGGGAAATGCTCAAGCTTTTCTACGGTATTGGAGCTAATCCAAACCTGAAGTAGATTTTTTTGACCTCCATCCCTAAAGAGTTATCCCAGCAGGTTGAGAAATCTTTTCTTAACAGACAAAGAAGAATTATGGATATTCATTTGGGAGAAATACAGCAAGAGATCCATTTGTGCCTTGATGATTTGTACTTGAAGCGCCAAATGGTCAAAACTTATCTCACAGAGAACAGAGAACTTGATAAAGCATGTTCTCGCCAAGAGCTGAAGATCAAATGCTCCAAAAAGGACTGTGATGGTTCTTGCGGAAAGTCTTCAAGAAAAAGGAAGCACTTTAAGAAATTTTGGATAAAGAAATCCAGACATGGCTCTAAGCACTTCCGAAGAAAGAAGAAATGGCGATTCCTATACAAAAGGAAAGATCGTTCAAGCCAAAAACTGTCCCCAGGCAAGAAAAGGTCAGAATCATCTGATAAATCACATAGAGATTAAGACAGGCATTTCACTCGAAAATGATGATTTTGAATCTCTATTCTCTACGGATGAAGAACCATCTGAACAAACCCTTTGTGTCATTCCTTATTACCAAACCCCCAATGAAACCGATTCAGATTTAGAATTTGAAAACATTTTTCACATATCTCTCACTTCTTCAGAATAAAACCTGGCATATTTTCAAGCCAACTCCATTGTCCCCATTTCCCTATGAAAATCTTCACCTCAAAGTTTGCCAAACCCATCACTGTCATCGCTCTCATAGATACTGGAGCCAGTTGTTCAATCTTAGACACTAAAGTTCTTCCCGAAGAATATTGGACTTCCTGCGTTCAATATTTCAATTCTGCCTCAGGAAATACTTTTTCTACTAATGTAAGAACTACTCCAGTAATTGTCCAGTTTTTCCCCCAGTGTTCCATACCTATAAAAATCTTTGGATCCAGTCTTCCCAACAAAGATTTGATCATTGGTTGGGACATCATGACTCAGATTTCTCAACTTCGTATTATTCCTAGAAAATGGCTTAAGTATAAGGATCAGTTCTCTGAATTCATCAAAATCTAAAGACTTTTTTCATCCAAATGAGTCTATTAGATCTAATTATGCAAAAATTGTTAGAATCCTATTCAGAATCCAATTCTGAATTTTCTCAAAAGTGCTCTCATCCTTTATGGAAAAATCTGAAATTCTTTGTTCGCCTTCCCTTCAAGAAAAATGAAGACATCAATCCAACCAAAGCGAGTCATATGGGAATGAACCTAGAACATCTGGTTGCTACTCAGAATGAATGCTTAGAACTGCTGCAACAAAGCCTTATTGAAATTTCAAATTCTCAATGGGCTTGCGAAGCCTTCTATGTCAATAAGCGAGCCAACCAAAATAGAGGAAAGATGCGGTTGGTAATAAATTATTAGCCCCTAAACCTTTTTCTTCAAGATGAAAAATTTCATCTACCTTCCAGTGTTTCCCTCTTTATCGGATTATCGAAAGCCCATATTTACTCCAAAGTTGACCTCAAAGCCGGATTTTGGCAATTGGGCATCCATCCTGAAGATAAACCCAAAACAGGGTTCTGCATCTTAAACCAACATTTTCAATGGAAAGTTCTTCCTTTTGGCCTAAAAGTAGCACCATCCCTATTCCAGAAGGCCATGTGTTGAATTTTCCAACCAATCCTGTCAAATGCAGCAGTATATATTAATGATATTCTATTCTACATTCCTGATGAAGAATCCCACTGCCAACTTCTTGGGCAGTTTGCAGAAATCGAGAAAAAAACATGGGATTATGCTTTTTCAAATAAAGATGAATATTGCCCAAACAGAAAATTGAATTTCTTGGTATGCACCTTAACAAAGGGACATACTATCCAAGGCCACACATTGCTAAGGAATTGTTGAAATTTCCTGAAGAGAACTTTATGACAAAGCAAGTTCAGCAATTTCTTGGGATAATTAACTATCTCAAAGACTTTGTTCCAAACATTGCCAAACTGTTGATTCCACTGCAAATAATGCTAAAAAAGACTCCCCCAACTTGGGGAAAATCTCAGACTAAAGCAGTTGCTGAATTTAAGGAGATTATGCAGACTCTTCATTCATTACAAATCCCATCAACAGGAAAGAGAATTCTCCAAACTAACGCCAGTGATGAATACTGGGCAGCCATCCTATTCGAAGAAATTGATGGTAAGAGACACCTGTGTGCCTACAAAAGTGGAAAATTTTCCCAGGTTGAAATGCATTATCACTCTACTTTCAAAGAAATCTTGGTGATGAAAAATGGAATAAAAAAGTTCGAATTACATCTCATCGGCCATCACTTCATGGTAGAATTAGATATGGCATCATTTCCTCAGATGACCAAGTTTAAACAGAAGTAGATTCCAAATTCTCAACTGCTTTGGTGGGTTGAATGGTTTTCAAAATACTCTTTTGAAACCAAACACATTGCCGGGAAGAAGAATGTGCTTGCTAACTTCTTGTCAAGACCAAAGGCACCAGCAGAAATCAACATGTACATCATGAGGCGTGTTTTCCATACTCTTTATCACAATGAAAAGTATAAGATTGAAAAAATACGAGATTGACCAAGCTGGCAATACCCCTAGGAGATTGTTGAACAAGTTCAGAATGACAGTCTCACTGAAAATCTGGAAAATCTCATGTGGCAATGCCACACATATCTATTCAGACTCCATGGAGGTTCAATTCTTTATCCTTTTGGATTAAATTCGGACTATCCGTTCATACATCCATTAATCTGGAAGGAAGAAAACTTCCCTGATCAATTGCGATGGTTATTATGGTACTTAACCAATAAGTACTTAATAGCTATCGAAATTCCAACCAGAAGATTTATTGCCAACCTCACTAGGATATTCGGACTCGGTCAAAACATTGAAAAGGAAAATGACAGAATCCTCTTAGCCTTCCTCAATTGGTTTTATCCTCCTACTCACTGGAAGCAGCTCTTACAGCAAAAGTTGAGAACCATTCAACCAAACCCTGAGGTCCACACTATCCTATTCTTCCGACGTCATGGGTTTTTGTAAAAAATAATGGCAGCATCACAGATGCTCCATAGATTATAGGTACTACATCCTATAAACCTCAACAGCACCTTACAAAAGCTTGGATTTACAAATCATTTCTAGAACCTGTTGGTTGATATGAACACCAGTACCGAGAACTCCAAAAAGCTTTGTGCCAGGAAAATAAAACCATTCTTGAAAATGTATGGAACTATAATGTATCAATTGCATGGGATCATTATAGCCTTACACCAAAAGCTAAGGAAGCACTTGAAGAATTCAGACAAGCTGCATCATCACAGGAGCAAGAAATGACAGACACAGATGACCCTGCGTAGTCCTCTCAAGATCCCTATGCACAATGGGGGGTCCTCTTTCTCAAGACCCCTATGATCAAGGACCTTTGTCCTTATCTCTAGGCATGGACACATCCTACTATGTTCAACCATCCAATTGGCCTCAGCCAAACATGCCTACTGACAATACAGGCTCCTTCCAGAATCAAGAGGAAGCATCCTCATCAAGTCAAATTCTCTCACCGGATTCACTTGTAGGACTTGAGCAAAAATATGATGAACATCTCTTGGCAGAAATATATAGTTATGATGACTCAGACTATGACTACAATGCCATTGACGAATGAGACCGTTGACTGTAGTAGATCACTGTAGCATTACTGTAGCAGTAGGCTAGGGAAATCATTGTTCGTTGTCACTGTTCATATCGCCAAAAATAATTCCCTACCGGAAGTTTCCGGAGCCTCTATTTGTTTCAGGACCCGTGAGCATGGTCCTTGTTTGTGTATGACCTCCCATTGTCTATAAAAGGTAAGGAGGATGTAATGTGTTGGGCAAAGTCCCTTGAAGTAAAGTGAATGTTTTGTGTAAAACTCTCAATGTCTTTCTAAACTCCTCTTCTTCTTCTCCAGCCCGGTAGGATCCTCTGAGAAATGTAGCTCGGATGGTTAGAAATGTTACCATCCTGGCATCACTGGGTGTCTCTAGGCTCTGAACTAAAGGCCAGAGTAATTTTCTACTAAAAGGCTGTCCCTGAATGGCTTGAACAAAAGGTTCACCCACTGTGGGAAGGCATACCTGCAGGAAACTGACTCCGTTCTCTCTGGTTCTAAGTCTAGGTCCATTCATGGTATCAGAGTCACAAGCCAAATGGAAAGAAAAGGAAACATAACAAGAAAGGGGAAAAAAAGGAAAAGGAAAGAAAAAAAAAATATAAAAAATCCAAATTTTGTCCACGTCAATACCGGCTATGCCATATAAGGTGACCGGCATCTACATCAGCGATTTATGGCTAAAATTTGCTAAAAGAACTAAATTGACAAGTCATCAAAAGTTTAGCACTAAATTGACAAGTCATTAAAAGTTTTAGGACTAAATTGACATAATTGAAATATTCATGACTAAATTGATCATTATACAATAGATTTATGACTTTTTGGATAATTTTTCTCTATTAGGAATATTAAGATAAGACCAACCCTCTTTTGCTCGGTGCACTCCCCGAACGAAGTGTCCATTCTTCCCACATCAGAAGCACGGGAATTTAGTCTTATCCTTCTTAATCCAGCCTTTCTTTCCCTTCTTAAAGAAGCCCTTGTTCCTCGGCCCAAGCCCTTTTTCCTTCCCTTTCTCGTCGTACTTGTTCAGCCACGTGAGCATGACCTAGAGCATCCTCATTCGACATCAATAGCTCATCCCCCCAGATGCAATGATTCATGACGTTATCAAACGTCATGAATCAGATGACAACTTGGACTCGTTGCTCGTTAAGAAGGGCATGACCAGCTGACTCAAGTTCGCTTATCATGTTTAACATCTCACACAAATGTTGTTTCATAATATGATTAGAGCGTTTCTTATCAATGTCAAGTCTAACAGTCAACGATTTAGTGAGCGTTTCTTATAGTATATTGCTTGGTGAAAGTAATTTTTCCACACCTCTCTTTCGGTGCAAGCCACATCTCCCATGTTATAGGGAAATCACCCAAACTCTCTTATGAGATCATCCTTGCGTACGACTTACAATGTAGTAAGAGCCACACTGTCCCTTTTCTCCCAGGCTCTAAAAGCCTCTCGATCTCTCGTAGTTTGAGCAGTGTTTCCCTCACCCGGGTCATCCATAGCTTGGTTCAAAAATTGTCGCTTCTTGTTATTCTAACACAAATTGCACTTTTTGGTGCCAGATATCAAAGTTATCACCATTTAATCTTTCGACCTCATTCAAGTTAGTTATGATACTCTCCGTTGCAGCCATGATTAGTCACTGCATAAAGAGACATTACGTGATGGTTAATCCTCAGCCCGACACACGTTATATTGTACTCATGATCACTAAAGCAATGGTAATTAAATTTAAAGTGAGATACTATGTTTCCGGTCATCATCCTCAACAAATATTTAATCACCGTTATTGAGTTACATCGCACAAAATTCACAAGTTCCACAAAGGGAGTCTCAATTAATTAAGCATATCCAATACAGAACAGCATGCTAAACCATTTGTATAGTAACAATATATGCTTGAAATAAAATGGAGAGTGTTAGGGCACGCATAATAACCATTTTATTCCATAAATTAATTTCTAGCTATAAATTGATTTTCTATTTTTATACCCGGCCAAGTTTTTGAGTAGAAATACATGTTTGATAACTTCATAAAATTTCTATTCCTCAAATATAAATTCATTTGATAACAATGCAAAATTTCTCCTCCCTAGTGATAGTGGGAGGCATCGGCACTGATTGGCGACAGGAGATGTTTGGCGATCAACAGTCGGTGCCTGAGTGGGGGGCAGTAGCTAGCGATCGGTGATAGGCAGCGGGCATCTGGTAGCCGACGTCCAACAAGCGGTGGGCAACCAACGTCCGGTGTCCGACGATCGACAGTCGGTGGCAGGCATCCGGCGTTCCACAAGTGGCGGGTGGGTGGCAAGTAGTAACGAAAGTGAACGATAAGAAAAATTTTCATTATTCACTTTTATTCCAGAAATAGAATTACTAAAAATTTTATCTTCTGATTTTTGGTCAAATCTATTTCTAAAATATAAATTTATTTGAAATTTTTCAAATGGATTTTTATTCTAAACTTGTTTCAAGGAACAGAAAAAAGAGAAATAGAAAAACATAATGATTATCGCCCTTATCCTACTGCATAATCAGCTCAGCTATAGCAGGGGTAGGTGGAATCTGGAAGTGATCAGTCAAGCCAAAGTGAGCCATCATGAGCCAGACATGAGTCAGAAGCTCTCCTCCTCTTCTCAGTTGCTGTGCATGATAACTCCTTTACAGTTACTAGCTGTATAACACAACATCTCAACCCACACGTCACTTATTATCTCCCACTTCTTCTCCCTACTCTCGATCGCATCCAGCTCTGACGCGAGCCGACACCCGTGGAACAGCACGTACTTGCTCCGGTCTTCCTTTGAGACCGTCAAATTCAGCTCTGTCTTCACCTGATTCCGCAGCAAGGTGGAGGCAGTAGTTAAGTTGAATTTGCACTTCATCCCCTCCTTCATATGTCGCCAAGCACTCGCACAGAATCCTTCATTGTTGGAAGGAGTTGCTTTGTGGTCTGTATCCTCGTGTGCTATGGGCTTGCGGTCACTGAAGAATTTCATCGCCTCAACATAGGTTTCTTGAAACTTGATGCGTCCGATCACGGTTGGCAGCATCACAGGGTACATGACAAAGATATAGAACATGTATCGAGACAAGCACTTACTGATATTGGATCTTGATTCGATGCCAGAGTTTTTCAAACTGTCTCGGTCATTTGGGTGGCAACACATTTCGGTTGCAATATGCCAAATGAGGATGCATTGGTCGAACTCCAACTCGATGCTCCATTTCAAACTCTCCATATTTAACCTTTTGAGCACCTGGCTTCCTGGGGTGGGCTGGCGGGATTGCATTTGTGTGACATGTGACACTATAAGATTTTTTATCTCTTCGGTCACTTTCTTGTGATGCTTATAGAGGAGTTTCTCGACCTTCTCATCAATGTGCAGAAATTCGAGGATCTGATGGCAAGGGAGGTGCTTCTCTTTAATTGCAAAGCTCAATAGGCTGTATTGAGCCATGTGATCCGACCATCGGTGCCGTTTAGTCAGCGGTTGCAACCAATTGATGAAATCCAAGACTGCAAATTTCTTTTCCTTAATCAACCAACAAGCCGTCTTGTCAGAGAAAAGAAGAAAAACCAAAGCATAAATCTCCAGGAATATGGCCACCGCTAGCAGTACAAAGGTCAAACAAAGATCAGCCACTGAGTAATTAGGATCCTCAATCAGGATGAAGAGTACCAATACGATGCAGATTGAAACCAATCCAGTTATGCGCCGAGCCAAGCCCCAGCTAGTATGGATTGCCTTGGCCTTTGTGTAGAGCAAATCGTACATGATTCCCAATTCAATCTCGATGATCTTGAAGACCGCGAGGAAATTCTTATCCTTGAGCACCGACCTACTTGTGTCACGATCCTCGGAACTCAGCAGGAGATCTGCAAAAAGGCGTTGGAATATTTTGAGCAAGCCTCTGGCCGCAAGCAATTCTCCTTGCTTACGCTTATAACGTTGCTCCAGATTGAGGTCTTTCTCCGGAGACGAAAGATTGGCACCATCCACAGTGTTTTCCACAGTCTCGTCACGGACCTCGATCACCACGTGCGGTATGACATCATAGCCCTCGGCCTCCATCAACTTATGTTGCTCCAATATCTTGGAAAATTTAGGAGGTGGGTCGGGGATGGAGTCCCTGAACTGCTCACTGCTGGCGGCCCAGAGCACATAAACCCTTTCGCCATACTTGACGAGCCCGGCAAGAATCATAATGATGGCGAAGATGGATATATTCGGGCCGGTCCACGCCATCAGGAAGATATAAAATGTCACTCCTGCTTGGGTGACTAGTGCCAACAAGTGCCTCAACCAGAGCTCATTGTCTTCCAGGGCATATGCTGTTATGGTGTCGGGGCCTCCTAAGTGTAACAAGAGGAATGGCGCCCAGAACGCGTTCAGCTGGGTCTCCACATCCACACTTGGGCTGTTTAACTTTGTGAGCTTGTTTGTGATTATGCCGAGCGCATAGATCGCGACTGAATCAGCCATTAGGTAGGCCAGCCAAACAAACGCCCTGAGCAAGGTGGAGTGGAAGTATTTGCGGCGATTGCCCATACAAATGAGCAGAATTTGGAGGGTGAGGCTGAGGAGCACGACACCACGGAGCTCCCACTCTTCCCACAGCTCTTTGAAACGCGAAGAGAAGACCGGCATCACCTGCATCCTGTTCACGACAATGCCGCTACTCAGAGCAGCTGAGATGCAACGCTTCTATCAGCAAAAGAATGATGATGAAAGTACATTGCTCATAAAAGGAGAATGATGTGAATATCAAATTAGTGAATACGCAACTCGCAAAAATGATCAACGATGTTAAGCTATAGAGACATATTTCACTGTATGACCTAATCAAAGGTTGCGCACTAAAATCTTAAGTAACCCTATGAACATCGGTGAGACAATTTGATCTTTCCTTGCTGCTTTAGAAAATTCACCGCCTTACAAGTTACTTACATGGTTTCTTCAGCTCATACATTTGAGAACAAAAGAAATTCTTGAATTCTTTCTTCTTCTTCTTTTTTTTTTTTTTTTTTTTTTTGGTGTAAATTCTGGCATTCTTTCTACCTTCAGTTGTTTTTGTTTTCCTTTTTTTCTTTACAGCTTTTTTGAAGTCATCTGCAGAACACAAGTCTACTGTACCAAAAAAAAACTTGGACATCCAAAGCCAAAACAAACTATATGTAGCTCAAAGTTCACTGAAGCAGAGATGAGATGAACGCCAAGCAGAGATGAAATGACTGTCTTTTACTTACCGATAACTGGCAATATCATCACTTGATGGTGAAAACGTTGATCGACCGGTTCAAAGAAACATCGGTCTTTTGTAACAAGGATCTGTTATGTTTGAGAGAGAGAGAGAGAGAGAG